>JASANG010003005.1:0-439215 GCA_030248215.1 Enoplolaimus lenunculus | reverse complement strand
TGAGAGTTAGTTGTTTCGGAGTTAATTACAGTAAACATTAATTCACTCCACGTTGAGTTGACAATCACTCTAAGTTCAGTTGAGTCCGAGTACGTTAAATAATTATCTCAGAGTGAGTTTGCGCACTCAGAATTCTGAGTTCTGAAAGTCCTAAATTAGATTGAGTAATTCAACTCATACTGAGTTAAAATCATCTCACTGGGATTTACACGATGTGTAATAATATGAAATCCACACCAATGGAATTCCTTCCCTTACGGTTGAAACTTGAAATAAAATTGCCAAAAGAAGCCAGTTTTCAGGATTGTAAGCTTTTTTATAGCAAATAAAACAAGTTGCATAATTCGTTCAACCCGCATCTATCAAGGTTTCAAATATATCGCACGTTGTATGATGTAAAGTTGCCGAATTTTAGGTATTTGTGACCAACCTACACACCCAGAACCAGTCCAAAATGTTACGGGAAGGGACAAAAAACGCCAGATGGGAACTTTATAAATTTCTCAGTATTTCCTCGGTAGAGACAATTTGTTTAGTGGGCAGAGTTGCCTGATGGGAGCATTCGTTTAGTGGACAGGGTTGCCGGATGGAAGAATTCGTTTAAGGGAATAGGGTCCCTCGACTTTTGTCAACCTGGGAGAATTCAATTAGGACGCAGGATCCGTCGAAGTTTTTCGACCTGGGGTTAGCCGTGGGCAGGATTGCCGGATGGAAGAATTCGTTTAAGGGAACAGGGTCCCTGAACTTTGTCTACCTGGGAGAATTCATTTAGGACGCAGGATCCGTCGAACTTTTTCGACCTGTGGTTAGCCGTGGGCAGGATTGCCGGATGGAAGAATTCGTTTAAGGGAACAGGGTCCCTCGACCTTTGTCAACCTGGGAGAACTCATTTATGACGCAGTATTCGTCGAATGTTTTCTAAATGTGGTTAGCCGATACGTATACATGGCATGAAGCTTACCGTCGACCCGTTCCTTCTTTGCCAGGATCAGTATTGAACTGGGTATTTTCAATCGAATAATCTTCTGCAATTTCAGCAAACAACGAAGGCAGTATCGATTGTCGATGTAAGCGGACATCGTCGCTTCCAATAAAACTTCCCGCAATACTGCTATTACTGCTGCTACTCGTTCCACTGTTGCGTCCAGCGGTGACGTTGCCTGATTTGCCAGCGAACGCATTACCATACATGAATGCACCGAGTTTGGTTGAATGAGCATGTATATCGATAAAGTAGACAACGTTGACTTCCTGAAATAATGCAGTAAACCATGCCTTTATATCGGCGGTTCTATGGTGCTTATGTTCTAAGCATTACAGTTTACTAGCGAGCCATTATTATCCTTTTATCTACATTTCACATTCGTATCCACAAGATACCCTACTCGTTGAAAATTTTGGAAAATTACAATAATGATATTTATATAATTATTGCAGCTTAAACTGTGATATATTATTCATAGAAGGATACAAGGACGCAGTGGCGGATCCAGGATCTCAAAATGGGGAACCCAAAATTTCACAGGTAATAAACTTATTTTTGACCCATACTGTAGTGACCGAAATAAAAGGGGGGGTCCCCATTTTGAGTCCCAATATAATTTGTGTCGAGATGCTGTGGGGGGAGGCCACGGCCGGGGTGGCCCCCGTGGATCCGCCATTGCAAGGACGTAAAATGGGAATAGATTCATCGGAAATAATTTAAGAAACAAAAAAATAGTCGTTAGAAAAGCTTTTGAATACCCTGATGCATGGTAGAATTAAAAATTTATCACATTTTTTAAATTTTCGCTAGTAAAAAATAAATGTTATCGTCGTTCAAGTTGAAATTGAGGCCACGGCTGTAGTATTTCAAGATACGTTTCACGGTTTAAATTTAACTTTGTCGAGTTTCAAACAAAAGCTCTAAACGCTGCGACTGTGACAGGAAAGTCGAGTTTCTTTTTAGTTTGAAAAGAAAATTAGGAAACACTTAATATCTTAAATGGGAGATAGAGCACTGTGCGGGCCCGTAGCCAAGGAGGGCAGGGGGGCTCAGTCCCTCCCCCTGGAGAAATTTTGGTTCTCTAGAAGATTTTCAATCTTGCTTGTAAGTCAGTGGGTAACAGTTTGTTTTACCTGACCCGCGCTTTATCCAAGCAAATAAGAATTTGTTACCCGCGGGTTCATCGACGGTACAAAGATCTACCGATCTACGCATGACCCACTTTTACTACCTGCGCCTGAAGTTTAACCAGTATTTTAACCCTTTCACTCATAGAGTATACTATGGGCAACTAAATACAATAACGTACGAGCAATACACACACTGTGAGCAGTGTTTAACATTTATAACATATATGCGCAGTGCAAAATCTCCACAAGACGTGAGAGCCTACTCGGGCTCGAGCGTGAAGCTTCTATAGCTCAGTGGTCATCGTAAACGCCTTCCACCCGTAAAGACTGGGGATCGAATCTTACCTTGAAATTACATCTCATATGAAATTGAAAATATTCATGTGAGAAAGGGTTAAAGATCAATGGTGATTTGCCCTTCAAAGAAGTTTTGCGTTATAGCTTCAATGAATTTTACACCTGAAAGCTCACTAGAAACAAAAATTTGAAACTCAACTAAATAAAGCACACAACTTTTACTTTCTAACGTTCATTGTGACTACGTTAGTTAATAGCGTATGTTGTGCACCTACGCTCTTAAAGGTTTAGCGCGGGTAAAAACTGCTAACTTTTTACTCATGTGATACAAATCTTTACCCTCGGGTGTACCTGCGGCTGAAATTTTGGTTTTACCCGACTCGTGTTTGCCCGCGGGTAAGGTCCCACTCTGGTCGCTTGCTTATCGCTATCAATAACTAAAAAACCGGCCAACTGACACTTCAATTGATTCGATGGATTTACCATTGAGAACGTCCCGTAAATCAATTTTACTACAAATAAGCAGACCTGCAACGCAATTTGAATCAGTTAAACAAAAGCGGCATTAGAAATAGGAAAAACATACTCAAATTGGGCAGTAACCATTGCGAGGCCAGGGGCGATTTCTTTCACTGGAAAAATGTTGGTTTCCAAGAAATCTTTTTGCAAAGTTTAACCTTTTCCTGTAAGTCCCAACTCCTATGCCTGCGCATGCTGAAAGCTGTTTGTTTCGAACCCGTTGAGCTGGCTACGGGCGCCTAAATGCAACCTATGACACGAGCCTTGGGCTCCAGATGGGTCTTACCGGATCAGCGGCATAATCAATAAGTAACTTTTTGATGGCATATATTGTTGGATGAGCCCATGCTGACGGCGATTTCCATTGTCGGTTTAAGTCAAAGCCAAGTAAAGAACACCTGAACACTTATGAATTGTTATAATTGAAATGGGAACACAAAATATAAGAAATTTATGCTTCTATTTAAACAGTTATTCTCAAAATCTATTTAGCTTCTACACCAACTAAATAACAAACGTTCAACCCAAGTCATCGTCAGATTTACAGTAGTTCATAGGGCCGGCGTTAGGATCGTCGGGACCCATCAAACACACTGCAAAAATGGTAAGTCAAATTGACTCTCTCCGAAATATTAGCTCTACGGGACTACACAAACTGAGTCAAATTCGACTCCGCCTGAGTCCAATTCGACTCCGCCAGAGTCCAATTCGATTCACTGAATCTCACGTTTGACTCTGGAGGATACGAATTTGAGTCAACTTGTGTAGTCCCTTACAGCCTATTTCGGAGAGAGAGTCAGTTTGACTTACCATCTTTTGCAGTGCAGATAAGACGGGCTCCTAGAAAATGGTTCGCAGCGCAATAGGATTACGGTCCGCGAAAATGGTTAAGTTCGCCAAGTTGGGGCCCTTTAAGGATCGGCCCCTCAATCGGTGGGTTTGGGCAGCGCTGCCAGTGGCACTGAGAAGAAAAAGGTTTACTAAATTTCGATCACTCGGATCGTAGACAGAAAAGCAAACATATTTCTTGTTTACCAGCAAGCGATAGTTCTTTCAGATTGTAGAAATAGAGAATTAAGCATTTCGACTTATATATTGTCATTGTTTGCTAGATTTTTAGGAAACGCTATTCAACATTTTCTGCTTCATAAAAATATTAGTTTGCGAGAAATATAAAGCAGAGTTGTGAAATGAAGTAAGTATTACTTTCTTTGTTACTGTAATGACCCGATTAAGAGGGGGTAATAAGAGGGGGTGTCCATTTTGAGTCCCAAACAGTAGGAGTCCGTATCCCTAATAATAGTCCGTAAGCGGATAGAGTCCCTAAACCTTAATTGGTGTCCATAAATGGCGATTATTCCTAATTGCAGCGCATAAATGACTCCAGGACCAAACAACGTTGAGTTCGAAACTTTAAAGCGTACTTAAGTTTTGAATGTAACATTCCAAAGTAACCTTGCATTATCGCTCAAGCTTTTGATGCAAGGCAAAAAGCGTTTAAATCAACGGATAATTGCAATACCGGATATATCAGTAACGAAGAGTGGCGGGAGCAGGTTGAAAATAAATAAAAGTCCGTAACCGAATAACAGGGGGTATTTTTTTCTGGAGTCATTTATGCTCTACAATTAGGGATAATTGACATTTATCGACTCTACTTAAGGTTTGGACTCCTATTGATTGCGACTCAAAATGGGGACCCCCTCTTATTACCCCCCTTATTTGGCTCAATACAGTACACTTACCGATAGTTTCCCAAATAGACACCGTCAGGATTAAGCATAGGCACAATTTTAAATACATAAGTCTTGCGAAGCGTTTGAGCAACCACACTATCGCCAAGCAAATACTTTATTAAACCTAAATTGAAAATATACCAGCCATTAAGTACGTAACCTAACTGCAAATGCAGATATGAAACGTATATAAGCGTTTGAGCGCTAGTGTTGTGCAGTTACCGTTTTTTCTATTGGCCGGCCGGCCGGCGGCCAACCGGATGTTTGACTGCCCGGCCGGCTGGCCCACCGGATGTTTGACTGCCCGCCCGGCCGGCTAATACTACTGAGCGGCATCGAAAAAATTTACGGATTGCTAAACGCGTCTATGATGACCTTGTGATTTCAAATAAGTACTACATACGCAAGCTGTTATACTTTGTAAAGAACCAATATAGTAAAATCAATTTCTTCCCGTATCTAGAAAACAGTTTATGACCAGTGCCGGACCTGGATAGAATGGAACCATCCCCAAATTCCGGGGTAGCGGTTCCTTGTGACAGTTAAATGTTTTTCAAATTTTTTGCTTAAAGTTTTGTTACCGGTGGGGGTACTCTTTTGGGTTACCCCCTCAAATGGGGGGTGGCTGCCTGCTCCGGCTCTGTTCATAATTTTTTCACTATTTTAAGTTGTTCGGAAACTGCAACATTTAAACGGTTTAAGATTCTCTGACCTCAGCCATAAGCAGAATCACAAAAACAACAATATTTCAGCACGCTTAATTGACGCTAATGACAAAATCGTACCTAAATTGCATATTAAGCTACCAGCAACAGTTTAGTACTGAAAATTTTAACATTAAATTTTAAAATCAACATCATTTCACATAGGGTATACAGCCAATGTCACTTTAAGTGGCGTCCAGGTTTCTGGTGGGTCTACAAAAGAGTAGGTTTAGATTCTTGATTACACTTTTTTGTTTAGGCTTAGGCTTAGGAATTCATTTTCGCAACGCTTAGGCTTAGTCTTAGATTTTAGGCTTAGAAATTCATTTTTGCAACGCTTTTACGCTTAGGTTTAGACTTTAGGCTTAGAAATTCATTTTTGCAACGCTCAGGCTTAGGCTTAGGCTTAGAAATTCATTCTTACAAAGCTTAGGCTTAGGCTAACGAATACGCTTAATCTACTGTTATGCCCCTTAAAGTACATTGGCCGAGTATATTATGAGCAACTCAGCGCATGCGTTTAACTAAATCAAAAGTTAACCACACCAAACTGTTCTGTAACTTAAATGAAGTTGCTTACCTTCACAAATAAACGATGCTGGAGTTTCGCCAGGATGAACACGAGCTGATATAACAATGATTTGTTGGACTTGGTTGATGCCCAGGTTGTTGTTTGACGGCTCAGTGATGGTAATCAAATCCAGCGAACGATGTTGCTAAAAATAACGGCCAATGTAAACAACAGGGGCGGAACAGTATTATAAACATATTCCTAAGCCTAAGCCTAAGTCTAAACCTAAGCGTAAGAATGAGCATATTCCTAAGCCTCAGCCTAAGCCTAACCCTAACCTTAAGAGTAAAAGAATGAGAATATTCCTAAGCCTAAGCCTAAGCCTAAACCTAAGCGTAAGAATGAGCATATTCCTAAGCCTCAGCCTAAGCCTAACCCTAACCTTAAGAGTAAAAGAATGAGAATATTCCTAAGCCTCAGCCTAAGCCTAAACCTAAGCGTAAGAATGAGCATATTCCTAAGCCTCAGCCTAAGCCTAACCCTAACCTTAAGAGTAAAACAATGAGAATATTCCTAAGCCTGAGCCTAAGCCTAAACCTAAGCGTAAGAATGAGCATATTCCTAAGCCTCAGCCTAAGCCTAACCCTAACCTCAAGAGTAAAAGAATGAGAATATTCCTAAACCTCAGCCTAAGCCTAAACCTAAGTGTAAGAATGAGCATTTGCCGCATAATCCCGTTTTAATAATTTGTAAACAAAATGTATTTTTACATACGGCCCTGATTTTTCTGTCGAAAAAAATTATTAATGAGTGAAACGGTTGACAGCGACAGTGTTTAAAATTAATTTGATTTTAAACTTTACTAATTTTTACTTTGTGACAAAACAAAATTACACAAAAAAATGAATCGTACCCAACGTAACGGCCCATGTAAAGATCAGGTGCGGAACGTTATTCTGTACGACTACAATTGAGTAAGCTGAAGGTTTAGACTATTTTTAGCCTGGTTTAGGCTTAGGCTTAGGAATATGCTTGTTCTTACGCTTACGCTTAGACTTAGACTTAGGCTTAGGAATATGCTCGTTCTTACGCTTACGCTTAGACTTAGACTTAGGCTTAGGAATATGCTCGTTCTTCCGCTTACGCTTAGACTTAGACTTAGGCTTAGGAATATGCTCGTTCTTACGCTTACGCTTAGACTTAGACTTAGGCTTAGGAATATGGTCGTTCTTACGCTTACGCTTAGACTTAGGCTTAGGAACATGCTCGTTCTTACGCTTACGCTTAGGCTTAGGCTTAGGAATATGCTTGTTCTTCCGCTTACGCTTAGACTTAGGCTTAGGAATATGCTCATTCTTGCGCTTACGGTTACATTTAGACTTAGGCTTAGGAATATGCTCGTTCATACGCTTACGCTTAGACTTAGACTAAGGAATATGCTCATTCTTACGCTTACGCTTAGATTTAGGCTTAGGAATATGCTCATTCTTACGCTTACGCTTAGACTTAGGCTTAGGCTTAGGAATATGCTCGTTCTTACGCTTACGCTTAGACTTAGGCTTAGGAATATGCTCATTCTTACGCTTACGCTTAGACTTAAGCTTAGGAATATGCTCTTTCTTTCGCTTACGCTTAGACTTAGGCTTTGGAATATGCTCATTCTTACGCTTACGCGTAGACTTAGGCTTAGAAATATACTCGTTCTTACGCTTACGCTTAGACTTAAGCTTAGGCTTAGCATTACGAATATGTTTATAATACTGTTCTGCCCATGTTCTTTGCAATGGCCAACGTAACTAACCACAGTGAGTCCAAGTAGATCCCTTGAAAAGCATGACGTTTTCAGTTTTTCACACTCGTTGAGAAATTGTTGCATCTTTGTGTAAGTGTACGGATAGCAATACGCAAAATAATACGTATCTTCCGGTCGATCAAACGCAAACGCAAACGACATTACATAATTGTGGTCATGATCCAGCGAGCGGTAATAATGCACGTGACGTGGAGGTATTCGTTGCCTAAAAGTAAAAAGTGTTTTAATTTTGTAATAAATAAAGTTTACCGAAAGTCAGTGGCTTTTGGCGCACGGAATCGTTCGTATTTTGTTAGCAAGTGCAATATCATCTATTGTTTTTCAATTCATCTTCTTGCACTTACATATACAGGGCCGTAGCAACCACCCCCATACCCCCATTTGGAAAGCCCGCACCCCTAAAGGGACCTCCACCCTAACCGGTTGAAACAAAAACCGCTTAAGTTTTAAAATGCGTCTGGCTTCTCGTTCGGTACGTTCGCGCGTTTGGGGGCTCCCACCCTGGAATTTGGGGCGAAACCCCCACCCCTGCCTGCTCCAACAGATTGCGAAGTGGCGCAACAGTTGCGGGCAGAACCAGACGGGCGATTCGTACGATTTTTGAAGTCAGAAAATTTCGCATAAAACAGAATTAAAAAATTGAATGAAAAATTAGTAACGTTTCTACCTTACCAATTATATATTTCAACTCGCTTTCGGGTCAACCGCTGCGCCGCTACTAATCAGCACTGGCTTGAAGCTTAACCCCATGTGTTGAGATATACGATTGTATAGTAGTGTTAATTTCATGCTTATAGCTAAAACTGTTATGTAATAATGCCTTAGCTTGCATATCAATTTGAAAAAAATTTCAGCAAATTTATAGCTAAAATCATAGTAATATTGCATTTTCAAATTTTTCAATCAAAAACTAATTAAAACTTTGTGTCAGTTTTAATGGAGAAATTCTCAGTTAGTATATTAAAACAAACAAAGATGAATAAATTTGTCAAAAACTAACCATTTAGGCCTGGTTGTTGAGCGAACGACAGGTGCCATTCCATCACTGTACAGCGATTTGACTTTACTAAAGTTGACAATGTTGAAAATCACTTTCTAAAATGAAACATTTGTTTGTGTTATATAATCAAGTCTAATCGTACACAGTAAAAATGGTGAGTCTAATTGACTCTCTCCGAAATAGGCTTTTCCTGACTACACAAACTGAGTCAAATTCGACTTCGCCAGAGTCAAATTCGACTCACTAAGCGATTCATTGAATCGAATTTGACTCTGGAGGAGTCGAATTTTGACTCAGTTTGTGTAGTCAGGAAAAGCCTATTTCGGAGTAAGTCAATTTGGTTCACCATTTTTGCAGTGTACGCTAAATGGCCTTCTATAACAGGAGCGTAGCCATGATTTCTCATTTCGGGACAGCGCAATTTTATTTGTTTATACTCAAGAACAAAACAGATGTATTATTTTAAAGCCAGCAAACAAACTTTGTTGGGATTTTTAAGGGAATTTCAAAGAAAGATTATTTCAGCCCTTCGTTCTCATCTTGTATGTGCGTTTACCTCCTGAATGTATAAATCGTTTCGCCAATGTTGCTTGAAGGGGCGTTGCAGTAGATTAAGCGTAGTCCTAAGCCTAGGCCTAAGCGTTGCAAAAATGAGATCCTAAGCCTAAGCCTAAGCAAAAAAATATAAGCCAGAATCTAAACCTACTCTTTTTCGTCGCCAGCTCATCTTGCTAGGAGAACCATTTTCCGGAAGGGCATTCAAGGGTTTTCAATGAGTTACAAGCAAGGTTGAAAACTTACTACGGGGCCCCACGATTTTCCAGGTGGGGCTGAGCCCCGTTACCCCCCTTCACTACGGGCCGGGACTCATGCCGGCCGAGTGGAAGCTTTTTCGATTTTGTAATAGACAATGTTTGTGTCGCTAGCAAACGGATATCAACGTCACCGAATTAAGTCCCGTCTTTGAGGCAAAAGCAACTAATTTTCACTATCTTTGCAAGTGCAATTAAAAATATGTAATTTGTTATATTATTAATTGTTCGTCTACTATTAACTGTCACAAGATAAACATGAGTACGATACTTTAGCACTATTTGCGGTTGTAAACCATGATCGGTGCCACGTTCGTTGTATTCTTCACACCGAACCGTCAACATTAGGCTTTTTAGCGAAAATGTTTATTTTGGAAAATTGTTACTCTGCCGTGATAAATGCGTTCATTGGTATAAAAAGTTTTCACATTAATGAAAACCGTTGCTGTAAGTGCTCCGCATACCTGATCAGTGTAATATGTTCAAATTTTAAGGATAAGCATAGTAAGCAATTTCCACAATCTCATACCTACGTTGCCAGGCCTGTAGCTAGCTCACCTTGTTAGGAGGGCTAAAAATTGTTAGGAAGGGCATTAGAGTTTTCAATGATGTGCACGCAAGGTTGAAAACTTTCTAGGGGAAGGCAAAAACAGGGGGCTGAGTCCCCCTGCCCCCCCTTAGCTATGAACCCGTACGTTGCGTACATCAGGCCACCTTGGAGGGGATGGGGTGATGGTTACTAAAACCAAAAAAGCATCAGTAGCCAGCACACTGAAGCCCAAAATTCTTTAATTCGCAAATCACAGACGCTTAAAACACTTCCGTGGTTTAGCACCCTGCTTCTTCAAAGGTCACCTGACATACGCATGATATTGTGGACGTTGTGTTACTTGATTTTTTAGCACATTTCCAACCGAAAAATAGAACCACAAACGTTGTTTTGGATTGCATGTATCAGGTCGAAGATATAAATCGTATTCGCATTCGTTGATCGATGCAACCGATGACAAATTACCTGCAATTTCAGATTATTTCACTCCATGCTGATATCGTTTGAATAGCATATTTTGCAAGAAATCTACGCCCGTATTTTCAAATGAGAGTGTAGCGTCTATTACCAGTTGATGATAGGTCTTGTAACTTTCAAACCAGTAAATACTGAGACTCAAATATCCGCACAATTTTCTCATTTTGCTCGTTCTACTCGTGTACCGTTTTTGAGTTCAGCAGCTGCAATAGTTAGCGAGTTTGAAAACCTATTACTAATTGATGATAGTTGCTATACATGTTTGACAATATGGGTCATATGCAAATTGTATCTTGAAGAAATTTAAAATGATTTACAGGTTGAGATTCGCTGAGCCTCTACGCTACTTTGACGCAAACACTGAATATTAAACTGAATGTTTACAGGGAGTACCTGCAATTTTATTAACACCATACAAATTCTGCCCGATGTTACTTTTAGGGCCGTAACAGTAGATTAAGCGTATTCATAAGCCTAAGCCTAAGCCTAAGCGTTGCAAAGGCGTATTCCTAATTGTAAGTCTAAGCCTAATCCTAACCGTAAGTCTAAGCAAAAAAAAATGTAGTCTACAATGTAAGTCTACTCTTTTGCAGACCATCCACAAACCGGCACGGCCCTAAAACTAAAATGGGCCCAAAATCTAGAGGTAATCCACTAGAAGAATAAATAGACCTTAAGCGCCACCAGGGGTTAGAGTTTCTCCACAGGTGTGATCGCAGCGGCCAATACAGAAATTAGCTGATCGACCAGTGCTATTTAATATTCTAAGCTGGTTATTTAATTGCCGGCACAAAAATTTACGTTTACCGAGTCTCCTAAGAAGGGCAACACAGGCATTAGGAATAATCGATTATATCTGCAGAATATTGTTTCGATACACTTACACTGTAAATTTCAGTGAGTTGATTTTAACTCAGAACAAGCTATATCACTCAATCTGGAGTTAAGACTATCAGAACTCAGCGTTCTGATTCAATTCAACTCATTCTGAGTTAATTAAACAACTCAGCCAAAATCAACTCAACTCAGAGTGAGAATCAACTCAACTCATATTGAGTTAATGTTGAATAATAGTAATTCAAAAATAACTAACTCACTAGTTGAGTTGATTAATCAACTCATTACAATTTACAGTGTATAGGTGATGCACTAAAGCGACCAGTAATATAAAAATATAACCAATTTCTGTCTGGCAAAAAATTGTATATTTCAAAACAAAAATTGCTCAAGTTTCAAACACCGTTTATGTACCCAAGATAGCTGACATTTGAACCACTAGCGAGTTGACAGCAGACGTTGCGGTTCATTCAGAATACTACACAGTAAATTCTGATGAGTTGATTACAGAACTCAGAGAGACAAGTAGCTTTTCTGTTTTATTTTTCTGAGTTAATAACCGTAAATATTAACTCACTCTGAGCTGATTTAACTCTGGTTTAGTTGATTAATTAATTCAGAATGAGTTCATTCAATTCACAAGTCTGAGTTCTGAAAGACCTAATTCAGAGCTCAGACCTATGAGTCGATTCAACTCATTCTGAGTTACTATCAACTCACTGAAATTTACAGTGATATGAAATCACGGTTACCTGACTCAAACATTGCATCAAAAACCAAATGACCTTCTTTGTACGGGGTACCAAGAAATCTTGGAGGCGCCGAACAATACATATTAATGTTGCCCAAAATTGGTTCTTTGGACAAATCTTTGATGATGCACGCCAAATCAGCGTTCGGAACCGAATCTGCAGGACTAGAATGCGAAGATGTCGAAGGATGTGGAAACGGAAGCTCGTATTGATGCATTATTACATCCACGTAGCAGAATCACACTTGACAATTTTAAACTTTTATTTTAAGCCATAATCAAATATTAGTAAAGCTGTAGATAGATACAAGCTAAGTTCAAAATTGAAATATTTCACTAAATTCATGACGTATGTTAGTTGTTGTTTGTTGCCACCGTCAGTGTTGTGTCAGAGTTTGAGGAACGGTGCAGCGGCTGGGGTATCCGTCCACAGACTTTTCCCAGTGAGGCTGGTAGCAAGGTACAACCGGAGGTCTGCCTCCGGCTCCGGCTCCGGCAGAAAATCGGCCTCCGGCACCGGCTCCTGTAGGTTTTTTCCGGGGGATGTGGCAATTTCGGTAGTAAATTTTTTGCAGAATTTAGCAAAATTTATCTGTTTAGTGTGTTTCGCTTTACTTTTGTCCCAAATTTCAGAAAATAATTTCTGAAATTCCTCCGAAAATTAACGTAAAACCAAACAACTTAACAACATATTGCAAATATTAGCTAAAATTAATTAATTAATCATCATTTTTAACACATAATTTCAGCTCACCTCCGGCTTCGGCAAGTTTCGTTGTTTTTCACCTCCGGTTGCACCCTGGCTGGTAGTGTTTTTTGTGCAGTTGAACAGATGCACTGTATCATGTGGTGTGTTGTTGCATTCAGCGATCTTCTCCATAGGATACTGTCCACTGGGAGACAGAGAGATTGGGGCCGATAGACTTAGAGACTGGGAAGTTTAGACTTAGGTTGAGGCTGTGACACGTGTTTGGGTATGGTTAACGCGGATTTTGCGTTGTCAGTCTAGGTTGGAACTGAGGGACATCAGACCTTTCTAGCAAGGAGCTGGAAAAGCGGGTTACGGGCGGCTCAGAACTAGCGACCTTTTGCGTGTCAGGCAGACGCTGTTACCATTGCGCCACGCAACCCGCCTCTCTAACTGCATTTTCGTCGACTATATGTGTCGACCGTACAACATAATGTGCATTGCATTTATTGCATATGCACCAGGACAAGCATGTCTCACATACTTGCATTCGTTTTATCGTATAGATTGAACGCATGATAATTTTGAAAGTTACCACCAGTTAACCCAACCGTATACTGTTTTCGGTGGCAAAATGAAATTTTTTATTGTGAACGATGCGTTACAATGTTACAGATTTCAAGCAACTGTTTTTGATGCTTTAAAGTCGTAATTATTTGGATTAATTTAAAGCTGTGACCGAGACTTGGGAAGTTCAAAATTGAATCAAATTAGCGATCCGCTACAATGTTACACATGCGATACGAACGTAGTAAGGATTTCTTTCTATTCCGTCTGCCGGCAGTAAAAAATGTTGCGATTTTGAATTTTTTTGGCATATTTGAGCTTTTCATGACTTTCCAATAATCCAACATACAAATTAACTTAAATTTTAATCAGTTTCCTGTTTCAATTTGTCAACGATAAGCTAATAAAAACTTTTCGATTTGTAATAAGTCCTTAAAATGAAAATTGTAAAAGCATCGGCCCATGTATAGAACAGGGCCGGATCGTTTTCCGGCGGGGCTATAATAGAGTCAGTTTAAGATTTAGACTATTTTTTGCTTAGATTTAGGCTTAGGCTTCGACTTAGGCTTAGGCTTAGGAATAGGCTCATCCATACGCTTCGGCTTGGGCTTAGGCTCAGGAATATGCTTATACTACGGTTCTGGCCGTGATCTATACATGGGACAAAGCATCTATGCATCCTCAAACTCAATTGTACCATTATTATCTTGAACAGTACAAGAATTAATAGCCTCGGTACCCGGTAAACAATAATTTACAGGAAAAAAATCTAAAATTTGTTATGATTCTTAACAATTTTTGAAGAATCACAAATATATGTTTTTCGCAATGAAGCATGACTGGCTGCCAAACAGAGCTGACTTTTATCGTCATGCAATACCGGTTCAAATATTTATCTAATGTTGTCTATTTCTGTCATAGAACTAAACTTATATATACTTCAAGTAAACTTTTAGTTTACTATCTGTAATCTTTCTTCATATTGAGCGTCGATTGGTAAATACCCACGCATCTTCGGACTTTGACGCTTGATTTCTAGCTTGAAATTACACTGTAGATGCGGCACACAATTATCATGACAGAAAGGGTTAATGGATGCTGCAGATTGAGTCAAAATCCCTAGAAAGGATCCGGCAGTGATGATAAATCAAAAAAGTTAAAAAATTTTACAAAAATTGGGAAACACGGCAATTTGTCGCCCGACAACTCGTCGACCGATGATAACTTGTAATCCGTAAATTCGTTTGCTCGCGACTTTCACTCAAAATAATATTTCTGATATTTAAGAAAAAATTTCTTACATTTCAGAAATATGATTAGCAAGGTGCACTTGAAAAGTATTTCTGTTATAACAGAAATGTTTTCAAAAAACGTTTTGAAATGAAGTCTGAAAATAAACGTTTCCCAGTTAGTTTTAGAAAAATTGTCTTATTAAATATCAGCAAAACTTTCCAGATTTGCCACAGAAAACACTTTTCTGAATAAATTCAGAAATACTTTTTTGTGTGTTGTCCAAAATCATTATGGATAGGTTTAAGTGTAGGCTTAGGATTAAATTTAGCATCCTGATTAGCCTTCTACATTTAGGGTGAAACCACGGTTGGGCAACAAGTTTTCGGGTGACGAATTGTCGTGGATTCAAAAAATCAGTTGGGCGCACCGGCCCGTAGCCAGCTCACGCTGCTAGTGATTGGGGCCTAAAAATTCTTCAGATGGGTTATACAAGGGTTTTCGTTGACTTTACAAGCAAGGTTGAAAAATTTCTGTGGGGCCAGATTTTTTTATAGGGGGGCTGAGGCCTTCTGCTCCTTTGGCTACGGGCCCGATGGCGCGAACTTGAAAGTCCTTGGATACAAAGCGCAAAATTTTTACTTCTGACAAATAAACTATTCATTCTGTTCATGATTCTAGAGCTTAAAAGTAAGTTTTACTATCTCAGAAGACATGAACAATTATTATAAAGCACCTGAGTTGAAAACAAACTAAATGTTTCCGCTTAACTTGACTACGGTAACAAAAAGTCTACGAATCAGAAAAAATTCAAGCAATTGCTGGCTCCTAATTATGAGTTCCAGTACTAAATATATATTCTAAACTGTAAGTATTTTGTCGGGTTTGGCAAAACAATAAGTGATAATAAAGCGTGCTGAACGTAAAGTAAACGCGCAAAGACTGAAGCATAACCGATAATTTTGCGTTAATGCTTAGTTCTAAAACCACAGCGCTTATGTATAGAACAGGGCCGGATCGTTTTCCGAAGGGGCTATATAATAGAGTTAGTTTAGCTTTAGATTAATTTTTTGCTTAGGTTTAAGCTTAGGCTAAGGAATGGGCTCTTCCATACGCTTAGGTTTAGGCTTAGGCTTAGGAATATGCTTATACTACTGTTCCGGCCCGGTTCTATACATGGGCCAACCGCGATATTAGTGGTACTGGAAATTGAAAAATAATGAAAAACTACTCTGTAAAAACACTCAACTTAAAATAATTTAGTTATATTTTACCAATTATTTTAAGCATAAGTGTACTAAACATTGAGTAAATCTTTGCTTAAACAATGTAAATAAGTAAAACTACTGCTATCATTTCCTGACTAATGATGTAAATGTAAAGCTAAGAATTTAGTGTTTGCTTAAAATTAGTAAAACTTTGTCAAGCAGCATAGTAAGTAAAACCGACACTTAATTCGGCAACAGTTTTATTTATTTTAAGTATATTTTTAGTGAGTACTTTATAAGGGCAACTTTTCGAATTCGGTATAGCCATAAGTGCCAAAATACAACTTTGTACGCTCAATCTGCGTGTTCTCAAAATTGGTATAACTGGTTTACCAGTTGCACGAAAAAACGGAAAATAAAACGACAAATTAGTTTCTTTGTGACCGGAACTTTTCAAGTTCGGCAAAGTAATAACTGCCCCTCTTTATAAAGCACCAATGAATATGCATGCCTTTAATTGCTAAAGTCCCGGAAATTAGAATAGTCGTCCAATGCAGAGACGCATAGGCTATCTTAAAACGCCAATATTTCGGCCCATGTATCGAACAGTGCCGGAACGTTTTCCTGCTGGACTGAAGTCAGCTTAACCTTTAAACTTTTTGCTTAGGCTTAGACTTAGACTTATTGAATAGGTTCAACCTTACGCGTAGGTTTTAGGTTTAGGCTTAAAAATACGCTCATCGTTACGCTTAGGCTTAGGCTTAGGTTTAGGCTTAGGAATATGCTTATACTACAGTTCCGGCCCTGTTCTATACATGAGCTGATATTTCGTTTATCGGCGCTTTCAAATAGCTGACTTTTTAGCCCTGGAATTTCATCGTTTTACCTTTCAATAGAATATGGTCGTTGACTGATAATTTACGCATGTCGTTTGTGGCTTATGCGCTCATGACCACAACGTATATTTACTCGGTATTAAATAGAGCAATTTTTACATTCAAGATACTTAAAACCGCTGCTGAGTATGCTTAAATGTTAAGGGTTGCTCTATACCTGCCTCGTGCCACCGTACGCCACCGAATAGGTTTTGTCTATATTTTTGTTTGCAGCGCATAGAGCTGTGAGAAGTTAGACTAGGTGGAGCCAGAGACTCCCTTAAGGTGTGGTTTTGATATTTGATTTTAGTTTATGTTTTAGTTTTTAGATTGAAATAAGGTTTAAGAGTGGCACAGCCACCTACAAGAGCGTGCACCATCGCACTGCGGCGTGCGGCACAGATAGCGCAATCGTAAACGTCAGTATTAAAATTCAGCGCGTACCTGTTTGTTTTCCTTGTGTTAATTTGATAGCATAAAGCCCCCCGTTATTATAGATTTTCGTAATTCTAAGCGTAAGGCTAAACCTATAGACAATGTCTAGCCTATTTTACTATTTCAGTCATTATATATATGTGGTAAGTTTTGACTTTTTGCGAAAAGCTAGAAATTATGTATTTTCAAAGCAACATAAATAAAAATGATACCAGATTGCGGATGTGCCGGCGGATCCGGAATTATCCGACGGGGAAAGATCTTTTTGGGGTTTGGAAATATAGCTTTAAGAAATTTGTTCTATAGTACTGTAGCGATCCGAATAAGAGGGGGCACTAATATTTATTTGGCCTCTCCCAAGGTACTCACAGTTATTCGGCTACGGACTGTTGTTTATTTTTAACCCGCCGTTTGCCGGGTTCGTTACTGATATATACGGTGTCAAATATCCATTGAATTAAACGTTTATTTGTGTTATATCAAAAACTTAAGCGATAATGCAAGGTTATACTTAGAAATGTACGTTCAAAACTTTAATATGCTTTAAAGTTTGGAACTCTAACTTTTTTTGGTCTTGAAGTCAGTTATGCACTACACAATCAGCGATAATTGACATTTATGGACTCTAATTAGGATTTAGGGACTCTATCCGCTTACGGACTCATACTAATTGAGACTCAAAATGGGGACCTTCTCTCATTACCCACCCCCTTCTCTGGGTCACTACAGTATTCTCACGAGTTTCGAACCCGTATTTAAAGTTATTATAAAGGCTTTGCGTAATTGCACTATAACTTACATCATGATCAAACTTTAGCTAAATTGTAAGCATGACAACTAAATCAGGCCCTAGCCAGCTCACGTACAGGAAGGACATACAAGGGTTTTCGATGACTTACCAGCAATGTTGAAAATTTTCTCTAGGCGGGGTTGCAAAATTCTTTCAGGGAGGCTAAACTAACCTTACCCACTACTCTGGCTACGGGTCCAGAATAGGTACTATGCGCTATTATCGATGGGAAATTAACCATTCTCTTTATTGGATTTAGTATTAATAAAAGTAATTAGTTTGATGATCAAAGAATGATTTGCCAAAAAGCAATATACATTTCACTATCTGACAGCAACGCAACCAGCTTCAAAATGTCAACCTGAATAGCGTTGTTAGGTCAGAATCGATTTCGGGTGCCAAAATGCAACCAAAAAACCAATCGGTGACACCGGGAATTCTAAACAACCTATAAAGCCATGGTTCCTAAAGCATCAAACCTAAAAATATTAACATTTTAGTATTGAATAATTGTACTTGGCTTATCGCTTACATAGCTAGCGAGTTTTTGTACCACGTCATCAAAAATGATTGTATTTGCAACCTCTGACGACTGATGATTCACTTTCTGTGGGTTTAAATGGGTCTACATGAGAGTTAAAATAGAAGCCCATTGTGGGTAAAAAAACATGAAAAGCTAGTCGATGAGCATGGTAGCAGAGTAAATAACATACCAACAACATGAATATAATTTGTGGGGGTTTGTTTGTTTGGTACGGTCGCTCTTTTTTTTGCCGTCTCTCGTTGCGCCCATATTCTCAAATGCATAGAGCCCTTCTGTTGGTTTTCTAACCAACTGCTGCAATTGCTGATTTCAAAATTTAGGCACAGAAGTAGCGAAAATCGAAAGCAATAAATGTGCTGAATTTCAAACCTTAAACATTCCCGGGGGTTCGAAAGTTTACAAGACCCTATTGCCAACTGGTAATAGGTGCTACTCACATTTGAGAATACGGGCTCAAGTACGTAGCTAAGATTTCAAATTGGTTGAGATTTTGGAGTTTGAAGCTAAGAGTAGGTGCTTTTGGGATATTTCTTCTCGTAAAACTTCTGAAGACAAGAAGCACATTTATTCCAGAGGGTCGACAAAACATCGAATTAATTGCGTGTATCCTGATACAGAAATCAATTTCTACCCGGCCTCGCGTATTTGAAAAAGTTTGGAAACTCTTTAACAAGGACGTTTAGCGGACCTAGGAAGGCTCATGGATAACCATAGTTATTAAGCCTTGATGATAGACGCTAACAATGTCATCGTCCGTAGCTCAAATTCCCAGCTTGAAATTGAATTTTAATCCTTTCACTCATAGAGTATACTATGAGCAACTAAATACAATAATGTACGAGCAATACACACACTATGAGCAGTGTTTAAAATTTATAACATATGCGCAGTACAAAATCTGCACAAGACGTGAGAGCCTAATCAGGCTCGAGCGTCAAGCTCCTATAGCTCAGTGGTCATCGTAAACTCCTCCCACCCGTGAGACTGCGGATCGAATCTTACCTTGGAATTACATCTCATATGAAATTGAAAATATTCACGTGAGAAAGGGTTAAATAAAATAGAAAATATTCATGCAAGAAACAGTTCAATGTGTCGGTATCAGTAAACTTATCATTTACTGTAAAACATAATCTGAAGCAAACTATCGCATCACTATGACGCTTGCCAACGTCACAAACCGAACGAACGAAGAAAAAATGACCATTTACGCATATATGCACACACGGATTTGTTAGGCTTCCACAGTTACCGAATGAAATAAAACACAATTTACCCGATTGACACGCAGGCATTCGGTTGACTAAAGAGCTCTCACGCCAGAAAACCACGAGCTATATTTATCCCGCAACTGATAAACGCATGAGCGACCGGCACCACAATACACATAGATGCATACGTATCACGTGACCGCTCGTAATGTATCTGCCATGGGGGTGCAGCTATACCACCCTGGGCCAATGTTAGTTTAAGGAGCGTAACAGTAGATTAAGCGTATTCCTAAACCCAAGCCTACGCCTAAGCATTGCAAAAATGTGTTCGTAAGCCTAAGCCTAAACCTAAGCCTTAGTATAAGAGTTGCAAAAATGTGTTCCTAAGCCTAAGCCTAAGCCTAAACCTAAGTCTAAGTATAAGAGTTGCAAAAATGTGTTCCTAAGCCTAAGCCTAAGCAAAAAATGTAATCTAGAATGTAAACCTACTATTTTATAGACCCACCAGAAGCCTGGGTGTCCGTTAAGGTACCATGGACCCCATCCTGGAATAAAGAATTTCTAGTACATACTACATTTTCCATCATTACTTATGTCTAAATGAAATTTGGCTACGGTAGTATGTCTATTAAAAAATTTTTTTCCACACTTGAATACCCAACTATGCAGCGACCACGGGCACATATATACTTGTCAGTGCCCACGTTACTTTAAGCGGCGTCCAGCTATCTGGTGGGTCTATAAAAGAGTAGGTTTTGATTCTAGATTACATTTTTTGGCTTAGGCTTAGGCTTAGGCTTAGGAATGCTCTTTTAATCTACTGTTACGCCCCTAAAAGTAACACTGGCCCTTGCGAGTATAAGAGTTATATCATTCACACGCACACAGAAACTATATACAGGGTTTTTCCTCAAATATTGTGCCACTGCTAAGCCCACGTTCAGTAGAACCTTGGTATGAACCTAAAAGAACTCTTGTGTGCCGGCATAGCAACCGAGAACACACAGCAACAAAACCAGTAACCGAGTAGAATAGTAAAACCATAAAGGCATAATAAACATCATACTGAGTAAACAAAAACAGTTATGTATATATCAGGGTGTGACCGGATATCCGGCTCCGGCAAAAAATCGACATCTGGATATGGTTCCGATATTTTAACTTGACGGATATTTGTTTAAAAATTTCAAAAAATTGAAACCATCATTTGTATTTATGCCAACTACCGTGGAACTGATTGAATTTACTTTTACATATTTTTTCTGTCATACAAGTAAATGTAAATGTTAGCATGTGCCCACCATATTCGATCACAATTTTTATTGGGTTGCAATAACGCTGGAAAACCTGATAGATGACCAGTGATATTTTAACGGCGTAACTGTATTTCGCCGGATTCCAATTCCTATCCCTAAGGTTCAACTTCAGCGTAAAAATAAGTCTAAAACTAGGCCCAAGGCTATGCGAAAGTAGTAGGCTCGATCCTAAGAAGGAACAGGCGGTCAAGAATAAAACCCAAGACCCGAGACCGAGACCTGACAACCGAGACGGGACAAGAAAAGTTTCTGTCTGGGTCAATGTTTTGTCATCAACGAAAAAAATTAAAATTTTTCAAATATACTATATATTTTTAATGTTTTTTCCTAGTTTTTTGTGTATTTGAGAATATCTGCTCATAATTATTGCGAGACTATGAAAATTCATAGATTCGCGGCTATTTATTATCTATCAGACATCATTCACTTCAACAATACAGCCACACATGTGTCGAATCCTCGACTTCTGGTGTCGATTACAAGTCACCGAGACTCAACAAACCGAGAAAAAATACCTGCCAAATACCGAGACTTGCCGCGACAAAGACTGGCTTGTTTGATCCAAAGCCACCTTTGTTTGATGTATTTAGGAAAAACTGGATAGGCTTAAATGTAACATGGTCCATGCAAATATTGCAACTGAACGCAACGATACGAAAACAGAAATGTGGTCGTTGTTAAGGTGTAAAATATTCATTTGGCGTGGAATGTTAAGCTTTGTTACGTATAACCTTTGGATGCCTCGAGCTACTGAGGGAAGAATTGTTAGCTCCGTTTTAATATTTGAATGCTGTCTAGCTTTAGATTTGAATTAATTATTCGGCTCTGGCCCCGGCATTTTTTGGTATCCGGTCGTACACTGATATACACCAGAGTGTAACAGGATGTCCGTTTCTGTTACAGTTTCCGGTAAAAATCGGTGTCTGTTGCCGTTTTCGTTTCCGTTAGAGAAATAACGGAAATTCTGTTATTTTTACTGTTCAAAATTATAGTTATAAATCACGTATATATCAAGTAATTTTTGATTACAGATATGCTGCAATTGTTTGAAATGAAATAAAAATTACAAAATTCATCCCAATTTTTACGCATCCGCCATTTTGTTCTTTAAAAATTTGGAAATACCGGTGAATATTTGCACACCTCAATTGTATTAATGGCAGAAAAATAAAACGTTTTTGCAACTTTTATAACTTCAATATCCGTTTTCATTATTTTGATCATTATTCGTTTCCGCTTCCGTTTCCGCTATTTTTTACTATCCGTTTGCGCCCTGATATATATATAGTAGTACGGCTTTAAAACTAAATACTTTGTTGGTCAGCAAGCTATGAGTAAAGTGTAATTCACTTTGGGCTCCAAACCATAAAAATGGCTATTTTGAAGTTTGTGTGGGTTGTTGTTTTTACTTCGGACTTAAAATTATGTTAAAATGCAAATAAATATTTTACATTAATATACTGAATGATAAACTAAAAATAAACTATATACCCCGATAGTTGGTACGTTCAATATTCGATTGTAAACAATTTAAATAACGTGTAACGTTGACGGTGAAATCCTTCTAATGCCAAAGCAACAACGAAAATTACGATTCCGGCTGAAATTCCGACAAAGTTTCTATTATTGCATAATTAAAACAATGAAATTGTTTTAGGTATGAATTTTAACACAACGATTAACAACTGCGGTACAAACATCAAGACCGCTACTTTCTTTAATTTTTAAGACATAAATGTCATGTATTTCAGACATTAATGGCGTTCAAAAGCTCAGAAACTCGTGTGTGAATTGATTAAAATATAAATGTTTTCTACCCAAAAAATTACTGATGCCAATTTACAAGTCATAAATTTCTTCCTTTCAATAAATAGTTGTCTTTATTCAAGAGTTTATTTTCTAATTTTTATGTACTTTATGTAAAAAAGTTGCCGCGTGTAAATTCATATTGGAGTGTATATGATCAATCAAATTTCAATAATATTTCGGGATGAGCGCAGTCTCCCAAACCTAAGTTTGCGTCTTGGACGTATCTTTTAGGCTGTAAAAGTAGGGTATTTGGTTGAGCTTTAGCCCCCAATTTTGTTGTCGGATTCCTTGGCAAATATTTTTTTCTAAAATATTTGTCTTAATCGTTCATGAAACAAATTCTACAATTTCAGTTTTTATGTATCAAAATTTCAGAATCATCCTTCCGAAAAATTTAAGGAATAAAAGCATGGAATTCCAGGCATATATGTCTCCAGTCCGTGTTACCACATAATTGTCTTAAATTTCAGACAACATTTCTTGAATATAAGATACAATTTATTTTTTGTGTATATATTGTAAAACGAAATTAAAAATTTAACAGATTATAATCAATATAGAACAGAAAAGTAATTTTACACTGCCGTGTAGTGTTTTACAGCGCCTGAAACTATTACTTCTTTTCACGATCGCTCAATAATTATGGCATCTTCGGAATATTCTGCAGAGGAATCAAATATTTTTTATGTTTTAATAGCACCAACAAAACACAATTCCGGCATGGGCTCACTTTTGTCTAAATACCTCGCTCTACTTGACCAATGTAAAGAACAGGTGGTACATTTTAATACACAGAATGTACCCTGTTGCTTTTTATAGGTGATCATCCACTCTGAGGCACAACAAAAACACAATTCCGCGTGTGCTCACTTTTGCCTAAATATTTTTTATGTAAAGAGCAGGGGGGGGAAAGTATTATCCCTAAGCCTAAGCCTATTAAGCCTAAGCGTAAGAATGAGTTTATTCCTAAGTCTAAGCCTAAAAATTAGCCTAATCTTAAGCATAAAAAATGACAATGCGCCTAAGCCTATGCCTAAGCCTAAGAACATTAGTCTAAAGCTTAATTTTACTGTTTTCTAGTCCCACAGAAAAACGTTCCGCTCCTGATCTTTACATGGGTCGTCAACTTTGTCAAACAACATTAAACGTAAACCAAATATATTAAAATACCACAACGGTCCACTTTTATTCGGCCAATAACTTGTTTGTCCAACAGTAATTTTTACTTACCATCTGTAATTAATAATCACACAGCTACGTATTCCACCATTATTCAATTGGCTGAAAGATTTAGAATTACCAACGTTTTTGCAGTGTGTAAATTTTCGTCAAACCCCGACCCGTAACAAACGGGGGACTCTCAGGCCCCCTAAAAAATTTTGGCTCCCCTAGACACTTTCAACATTCCTTGTATGAGATCGCATACTCTAGTATAACCCGTCGTAAAAAATTTAGCCCCCTAGCAATGTGAGCTGGCTACGAGCTTGGTAAAAACAAATGGAATGACGCCGTGTCACAAGACGAAAAAAATTTCAATTAATAGTTCGATTGTGACTAGTAAAACCAGCATTGGAACACGTCATAAACCCATCTTATGAGGTAAGAATATCAAGCATTTGACATTAGCGAAAATTATTCCTACGGAAAACGCTAATGACACGTAAAGTAGTACTTAATAGACTATACGTATGTATATATGTTGATCTTGAACTGTAGCAATGCAACCTGTAGCTTAACAGATACGATGGTTCAACACATGAATAAGCCAGAAATGTTTGAGTAGGATTTTAGCGTAAGAGTAACAGTCGTTCACCCAGTCTCGTCTGTCAACAACCTAAACATAACAGTAGCGAACTGGTTTGGCTCTCATTAAGAAATAATACGGGCCAATGTTACTTTTAGGGCCGTAACTATGGATTAAACGTATTCCTAAGCCTAAGCCTAAGCCTAAGCTTAAACCTATAAACAAAGAATGTAGTCTAGAATGTAAGCCTACTCTTTTACAGACCTATCAGAAACTGGGACGGCCCTAAAAGTAACATGGGTCGTAATAAGCATGGGCAGCGGTATGCATGTGCATGCGTGTGTAACTGCACTCTTTGGGTTCAATGTACAATTTTTGGCCCATGCATAGAACAGGGCCGGAACTGTAGTATAAGCATATGCCTAAGCCTAAGTCTGAGCCTAAGCCTAAGCGTATGGATGAGCCTCTTCCTAAGCCTAAGCCTAAGCCTAAGCCTAAGCCTAAGCCTAAGCCTAAGCCTAAGCCTAAGCCTAAGCCTAAGCCTAAGCCTAAGCCTAAGCCTAAGCCTAAGCCTAAGCCTTAGCCTTAGCCTAAGCCTAAGCAAAAAATTTAGTCTAAAGCTTAAATTGACTCTATTACAGTTCCTCCGGAAACCGATCCGGCGCTATTCTATACATGGGCCAATATTTTCACTGGTACAATAAATGTTTTGGGTTTGAAAATGAAAATTTGCACCTTCTTTAGCACATTTAAAATATTCTTCAGTAGAACCTTGTGCAAACCAGCGTTTTGCTAGCACCAAAAATAACAATTAATCATATGTGCGTGCAATATGCATGATACAGTTATGTTCACAAGCATATAAAAACTTCGGCCCATACTTTAAGGGGCGTCCAGGTTTCTGGTATGTCTATAAAAGAGTAGATTTATATTCTAGATTACATTTTTTGCTTAGGCTTTGCTTGTAAACGTATCAAAATATAAAACGTGTATTATTTTATTTTTGTAAAATTTTTATTTTTTAAAGTTTTTGAATTTGTTCTGAAATCACTTTTTCAATTTTTCACAACGAAACCAAATCTTTTAGGAACACATTTTTGCAACGCTTAGGCTTAGGCGTATGGGCTTAGGTTTAGGCTTAGGAACACATGTTGGCACCGCTCAGGGTTAGAGTAAGGCTTAGGAATACACTTAATCTATTGTTACGTCCGATTGGCCAAAAGTTCAAAGGTGTTGTCTATAATTGTTAATATGTGGACACGTTTTACTAAGTAAGGTGCATTAAAGGTTTCGCGAAAAATAATGGCTTTTTGACCATTAGAAAGTTTATAAAATGTAACTAATGTACAATACTACGTAAAACCACGGCACTACACACAAAGCAAATTGTCTTGTATTCAAGAAATATTGTCTGAAATTTAAGACAATTATGTCTTAATACAGCTCCAGACGTGTATGTCTTGAATCAAGACTTTAATTTCTCAAATTTTATGGGTCTGAAATTGTTCACATTTATATCTTAAACTTAAAGGTTTGTTGTCTGGAGCCAAGATAAGACAAAATTGTCTTGAATTTAAGAAAATATTTATTGAATATCAGAAAATGTTTTTGCGTGTACAAGACGTTCTAGCCTGTACATAGCATTTTTTGGCGAAAGTATAGAACAGAGCCGTAATTTTAGTATAAGCATATGCCTAAGCCCAAATCTACGCCTAAGCGTATAAATCAGCTTATACCTAAGCCTAACCTAAGCCTAGGCCTAAGTTGAAAGATTAGTCTGAAGCTTAAGCTTTACTCTATAGCAGTCCCGCAAAAAACGTTCCGCCCCTGATCTTTACCTGGGTCCCATTTTTGAAAAGCGTTTCAGCAAATTTTTATCGTTGCCCAATTTTGTTCGGCAAGTTGGCCCATTTAAAGATCAGGAGCGGAACGTTTTTCTGTGGGACTCTGATAGAGTAAGCTTCAGCTTTGGACTAATTTTTTTTGCTTGGCTTAGGCTTAGGCTTAGGTTTAGGAATATGCTCATTCTTATGCTTAGGCTTAGGCTTAGGTTATGCTTAGGAATATGCTCATTCTTACGCTTAGGCTTAGGCTTCGGCTTATGCTTTGGAATATGCTCATTCTTACGCTTAGGCTTAAGCTTATGCTTAGGAATATGCTCATTCTTATGCTTAGGTTTAGGCTTAGGTTATGCTTAGGAATATGCTCATTCTTACGCTTAGGCTTATGCTTAGGAATATGCTCATTCTTATGCTTAGGTTTAGGCTTAGGTTATGCTTAGGAATATGCTCATTCTTACGCTTAGGTTTAGGCTTATGCTTAGGAATATGCTCATTCTTACGCTTAGGCTTAGACTTAGGCTTAGGAATATGCTCATTCTTACGCTTAGGCTTAGGCTTAGGAATATGCTTATAATACTGTTCCGCCACCGTTCTTTACATACTGGCCAACAGGTTTATTGCCATTAAAATAGTTTGATGCATTTTGCGACACACACTGTAAATTTCAGTGAGTTGATTTTAACTCAGAATGAGTTGAAGCACTTTGTCTGAGTTAGGACTATCAGAACTCACAATTTTAGTTGATTCAATTGATTCAGAGTTAATTAATCAACTCACCCAGAGTCAACTATCATCTCAGAGTGAGAATCAACACAGCTCAGAGTGAGTTGATGTTTACTGATGTTTAATTCAGAAATAACCAGCTCGCAAGCTGAATTGATTAATCAATTCATTGGAATTTACAGTGCATAAACATTCATCAAGACATAAGGTTGTCAGTTGACAAATTCCTTCAAAGAAATTCAATCTTTCCGGGAATGTTTAATTCAGAAATAACCAGCTCGCAAGCTGAATTGATTAATCAATTCATTGGAATTTACAGTGCATAAACATTCATCAAGACATAAGGTTGTCAGTTGACAAATTCCTTCAAAGAAATTCAATCTTTCCGGGAATACAATGTCTACAGAACACTTTTGTATTGTTGTGAAGGACAAAAATGACAAAATTCCAAAAAAAAACAAACCTTAAACCGCGTCTGACACTCCAAGGATGCCATATAAACAATATTGTATTTTTTAATCCTTCAAACAGTTTAAAAATTAAAAAAAAAATTTAAACACAAAACACACACAAAAACATCTGAGTCTGTCACCAGCGGCTGATCGAAACGGCTCATCTGAGCGTTGACACGCGCAACAGGAATTAAAAGCCAAAATTTTGCGTTATAAATTTAGTCTAAAATCGGATTTTGGTTCTCGTTCGGTTTGCTCGCAAGCTTATTTTTGCACTGTTATTCGTTGTTCGGTCGCCGCTGTCAGAGAAGTTTTCTGTATTTGCGTTGGTTTGTCGGATAAAAATTTACCAAAACCTAACAGGTCCCAAAAAAACGTCAGGTGATCGTATAAAAAGGTATATTTTGAAGAAATTGTCTCATTTTGAAAATGCAAAATACAGCATTTCATCATTGCGTCGGGCCAATGTATAGAACAGGGTCGTAACAGTAATAATTGCAAATTTCAAAGCTTAAGCCTAACGTAAGCCTAAGCAGTGTAAGCAAACTAACGCTTAAGCTTACCTGATCTATTGCAGGTCCGTGGGAAAACAATTTACCGGTGATGTTTGGACCTTGAGTCCGAACGCAAGACAATTATTTCCTGGAGTTGAAGCAGACGTATAAAACGCAAATGAGGGTGAAAATAAATTGTCAATTTACTCGTTTTAGGCTCATGACCTTTGAAGGAAACGCATTTTTTGAGCTTTTCTATTGAGTTAATCGTGTTAGTCTGTCTTTTCTAAACGACTTGAGAAACCAACGTCTGTATTCACAAATGTTGGTAGCACAAGTTATAATTTGGCGGTGGATATTTGATGGCATCCTACGAAATTTAATAGCAAGGTGTCAGTGCCGGAGCAGACATGGGTGGCGGATTCTTTCAAACTCCAGGGTGGAAAGCGCCAGGGTAGAGGTGGATTCAAAATTACTGGGTGCGTGATCTGAGGTTGTGCGAGCTCACGCCTCTGTTTGATAGCTGCAGTGCAATTGTAGGCCAGCGAGTGCAGCGAGTGAGAAAATTTGTTAACTTTAAGCAATTTGGTGGTTACTTTAAAGTTTGTATAGTGCGTAAAGCCATGAAAAGAATAACGACAAGGTAGAATAGCATCAGAAATTCGCGAGCGAAGCGAGTCAGAAGCCATACGCATTTCAAAACCTCCGCGACTTTTGTTTCAACCGGTTAGGGTAGGGTCCAGGGGCCCATGTATAGAACCGGGCCGGATCGTTTTCCGGAGGGGCTCTAATACAGTCAGTTTAAGCTTTGGACTAAGTTTTTTGATCAGCGCTTAGGCTTAGGCTTAAGCTTAGGAATAGGCTCATCCATACGCTTAGACTTAGGCTTAGGAATATGCTTATACTACTGTTCCGGCCCTGTTCTATACATGGGCCGTCCAGGGGTGCCACCCCCAAATGATGATATTGATTTAACCCAGCAACTGGACGGAATTGCAGAGTCGCATTCTACCGGAAATTAACTGTTTAACCACAAATTTTTTAACTGGAAATGTCAGCTTACACATAGCTGATACTCCAGCTCTGAGAAATTGTGATTATACCATTTTTTTTGTTTCCGGAGAGGCCAAAACATCAGTCAGGGCCGTAACAACGCTTTATATAAGCATAATTCTAAGCCTAAGCCTAATCCTCAACGCAAGGATAAACCTATACTTATTAAGTATAAGCCTAAGCCTGGAGCCTAACATAAATTTGCGTAAAGCTTAAAGGTGAAACTTATTACATAGCTGTCCCACGGCGAAAAGCGGTTCGCCCCTGATCTGTACATGACTCGTGACAGGGTCGAGCGGTCATGTTTTGTACCCTGTTGAAAATTTCTTTAACATTCATGACGAGAGTTGACCGTCGATATTTAAACCGTAAGCTTTCAATGACCACTTATAAGCAAGTTCAGCGTCTTATAAAAGATATTTAAAACATTATTCATTACAGAGTATTGGCCCATGTTACATTAATGTTCGTCCTGTTTTCTATTGGGTTCTGTAAAAGAACAGGCTTCGATTCTAGATTACAATTTTTTGCTTAGGCTTATGCGCTGAGGAAGATATTTTTTTCAACGCTTAGGCTTAGGCTTACGCTTAATAATACGTTTAATCTACTGTTACGGCCCTAAATGTAACACTGATCACAGTATTCGTGGCACAAACGCGTTTGTATAAACTGCGTAAATTTTGTATTAACCGGTCAATTTCAGCGTTTGAAAACAATGTGGATGTTTGTTACGCGATACAAACTCAATAGTTTGTCAAACGTCCACGTATAAATTGGGCCGCCCAAGTACAGAACAGGGCCGGATCGTTTTTCGGCGGGGATCGAATAGTAGGCTTAGCCTTAGAGCTTAGGAATACGCTCATTCTTACAATTAGGTTCAGGATTAGGCTTAGGCTTAGGAATATGGTTATAATACTATTCCGCCCCTGTTCTTTACATTGTCCAATTGGGCTAACAACAAGAAACAGGCGTGTTTGCCTGAGAGAATTGGGGTTGCGCTATCCTTGTTTTCATTTGCGGCGCTGTCCGTCACCAGTACGGCGCCGACCGGTGGCAGTATCGTACGCAAATTACTCACGTACGATAACATATGGTTACGGGCGGTGACTGACGGCGTCGTACGGGTGACAGACGGTGACTGGACGGCGCCGTACGAGTGACGCACGGTTACGGACGGCCAGGGTTCCAACGGAATTGCGATTCCTGCTAAAATTCCGAAAAAATTTGGCTTCCGATTTCGATTCCGACTGGCTTCTATTCCGATGCCCGAATTCGGATTTTTCGGTTATGAGTTGTTAAGATGATATATATAACATATAAATTTTGCCCATGTTTTCGTTTGTTTGCAAATCTGTTTGTTTTTGTTAGTAAGTATTCTCAGTAGCAGAGTAAATTATTTCGCTGATTGTCAAAATGTAACTGTAATTGAAAACTTTAAGCTGTACCTTTAAACAAATAACAAAATCTAGTGAAAACGACGCTCCATTGAATTGGTTTATTTTCAAAAATCTGGGTCCGGTTATTTATGATTTCATAAGACTTCATATTTAAAGTTTTGAAATGCTCAAAATACTTAACTGCATATAAACTTAAGGTTAAGTTGTTCCTATACTTTGAGAATTGTCAGGACGGTCATTGGTACCTTGCGGGACGGCGCCGGACATCAACACTTACTTGCATGAACCAATTGAATTTAGTTTTCGTATATCATCTAACACTAGTATTAAAGCATACAAATATTGTACATTTATTTCATTCAGATCATACTCCGAACAGTAGAATGCGCAGCCAGTGGTTAAAATCGGCAAACTTCAAAACAATTCGTTTTTGTTTGATTTTCCGGAAATTTTGGCACCGATTTTTCTTGTATCTTCAATAATCTTGTGGGTATTTTTCAAGCAATTGGGCCCATGTAAGCTGTTCGTGTAAACCGAAGCCTAAGCTTAAGCGTAGCACTAAGCAAAAAATACAGTCTATAATATAAGCCTACTCTTTTTCAATTCCAACAGAAACAGGACGGTCCTAATAAGTGTAACGTGGGCCGACGGATTTTGTGACATAAAGCAGATGGAAATATATTCAAGCTGAAATGCCCCACATACGTGTTTTGGGCAACTTTCCAGCATTACTTTGTTTACAAGTCAGAAATTTTGCTGCGTTAAAATGAAAAGGTCTCTCTGCCTTACAATTTGTTACAATTTTCCCGCAGAATTTGTTTGTGATAAAATGGTAAGGTCCGTCTACCTATAACAATTTTTCTCATTCAGAAAATTTTTTGGTGATAAAACAATAAGGTCTCTACCTTACTATTTTTGGGTTTCATAATATTTAGCAGCCCACCGCCCCCGTCAAAATGTTTTGGATTCGGCTATAAATCTAATTAAAGTTTTTGACCATAAAATACGTAGCTGAAAAAGCTTAACAGCAGGTAACTCGTCTTCGTAACGTAAACACATTTAAACGTTTAAACGATAACCATCTTCCTGGTTCCGGTCACTGAGATTCTCGTTTGCCAAATCGAATAAATTCGTATTGATCTGATTGTTTCTTTTGTATCATAGGGTCTGTAAATGTATTAAACTCCATCAGGCCCATAGTCAGCTCACCTTGCCAGGGGGAGGGTTAACAATTATTCTGGATGAGCATATAAGAGTTTTCAATGACTACAACGGTTAAGATTTTCTAAAGGGGTCAAAATATTTTCAGGGGAGCTCAGCCCCCCGGTCCTACCTTGGACATGGGCCCGAATTCCATATTGATAATAATATACTTTCAGGGACGTCCCATTTTCTGGTTGGACTGCAAAACAGTAGGTTTAAATTTTAGACTATATTTTTTGCTTAAGCTTTAGAATTACGATTACACATTTTGAACACTTACGATTAGGCTTAGGCTTAGGAATATCGTTAATCAACAGTTTACGGTCCTGAAAGTAGGTATTATTTTAATGATTAGATTATGGCAGGGTGAAAACAGATGGTTACATAACATATCGGAAACAGAACCGGATACAGATCAAAATAACGGAAATGTAAACCGAATACGCAAACAGTAGTAAGGCGTATGCAAACGAGTATAGAAAAAATACATTTCACTAAGATTTGTTGGAGGCACGAGAGAAAACCATATTGACAACATTCGATAGGACCTGGGTCTTAGGGTGCCCAAACACTTTCGTCGGTCGTTGCTCGATGACACAAACTTTTTAATCAGGTTACATCTTCTCTAAATCAAATCCTGTCTACACTGCAAAAAATGGTGAGTCAAATTGACTCTCTTCGAAATAGGCGTTTCCTGACTACACAAACTGAGCCAAAATTTGATTCCGCCAGAGTCAAATTTTTTGCAGTGTACAGTCATTATTTTACTACTGTAGCGATCTGAATAAGTGGGACGGGCTGATATTTATTTTATTCTCCCGATGGTGCTCCCATGTTATTCGGTTAGGGACTGTTTATTTTTAATTTACACAATTGGACCCAACACCTTTCTTCTTATATTCTTTCAATTGGCACAACTGACTTGGTCCGAAGCAGTTTTGTTTACTGTAATGTTCGTTATCCAATTTTCTGGATTCAATAACGCTTATATATGCGGGTTGTCCGAGTGTCTGTTACTTATTTAAACAGTCCGCGTTCGTCCTTCTACTTTGGTTTCTTTTATGGACTTTGCTTACAACTTATGGAGTCTATGAAATAACGGACTTTTATTAGAGATACGGACTGCTATTCTTTGGGACGTGATATGGAACACCCCACCTTATTATTAACCACCCTCTTATTCAGGACACTACAGTATACCATATTGCCGAGTGACGTTTTCGACATACATGATTTGTAATATAACCTTCTGATTCTATTCTCAAATGAGTATAGCACCTATGATCAGTTAGCGATAAGTTTTCCAACTGACGAACATGGGCAGTTGCAGATCTCAAAATTGGTACAGAAATTGATCAAATCAAACGCGAAAAATGTGCTGAATTTCGAACCTCAACATGCTCTGGTTTCAAAGTTACCCAACTTATCACCATCTGTTCATAGGTGCTACACAGATTTGAGAATACGGGTTCTAGAACACAACAATTTTCTAGTTTTCACGCCCCATCGAAAAAACTTTTCAATCAAGTTAATATAGTCTCTCGAAATAAAATCCTACACTGCAAAAAAGGTACGTCAAACTGACTCTCTCCGAAATAGGCTTTTCCTTACTACACAATCTGAGTCAAAACTCGCCTCCGCCAAAGTCAAATTCGTTGACTCAGTTTGTGTAGTCATGTAGATCCTATTTCGGGGAGTATCAATTTGACTCCTCATTATTCACAGTGTGGTGTACACCAGGGTACAACCGGAGGTCTACCTCCTGCTGCGACTCCGGCAAAAAATCGGCCGCCGGCTCCGGCAGAATTTTTGCCGGAGGTTCCGGCAATTTCGGTAGTAGAATTTTGCATAATTTTGCAAAATTTATCTGTTGAGCGCGTTTCGTTTTACTTTTGTCACAATTTTCAGGAAGGAATTTCCGAAATTTCGCAGAAAATTAGCGTAAAACCAAGCAACTTAACAACATATTGCAGATATTGGCTAAAATTAACTAACTAACCATCATTACACCACTGACAATTACCATTTAAATGCCGTTTTGACCATCCAACTGCATCGTTGTTCACACTGCACAATTGTACAATCGCGTTTGCATCTGCAGAATTGATTTCTTCGCTATTCGCATCGTTGAATACTCGAACACGCGCCGGATCTTGGGCGTCTGCTGCAATGACAACGTGTCGACAAAGTCGTTCAATTGCTGCTGCAGTTCCAGGTCGACGCACGCAAGCACCATAATCAAACAACGAAATACTTGCGATTGCAAACATAAACATTACTAAGTAGCACCGATTCATATTGATGTTGGTATTTGATATATCGTTCCTACACTGCAAAAAATGGTGAGTCAAATTGACTGTCTCCGAAATAGGCTTTTTGACTACACGAAATGAGTCAAAATTCGACTCCGCCAGAGTCAAATTCGATTCACGGAGTCGCACGTTTGTCTCTAGCGGAGTAGAATTTGAGTCAGTTTGTGTAGTCCCGAAAAGTCTATTTCGGAAAAAGTCAATTTGACACACCATTTTTTGCAGTGTATATTCAACCACCCTAGAGACTATTTACACTCGGATCGTAGTCAGGGCCTGGCCAAACGGACCATGAATCCCTCCAATGAGTTTAGTGACTTTCTTTATGTTTTAGACCCCACGTGCAGAGACAAACGGACTTAACAAAATGATACAAATTAAACATGCCCCCCTAAACTAAGTTCATGGCTATGGTCACCTTTACACTGTAATGCGAGGACTAAGGTGATGCTTTTAACCCTTTCTCACATGAATATTTTCTATTTCCCCTGAGACCTACTTTTATGCTAGGATTCGAACTCCAGTGACTGGAGTGGGAGGCGTATACCATTACCACTCAGCTGTATTAGCTTGACGCTCGAGCCCGAGGGGGCTATCACGTCTTGTGCTGATTTAGTACTATGTATACGTGTTGTAATTGTTAAACACGGTGCGATATACATTATCTAACGTATATACACTGCGCTTAGTTGCCTATAGGCAACTCAATGTGAGAAGGGTTTAATTTTGAAATACACAACGACGAAATAAGTGAAATTTAGCCAAAATACAATTTATGCAGAATTGATCGCAATTGAATATCTTAATGCAACATATTATATTTTATCTCTACATGTCTGTACAATCTCAATGTTGTCACTGAGGGAAAAAAGTTTTATTGAAAACATTTTACTGACTCGTAGAAACGCTAAACGTTTATCGTAAAAATCAAAACGCTGAAACTCGTTGCATTTTGCTGACCGCAGAACCGCTCGGCGACGGCTGATTGGTCCTGCCTGGCCGATGTCTTATCAAAAATTGGACCAAATGTTGCTACAAGTTGGTGTAATGATGATCAAAGAACCATTTATTAAGAACAGCTGAACTTTTATTTGAATACGAATTTTTGCAATCTTTTTAATGTTCGAGACCACCAGTCCCGTCACAATTGGCTCAAATGGCAACTCGGACAAAACACTAACTAATCCTAAATCTAAACCTAAGCCTAAGCTTAAGGAATTGTTTTCGCTGAATTTTATTGAAACCGCAAAATCCCAACATCGCAAAGTCCCAAAATCCAAAACTTTTAAGTAAACTACACAAAATTTAATGCAACATTATGTGCATTTATATATATATATATATATATATGTATATGTATATATATGTATGATATGTATGTTGTGAAGGCTGGTCAATTGCTGTGTTTGCACTTGAAAACACGTTTTGATCACAATGAAATAAAAATTATATATCTTAAATCGATATTTATAGAATCGCAAAAATAAAAATTCGGTCATTTTTGAAGCCTGAAAAATTAAGTTTGATGTTGTATCATTGTGCTGACTGTTTACAGAAAACAAGCGACATTTCATCAAAGTTAAAAAATGAAAACCAAAAAAGTGACTAAATTTATTACCCCGTCATTAATAAATAAATAACAACAAATGTTATATACTCGGCCTAAGGCCCAGAAATATTTATTTATACGACGCGTTGATATGCTAAAAAAAGAAAGAAAACAAATAAAAAGTATAGTCCTTTTGCGCATTGGTTATCAGCAATATTAAATCTGCTGCTTCAAGCTTTACTATTAATAATGGCTGCAAGCCGAAAGTATTTGTGGTTCAAAATTGTGTTAACCAAATATTCTACGGCATGTCAGAACTGCACGGTCGGGAAGACCCTTTCTCCGAAAGATATTATCACGCCGGGAATCGAACCTCGGACGTCTCGCTCGTGAGTCAAGCGCGCGACCCATTACACCGCGCGGCCTATGTTATATTGTTCTCTAGTACTATTTGTGCACGTGTATGCATGTCTTACATTACTTACACATGTTACACCACATATATTAACACTATAAATTAGCGTAAATACCAGTGATAAAGGAAAGCGGCCATTGTAAAGAACAGTGGCGGAACAGTATTATAAGCATATGCCTATTAAGCCTAAGCCTAAGCTTAAGAATGACTTTATTCTTAAGCCTAAGCCTAAGCCTATGCATAAGCCAAGCAAAAAATAAGTCTAAAGCTTAAGTTTTACTCTACTCTAGCACTCCAGAAAAACGTTCCGCCACTGATCTTTACATGGGCCATGAAAGCGACTGGCGACCTGTAATTTTTGTTCAAATTCAAATTGCAGACAAAACTTGACCGTATTTGTTGTACTGAAATTGTACGCAAGAAAAGCTGCGATATTGGATTTAAATTAAATTATATTTGCCCACAAACAATTCCATCATTCACTATCATAAGGTGTGCACTACGTCCTCGTTTTTTAATCCCAAATGACCTTAAGAGAATTTCTTAGTTAGCAATCTTGGCTTATTAATATTTATTTAATTTTTTACATCTGATAACAACAGAGTTACAGAAAACCCTACTGACATACAGGTTTTGACATATAGAGTAAACATCATGTATATATTTCACCTCATCTGTTTAATGAGGCAGAAATCACAGTAATTTTTAGGACATTTTCATATCTGAAACGAACTACAAACTAAAAAGTATTGATTTCTCTAAATTGCCAAATATCAAAACAATCACTTGTGCTAAAATTAAAAAATTCAGTAAAAACGCACATGCATCTGAGTATTCGTTGCTCAACTCCAAGTCAACTAAAAACTTACTTGGTATCCGAAATGTTGTCGACGCCACAATTTAATGCCCATCACTAGGTGTAGGCTTAAAATTAGGCTTAGGATTACGCTTATGCCTAGGCTTAGGAAGCGTTCGGGCGAAAAGCCGCCCGTTCGATTAATTAAGGTAGATTCAAATGCCCGAGTAGCTGAACGTAATTAGTGACCGTATGCTTAACATATACTGATTTAGGTGACGTATACATACTAGAGCCATTTTAACTCAACTGACATTTATACATATTCCTGTCATTATTTTTCATTTTTTTGAAACAACTTCTTGCAGAGGATGTTACAACATTACGTGGCAGACGGTATCACGACAATTTGTAGCCCGACAACTCGTCGACCGACAACTTGCAATCTTTAAGTCTTCTCGACTCGACAATTCGTCACCCATCATTAGATATGCCTAGTCTTAGGTTTAGGCTTAACATTACGCTTTAGGGTAATGCTTAAATTTATTAATAGGCTTTAGAACACTGTTGGGCGACAAGGTTTCGGGCGACGAATTGTCCTACATTCATGGCAGATAAAACAACATAGACTGAAAACATTTTGGCGTCTGAATAAAGTTCTCTAATTACACAAGTGATAATTGCCAATTATTTCGCTAATTCTCAAATTATACGATTTGAATACTCCAATGAGAATGCTTGAATGATGTGAGTACTCGCAAAATGTTTCATATAATTTGCTAAAGATGTTAACCCAGTTTCTTCTAGAAAGCCTTCTATTTTGTTTCAGTAGTTTTTTCTAAAATATCCACTACCGAAAGAGTCAATTTGAATAATTTACGACGGAATTATCAATGAAATAAAATTTTAACATTAGGTTTAATGAAGTAGGATTTTTTGACCAATGTAAAAATCAGGGATGGAACTTTTTTCTGCGGGACTGTAATAGAGAAAGCTGAAGCTTTACGCTAAGTTTTTTGCTTAGACTTATGCGGGGTTCACGTTATATATGGTGCAGCTGGGTCACGTTTTGTCACGTTTTATATATTGGGTAACATTTTGTCTGCGATGTAACCCAATATGGTATTCCAACAACAGTGATTGTCTGCTAACATCACGCATCGATCACGTTTGGTCTTTCAATATCATAAATTTGTCTGCTGAGTTAGTACATAGCTAGCGTTGCGTATGACGGAATATTTATGGCACTAACAGACATGTGCCGTCAGTATTATACGACATGACGAGACAATGTAAATAGCAATACTAATAATATAATGAGACATTTGAATTTTGACGGGAAAATTTAAAATATGGCAAAAAACTTATATTTTTGGCGGGAAAATTCAAATTTTGGCGGGAAAATTCAAATTTTGGCGGGAAAATTCAAAATATGACGAAAAACTTATATTTTTGGCGTGAATATTCAAAATTTGGGAGACTGTCTTATGATACGTTTTAAACAACATAGTGGAATACCATATAATACACGTAAACTATCACATGATGCTGTTAATTTGGAATATCATATGATATTCACCAACATGTCTGATAGGGTCACGTGACATTCGAACACTTGTATGTTGAGATAATCTGTGTACCCGTGCTTTGTATAGCAATATCACAATATATTCAACTTTTGTCTTTCCGTATCATATGATAGTACCAAAAATTTAGGTTGATGTCGAATCAACATGTGACAAAACGTGTCCCAATTGCTCCAGTTGTAACGTGAACGCCGCATATATAAGTTTATTCTGACCCTTAGGCTTAGGCTTAGGAACACGCTTATACTACAATTATGGCTCTGTGGCCAATATTTTGAGGGGACGTATAATTGCGGACGTTTCATTGCAACTACAAGAAACAAAATACAGTAATCCGGTGTTTACATGTTAAAAATAACGGATCTTTACATCGAAGTTTCACAAAAACATCTGCCGGATGCGCAAACTTGGTGTCATTGCGTGCATGAAGCTTACAATTTACAAGCATCACGCAACGCATTTTGACCGATGTTTATTTTGTCAAAATATTTCAATTTCAGTCCACGTTTTCTTGAATTTAAATTCATGATGTAGCAGTCCTAAGTAATACAATAGTTCACAACCGTATTTTGCACAAATCCAAAACTTTATTTCCATATTTTAGTAATTTTGGTTTCGCTAAGGTGTTTGTCTAAATGTCTTCATAACCTTATATTTATCATGGCACGCAATAACAGAATATATAAAGGAAAACATGAATTTTGTAAATTAAAATTCACCTGACGAGAATACTACTACTCCCTAAAAGCTTAAACTAACTTGATTTAAGTTTAAGCTAATCCACAAGTTTTAAGCTAAGTGTTTAGATTAACTAAACTAACAGGCGGGTTTACGCTTAAACTCATTTAAAATGTTTCATATTTTCACTTTAAGCTAAACTTATTGAACACTTAGATACACGACAGCACTTGTTACTTAATCTAAAACTAAGATTACTTAAACTTGTGTTAAACTTAAAAACACGTTAGTTTAAGTAAACCTTAACATTCTACTTTAGTTTAGTCCGTCCAGCCATTTAAGTTTTACTTAAACTGATATTCAAGTTTAGTTAAGCTATAATTTAAGTTTAAGTTTATAGAGAGTATAAGTGAATAAAATTAATACTGTAATTAGAATTTCTTAACACATATACGTAGTTGAAGTATTAAGACAAAGAATCCAATCCTGTCTTCAAATGATTAGGGGAAGTCATGAGAAGCTCAAATAACCAAAAATTTTCAAAATAAGAACAAACTGTGACATGGTAGTTGAATACAAAACACACATCAATGTCTGATCAACAGCGCTACGCGTAGTCTTATGAAGAAATGGTCTCTTGCGCTATAAACTAGAAAAGTTTATACCTCTGGTCTAAAATCTCAAAGGAACGTTTGACCCGTAAACGGCTCCTGGTTTAACATCGCTATCTGTCCCTGTATATATATTTTCTGTTTGGTTAATATTTGTTTTGCTAAATTTATAAATGATTTCAAGAATTTTACTCGATGAACAAGTAGGTTTAACATGTAAAATATGCATTTGGGTAATACTTTAGCCAAAAATAGGAAGACTAAGCGTTATTATAAGATCATCCAATACTGATACTATGCAGCTTAATAATATTCATTATGAAAAGTGCCTGTAACGCCATTGGCTTCAACAAAATGATTTGGGGTTAACATAATTGCTCGATGTTTTCTTAGAAACAACTATTAAGCTGTGATAATCTGGCATTTAATCTACCATTACTTGGACCCATGTTACTTTTAGGGCTGTCCCAGTTTCTGGTGGGTCTGTAAAAGAGTAGGCTTGCTTAGGATTACCCTTAGGCTTACGCTTAGGAATACGCTTAATCTACTGTTACGGCCCTAAAAGTAACATTGGCCAGTACTTGTAGTCGTGTGTCAAGTATAACGCTATTTTAAACGCTATTCGCATTTTAAACAGCATGAACCTCTTCTCACATAGAGTTGACTATGGGCAACTCAGTGCAGTGTATATACGTTAAATAATATATATCGTACAGTGTTTAACACTTGCAACACGTATACATAGTACTAAATCACAACAAGACGTGAGAGCCCCTTCGAGCTCGAGCGTCAAGCTCCTATAGATGAGTGGTGATGGTATACGCCTCCCACTCCAGTCACTGGTGTTCGAATCCTAGCATAAAAGTAGGTCTCAGATGAAATAGAAAATATTAATGTGATAAAGGGTTAAGTAAACTTGTCATATTTTTGACGTCCGCTATTAGTACCACTGCGATATATTATGGAGTTCTGCAAAATTTTATATTGTAACTAAATAACAATATCTACAGCCTTGGAACCGAAAGCGCTCATTTATAAACACGTACACTGTAAATGTTAGTGAGTTGGTTTTAACTCAGAATGAGCTGAATCACTCAGTTGATGTTAGGACTATCAAAACTCAGAATTTCGAGTTGATTCAATTCATTCTGAGTTAATTAATCAACTCATCCAGGGTCAACTCAACTCAGAATGAGAATCATCTCAACTTTCAGAGTGAGTTAATGTATACTGATATTAATTCAGAAATAACCAACTCGCTAGCTGAATTGATTAATCAAATCATTGGAATTTACAGTGTAATCGACAAAGCAAGCATTAATTACATACTCGGTTTAGAAGGATATTTAGCTCATGTATTTCCTTATTATTGTAAAGCTGATGATTTACCTCCAGTTCGGTAGTTATTGTGAACTTTACCAAACACTAAAAAAACTATACTTTCTTTGGTCAGGTTTGTAACCAGCTCAACTTTGTAAGGGGCAAAACAATTTAAATAGAGGCATATAAAGAATTTCAGAAGCCTAAATGTTTAGTTAAAACTTTGATAGGGACAGACTAATATTTCTAAGCGAAGGGCTAAGCCAAGCTGTGCTCTGTTGCCTACGGGATTGAGAGCTAATTCTAAAGCAGTACCATATAGAGAATTTCACGAAAATGTTGCTTCAGATGCGGTGGGACTCCTCGAACGTACAAATTACCGGTCCGCTGTTATTATTACTAATACTTTATTCTTGTCGTAGCTATGTTATCCTAACTGAAGTTATTCTTTTCTTTAATGCATTTCCTAAATTTCAATTGATGCAAAACGCAGTAGATTAACCCTTTCACTCATAGAGTATACTATGAGCAACTAAATACAATAATGTACGAGCAATACACACACTGGGAGCAGTGTTTAACATTTATAACATATATGCACAGTGCAAAATCTCCACAAGACATGAGAGCCTACTCGGGCTCGAGCGTCAATCTCCTATAGCTCAGTGGTCATCGTAAACGCCTCCCACCGGTGAGACTGGGGATCGAATCTTACCTTGAAATTACATATCACATGGAATTGAAAATATTCATGTGAGAAAGGGTTAATGAAAAGTTTCTTACTTAGTATTTATAAGCCTTTCACTCATAGAGTATACTATGATCAACTAAATACAATAATGTACGAGCAATACGCACACTGTGAGCAGTGTTTAACATTTATAACATATATGCGCATTGTTAAATCTCCACAAGACGTGAGAGCAAATGGTTAATATCACGCTGACTACGTAGACAGAGGGTGTGAAGAAAAAAATAGCATATATAAGTATCACCACAGTTTAGCGGGATAAACTTATTGGAATACAGAAAAACCCCGTCTTCTCAGACGACTAAAACTGAAGCATCACGCGATGGAACTGTAATTTTAATACGTTCAAATGCCCGTCACTTGTTTTTTTCGGCGTATCCGCAACGAGATCAGAAGAGTATAGTAATGAGTAGATGGTACGAAGAACCTTAATAGATCTTTTGGCCCTAAGCATACTTGTAATCGTATTAAGTCTAAACCTTAGCGTCAGCGTAAACATGAGTTTGTACGTAATCTTAAACCAAAGCAGAAAAATTAAAAAATAGTCCAAAGCTTACGCTTATTCTGTTGCAGTCCCGTGGGAAAAGAGTCCGTCCTTCAGCTATCCATGGGCGAATCTCTATTAAATCCATAATTAAACAAACATTTAAGGATTAAGGATATTTGGTTGAGAAATCGCATGTGAAAGCTATCGAGAAACACGTGATACTTTGTTTTGACAACAGCAACAATATGCACACCGTCCTTCTGATTTTGCGATTCACTTTAAAGAGTTGTTTGTCACATGATCTTTACATGTGCCACGCTCAGCCCCGTCCAATATTGTTTCTGGGTATGGTAAATAAGGTCCCACCGGGGAAAATTTAACAATATACACTGCAAAAAAATGGTGAGTCAAATTGATTCTCTCCGAAATAGACATTTCGGGACTACACAAACTGAGTCAAATTCGACTCCGCCAGAGTCAAATGTTCGACTGATACCGGTGCAGGTTATTGGTGCAAAATCTAGCACGTGTGACTGGGGATTCTTAACATTGTAGATTGAATTTTTTTCTCAGTTTAACATCTGTAAATCCCTATTCACACGTGCAACTTTTTGTTGCGAGAACTTGCAGCTGCAAATTGCACACAGAACTTACATTTTTTATCAGCCAATGAGAAAGCGGCTGCAATAAATTCGATGAACATAAATGGTTGTTCATACATGGGAACTAATTCCTTTTAACGAATTATTTGCAGCTGCAAGTTTTTCAAACGGTGATTTTGGACAACACTTGCAAGTACAAGTTGCAGCTGCAAGTTCTCGCAGCAAAAAAATTGCACGTCTGAATAGGGCTTAACCCAGGCAAAACACAGTGTTCTGTTTCTGGTAGTGAAATGTTAAATTTAATCATGATACACAATTAATGAGTCATCAATAGGTCCGTAGCCAACTCACTTTGCTAGGAGGGGCTAAAAATTGTCAGGAGGGGCCTTCAAGGGTTTTCGATGCGTTACAATCAAGGTTGAAAACTTTCAAGGGGGGAGGGGTCAAAATTTTTCCAGGGGTTTCCTGTTTGAAGTTAAAATTATGAAAACAACTCAGGTAATCGTACTATAAAACCACCCAGCATTGTAGGTAGGCCCGCCAGTCAAGTCATCTTGATCGTAGGGTGTCTAAACCCATTTTCACGAGTGTCATACAAGGACTTGCGATGACTTACAAGCAAGGTTGAAAATTTTATAGGGTGTGGCGAAAAAATGTTCAAGTGGGGGCTGAGCTTCCGGCCCCTCCCTTTGCTACAGGCCCGAACGTAGGTTCACCGTATTCGCTGTAAATTCCAATGAGTTGATTAATCAATTCAGCTAGCGAGTTGATTATTTCTGAATTAATATCAGTAAACATTAACTCACACAGAATTGAGTTGATTTTTCACTATGAGCTGAGTTTACTCTCTGTGATTGGTTAATTAACTCAGAATAAATTGAATCAACTCAAAATTCTGAGTTCTGATAGTCCTAACTCAGATTGAGTGATTCAACTCATCCTGAGTTAAAATAAACCCACTCAAATTTACAGTGTTAGTGCATATGCGAAATGCTCGTTGAATGTCACCACTGAACGCACATTGCACGTGAGAAAATGTTAGACGTAAATCATTACTATAGCTGTCGTCACACGTGAATAGGCCATGTGTCCATTGCTGAGACTGATAAATGTGTGTCATTTCACTCAAGTCATCTATTTTCTTGTTGGCAAACTACGAAACCATACTAGAGAAAGCTGAAGATTTCCATAAATTTTGTCATCGTAAAAAAACCAATTACGCGAGCCGTTCGTTCCTGGATTTTTCTATTCTATTATGAACACTATACTCTCTAAAAGTTTAAACGAACATGATTTAAGCTTAAGCAAATCCACCAGTATTAAACTAACTTTCTAGATTAACTAAACTAACAGGTAGGTTTACGCTTAAACTCATTTAAAATCCTATATATTTTCAGTTTAAGCTAAATTTAACGATACTTAGATACACATAATTGCTGGGCTGCACTTGTGTCTTAAATAAGTTTACTTAACCTCGTGTTAAACGTAAAAACACGTTACCTACGCTTAGCCTAAGGCATAGGCTTAGGCTTAGAAATACGCCTATACTACTGTTCCTGCCCTGTTCTATACACTGGCCCATATTCCTATCATCTGCGACCTTTTTTCAATCAAGTAACAATTCATGAATATAAAAGTGCAGATAATTACAAAATATCTGACGGGTTAATCAATGAGTACGGATTAGAGAAAACAAAAAATAACAAACATATATATATGTATATATACCTATATGTACATATATAATATAAATATAAATATATATATGACGAATAGCAACGCCCCAAGATCGATCTAAAAGCAAATCCTGTGAAATGACTAAAGCGCATTCTACGAAATGAAATCTGCCTGAAAAAATAGTGTTGCCAACAACTAATTTATCACCATTAGCACAAATAACGTGCGTTTGACGCGAAGTAGACTTCAAGAAATATTTCACTCGCAGTGAGCGACAAAAAAATTCCCGTTTACCTTTCTGACGAATAGGCGCGGTAGCATTGTGTTTGGCACCGGATATAAACAGTCCCAGTAAAATAGCAACCAAAGGTTTTATCGGTAACGTTTTCACGGATACTAAGTCAGAACATCAATAACCCAAAAGTGGCAGATCCTAAAAGGGGGGAATTTCGACCAGTGTTACCGTTACAATCTGTTTGCAACGCAAATGGTTCATATGAAGCCTACAATGTCTTTTCCAAACCAATAGAACCAGAACATACGAAATTCGGCATAGATCAAACCTGTGTTTTTAGTTTGTCAAATTTCCGTTCCGCACGCCACAAAAAACTTTAAGCTGACGACAAATAACAGCAAATATTTTGATCTCGAAATACAAAATTCATGTGTTCCATGTTTACAATGTTTAATATCTGAATGGCTTTAATTCTTGTAAAAACACAAAGAAATCGCAGTTTTACGTCTATAAACATCCGTTTTGCAAGCCCATTGACAATTTTACGGAGCTGTCAGGGTTACATATGTACGTTGACACTTTATTTAAAATAATTAAATCAAATACGAATAACACGATTAATAAAATATACTAAATACACGTAGTTGCAAACAAGTGTAACTGGACTAAGGCTTCTCCAGCGCTGAGGCTAAATTGTTGCCTGGGCCACTCATTATTCGCGAACGAAATTTAAACAAACTGCTTTTTGAAAAGCTATAGTGCTTTGCAGATATACCTATAAAACACATCAAAAACGATAGGTATTCCCAGTGTATATAGCCTTTATGCCCAATGTATAGAACAGGGCCGAACAGTAACATAAGCACATTCCTAAGCCCTAGTCCAAGCCTAACCGTAAGAATGAACTTATACCTAAGCCTAAGCAAAAAATAGTCTAAAACTTAAGCTTACTCTTCTATTACAGTCCCGCCGTAAAAACGTTCCGGCATGTTTTATACATGGGCCGCCTTAATTCGCATAAATAGGGTAAATAATAATCTTATGGAACGCTGCTCAAAATACGTATGTGGCAGGGTGCAACCGAAGGTGAAAAATACCGCAGCCGGAGGTCAACGAAACTTGCCGGAGCCGGAGGTCAGGCGAAATTAGGTAGCAAAAATGATGGTTAATTAGTTAGTTTTAGTCAATATGTGCTTCGGTAATTCTTTCCTGAAAATTGTGACATGCAAAATATTACTGCCGAAATTGCCGGAACCTTTGGCAAAAATTCTACAGGAGCCGGAGTCCGATTTTCTACCGAAGCCGGAGGCAGACGTCCGGTTGTACCCTGGTATCTGGGGTGTTCCAGCTTTAATAATATGCATAAGCAATCACAAAAGCAAATATCTATAAATGAACGCTTCATGAAGTCAAATTGTTTTGCTACATGTAATTTCGATAAGATTTTAATTCAATAAAACTTCGTATACGCAAAGTAAACGAGATGAAAGTTAACGAGAAAACTGCAAACGAACAGCGAACGAAATTGTAACGGCTAAAATTGCGTTTATAGTTTAGCATTTTCTTCTTGTTTGGCTGAATACGATCTATTGGTGCACGGACCGGAAACATAGCAATGATAGCCCGAATTCAGTGGCATACAGAGAAATTTGGATTGGGGAGCCGCATCTTGCCATGTTCGTGCCTTAGGTTTCTACCAAAAGTGACATTAGAACCCTTTAACTGTGACCCATATCTAAATTTTTGGCATGATATATGAGATTGCTCACGCTTTCCTAGTCGGCTCCGAGACCAATTTCAGAGTTTTCGTTTAGGTCCCGTCAATTTTTAGCTGGCCGGACAGCTGGGCCAAACCAAATTGTTCGTTACGTAAACATGATTTGAAGAAAATATCGCATGTGAAACGAGCGAAAACCTACATACTATTGCCTTTAACTCTAGTACAAAACTTCAGTGTAGGGTCTTTGTTGGCGTAACTTTTGTCTTAGAGTTTAAAAAGAGTAAGAAATCTCGTAGCCAGGATTTAAGTGGGATCGTTATTAACCTAAATCTCTAACTGGCCTTTTCCAAATCCTAAGTCTTTACTTTAAAATGTGGAAAAGCGAAAGTTACCTAGTGGTTTCTAGCAAAATATAGCTTCTGTAGTGTAAAACGCTATTTTCTACTCAACGCGTTCTATTACTAGTTCGTTCGCTCGAGCTTAATACTGTGAATGTCAGAACTGCACGGCCGGGAAGACCCCTTTGTATCTGGAACCTCGGACGTTTCCCTCGCGAGTCAAGCACGTTATCTATTACACCACGCGGCCGATATCATACTTTTCCCTGGTGCTGTATGAGTACGTGCGTGCATGTGTCTAACATTACACTATGCACTTAAACAGCTACACCGCGTATACCCACAGTGAGTTGACTCGCGGTGTCGGCCCATGTAAAGATCTGGGGTGGAACGTTTTTCTGTGGGACTTAGAATATAGTGAGCTTAAATTTTGGAGTAATTTTTTGCTTGGCTTAATAGGCTTAGGAATAAACTCATTCTTACTCTTAGGCTTAGGAAATTCTTATAAAATTCTGTTTCGCAGGTGTTCTTTACATGACCGCATGGTCCATAAATTTTACTTTAAGGCAAATTACTTGTTTTTACTTTAATTTTGTTAGGCGTTTCATATTATATGTTTAAAATCGTCGCATTGCGCACGGCAATTTTTACAGACGTTAAAAACATGCAGTCAGTGTCGAAAAAAATATACAACCGGATATGTGTTTCCTGTCACTTCAGTTTTGATATGGTACCTTCCAAAAGATAAACACTGTTATTTGCTAAAGTCAAATCATGTTCACGTTCAGTGCCTTTAATATATCACAGCTTAACTGATCTTAAACAAATTCTTTCCCATTCTTCTATAATAAAATTCATTGAATCCTTGTATAATGACAAATAACACGTCCGCATCCAAAAGAAATAACAATTATTATTGTCCCGGTAGCAGTGCCATATTTGTTACAAGTTACGGCCCATATAAGATCAGGGGCGGAACGTTTTTCTCTGGGACTTGAATAGAATAATCTTAAGTTTTAGAGTAATTTTTTGCTTGGCTTAGGCTACGGAATATGCTCATTATTGCGCTTAGGCTTAGGAATAAGCTTATAGTACTGTTCCGACCCTGTTGTTTACATTGGCCCAAGCTACAAAATTACTTCTGAACATCTATTAAAAATGTCTACCTTTCTTAATAAAAGATACATATATCCTAAGGTTTGCAATTCACCAGTGTGAGTCATTTTTATAAATCAAAGTAATTGGCGAAAATTAACACCTTCTTACGCAACCCAAACCACACAGATACGATGCTTAAATTATCGATATTTTGCTCTAAGGCTGGGTGCAATCCTGGACCGAAGGATGGCAACGCGCGTAGGCAGGAGAGTAGTTGCAAAATTATTTAATACTAAAACTACGTCCAGTTTTTCCTCAATTCCATCAGTTTTCTTCATAGATCTGCTCGAATCTGCAACATCTGCCTTACACCTGCGGATCAGCAAATTCAGCCTTTACAAGATACTAAAAATAGACTTATTTCATAGCTTTTTGTGCTATAAACTAGCCTTATATTCCGGCAACATTATTAGCTCAATAGAGATAAGTGACTCGAAACGTTGTTTATTAATACACATTACGCCCAAAGTTCATATAAATTACATGATGGTTCCAGTAAACGGAGTAGTTTGTTGCGGATTCCGCACGCTGATATTCACCATTAAAATCATTATACTTTAACGTGCTGCAATGACAACTCAACTACCCACAAAACACATTTTCTGATATTCAAGAAATAATTTCTTAAATTCGAGACAATTATAGTATCTAAAAATTTTCAGAAATCTGTGTCTGAAATTTTTAACACTTAAATGTCTTAATCATAAGAGTGTGTTTAAATTCAAGAAATAATTTCTTAAATTCGAAACAATTATAGTTTCTAAAAAATTTCAGAAATCTGCGTCTGAATTTTTAACACTTAAATGTCTTAATCTTTAGAGTGTCTGAAATACAAGACAAATATGTATTAAAGATAACACAAATATGTCTCTGAAATTAAAGATATGCAGACATATGTCTTAAAAGTAAAATTTGTCACAGAAATTGCTTTCAAAATAGGAAGTTAACCTCAACCAAATTCTCTAATTTTACAACCTATTAAGATACATCCAAGACGTAAACTTAGGTTAGGCGGAGCCTGAGCTCAGTCCGACATATCTTTGAAATTCGATTATTTATATACTGCCTTAAGAATATAAACGGAGCAACTTTTTTACATACATACCTAATACAATCAGAAAATAAATTCTTGAATAAGGAAACTATTTCTTGAAAGAAAGAAATTTGTTTCTTATAAAAAATTGGTAAGTAAACAGTAATTTCTTGAATATAAGCCATATATGTTTTAACCATTTCAGACACAAATTTCTGAGCTGTCTAAGGTTATTAATGTCTGAAATACAAAGACATTTATGTTTTGAAAATTTAAGAAAGGAAGGAGTCATGAAATGTCAAGACAATTTATTTTGTAGTTTGCGGCATAAAAGAGCCAAGCATATTTAAAAACCTATAAATATCACAAAACCAGATTGCGACACAAAAATATATCTACGCATAGGGATCAAGCGAAACTTGGTTCAGTTTTCATATAACCCCAAAACTCCACACAACAATTCCCAATACGCTTTAACAATATGCAATTATATGCATTTAGCAAAACAACAGTAAAATATGTACATATAAAAGTAACGGCCCATGTATAGAACAGGGCTGGAACAGCAGTATAAGCATATTCCTAAGCTTAAGCCTAAGCGTATGGATGAGCTCATTCCTAAGCTTAAGCCTAAGCGTATGGATGAGCTCATTCCTAAGCCTAAGCAAAAAAAAAATTAGTCTAAAGCTTAAACTGACTCTATTATAGCTCCTCCAGAAAACGATCCGGCCCTGTTCTCTACATGGGCCAAAGTAACTATCAAACAGAACACTTTATACACATAACAAAATAACGGATTTTGGTTATGCACTAGTGAACAAGCTCAAACGAAACGGACTAAAATAAAGAAAAAAACAACTGTCCAACGTGAAACACCCGCCGGCAATATTTCAATAGTATCCTGTAGCATTGCAAAGAAAACGGATAGTGAAAATTTACACAATCGGATTAACGACCATCCCAACTTAGTGACCTAGCGAATCTGAACTGATGAAGTTAACACCTTTTCAATTATAGTTCGGTACGTTCCCAATTTTTTAATTGTACGTACACTGCAACAAAATGGTGAGTCAAATTGCGTCACTACGAAATAGGTTTTTCGAGACTACAAAACTGAGTCAAATTCGACTCCGCTAGAGTCAAACGCTCGACTCGAGTGAATCGAATTTGATTCTGGCGGAGTCGAATTTTGACTCAGTTTGTGTAGTCCCGAAAAGCCTATTTCGGAGAGAGTCAATTTGACTCATCATTTTTTGCACTGTATCAGTCCGGCTGTTTTTCAAAAATACACAGTAGTACGTATAGCACTGGCGCTTTTACATTGCGCTTTTCAATGCAAAGACCACGTTCACTAACTGCAAAAAATAGAAAAAAAACACATTTCTATTGAGGGTCAACAACAAAGTGTCCAAAATTGACAAACGCTGAGTTTACGAGAAAACTGCAGATAAAGAGCAAACTACTAAAACGCCATATAATGAATATTTATGCATTTTTGTTATCGAACACAACACAATCACAGCAAACAAGGTCAAGAATCGTTATAGAATTAAATCACAAGTAAACACAAGCAAAACAATAATGTACAGATAACAGTCGAAACTTTAGCATATCTACAACTACCGAACCATAGTAAAATTAATATAAACAAGTGAAATTTTTTGCAAAACACATTTAGTGCCAGATAGAAAAAATTTGCCATTAAACTCAGGCTATTTGTACGCATTCTGTAAGACGCTCCGCCAATCGGATTCGAAACAGGTTGTTCAATATATCACTACTATTCAACATCTACGTCCACGAATTCTGTATATTCTAACAACACTTTGAAACTAACCTTTACCCGTGCATTCCTAAACTATTCCATCATTAACCATGCTTAGTGTTTTTGTTTACTTTCCTATGTATTGTAGAGACGCCTTTATTTACATTTTAAGAAACTTTGTTTTGATAATATATTGCGATACCACATTGGTGCATTATAACCAACATAAAATTTACGTGCATAATGCATATGCAAATCAAAAATTGAGCGAACAACCATCTAAACACGACCTAACGGAACGATTTAGCTGAAATTTTTTAAATTTTTCACTCAAGACGCAGTAACACTTTGTTAGGTAATGAAATTAATAAAAATGTAATTATTGCACCAATATTGTCTGCTTAAAAATCGCCAAGTTTGCGGTTAGTTATTATACGGATGTCAAAATTAAAACTTGATTGCTGGCCGAATTTCGAGCCAAATCCGAATATAAATCATTTTACAGTCCACAGTTGAACACTGTTAACGAATCGAACACTTAAAACCCACCACAAGGTTTGACGAACACAGGCTGTGACCAAAATAGACATAGACAATTATTCAAACCCAAAATATTAATAAAACTGTGACGGTTTGTTAACAAAAACTGATACCCAAAAATCATATTAAATACATATTATAAAAAACTGATAATCCTTTACGTGGTTTGGAAATTCATCGAATGCCAATAATAGTTTCACATAACATTTATAACTCAAGAGAAATTTACAAACTTTTTGTACGTTTTTTAGTTTAACATACGAAACGACAAACACTTAAATTGCCAAAACGATAAAAATTCTGCCAAAAAAGAAAAATATTTACATTTAACACTGATATCAATAATGAATTTTTGTCTGTCTGCTGCACTTCGTTAGGCAATGTAACTAACCATCAAAACTATACTAAATACGAATGCCTCGCAAAATCACTATTGTATGCCTCTAAAAGTACAAGGTACATGCAAAACACATGCACGCTACCATAACATAACGTATATATATACAATGTCACAAAAATAAAAACACATAATATGCAAAATTTACAAAAATATTTACAAATAAACCACTCACTTGTTAAGCCCAAAATCTATCCACCGGAACTGCACTGTTTGTTCAAATTATGCTTCTTTCAACACACGGGTTCTTCTACGACCATCGTAAGTCCATTTCCTGAAGAAAACGTTGGAGAAATTTTTTGTCGATTTCTGGGCTAATAGAAACACGTTGAATCCACTGCCCGATTATACACCAGAGCAAAATTTTTAACTTCTTTTGTCTTCCACGTAAATGGTTTTATCATATTATGATGTTGTCGATATATCAAAATTATCCGGCACAGTGCGTTATGTACTATTTTCAGCGCTGCGAAACCACAAGTCCATTCGTTTGGACGTAACGGATACGTTAACAAACACATTTTCGAACCTGTCATCTACAACATAAATGCCATTCTTCCGTAGTACGTAGAATTGAACTGAACAACGTGTTTCACCATTGCTTCTGCCATAGACGTCAACTTGACTATATTCAAAGTGTCTTCCATATTACATCTGCATATCCAATCGTTAAGTCGAAAACAAGCCCCAAAAATTACAGCCACTATCGCTGAATACTATAAAGCGTTCCATTGCAGCTCACTCACCCCCATTTAAGTTTGTCACCTAAAATATTTACCCAAAGTTTGTCACCTAAAATAATGACCCAATCCTTTCTGCTTCAACTCTGGTTCCTGGGACTGGTGTTTAATATGAACAGCCACTTGAAAGCTGACTTCCCGGCTGTGGCGGACTATTTCCTTAAGCCAAAAACAATCAGCACATGAAGTATAGCGATTTATTGCTTCCTCTGAAACCATTACCTTACACCGCTGCATGATCACTTTTCGTTCAAGTTTCTCACGTCAAAGTTCATTCCACACTTTCAGCTTTAATTCTACTCCCTGCGGCCGGTCCATAATCCGATCCACCACTTGAATGCTGGCTTTCCGACTGTGGTGGACTATTTCCGGCCGATCCAGCTTCCTCTGGGATTGGAGCAAGCAAAGCAACAGGAGAATTTCGTCTACGACCAGCACCGCCGTTACGATGCTGTCTAATTGCAGCTGATGGCAACATGTTGCTGTTTATTGCAGCAATAGTTTGAACGCGTCGCATTGCGCTTGGACTCGGTTGGCCAACAACTGCATAGTTTAAACGGCCAGAGACTGTATCAACAGATCTAAAAACAATTCATATCCAATTAATATTTTCGCAAAATTCTATATTTTATGAGCAACTGCAGATGTCGAAAAATTAACACAATGGCACATTGTAACTGCAGAAGAAATGAAGATCACATTATCTTTATTTGCAACATACTAACGCTTGTAATCTAAACAAATACAAGCACGTATGATTACGCTTGCTGTACAACAAACAAGGGCGTATTATAAGCAGACGACTATGAACAACAAATATCAGCTTAACATACAATGGAAAGATAAAGGACATATCTCTTCCCAAAACTTCTTTAGAAGAGAATAAGACACTTTTACAGGATATAGAATCACCTACCGCATTTTGGAGTCCTACAAACGATTTTATACCCTCTCGCATATTAAATATCGCGTCACGACAACTCACCTAAGTCGTGTGTGTCGGCGTACCGCAAGCATCTGTCTCATATGAGATCGTATAGGATTGCCTAGGTTAACAGCATTACGAAGATTGCGACGAATATAAATGCGTTGTTGTCTAAAAATCAAGAAGTGTAATAATTAACCACTTCAACATGTATTTCAACAACGGGCGTCTAACAGCATCAAATTACAAACGATAACATTTAGTCATATTAAACTGCACAAATAACTGTAAAGTAACGATGAGGTATGAAGAATAAATTTGCCACAACGCAAGGCGCAAGAACAGTTTAGCTTATCAGAAAACATACCATGACTATTCCTAAGTTTGCTTGCTAAAAACAAAACTGCATCTAACAGTTCCACACAAGTACAACAAAAAGCGTAAACCGTTACAAGCAGCCTTCTGCGGCATGCCACAATTTTAATACAAAGCGGACCAAAATCCTTAAAGCCAAAACAGACAAAAATCAATTAAAATACTGCAAACCAAATATCGCACAAATTTATAGCCTCTTTCAACATCGCAGATATCGCATACATTTTCACACGGTCGAAGTTAAAAAATTAATATAAACCTGTTATACGATGACAAAGGACCCGGTACAGACACATTGTGTCCCGGATTTGGTACGGTGTACTCCGCTGGTGTATACGCGGCACTGTGCTGTCGTTGAAATCTCCAGCGTTCAATGAACAATGGTGGCACATATATAGCAGGATTTTGCATTGCAGGGTTATCCGAATCAACCTGAAGTGAAAATTTAATCCAATATAATAAACAAATACACACAATATTTATATTATTAGGACTTAAATTTATTGGTAGTTTTCTAAATAACGACTAAGCCGCAAAGTATGCCGAATGATTTGCAACCCACTAAAGCACACAGGCTATTGCAGCAACAACATATGAATACTAAACAAATGGCATAGCACTGGGAACACGAAAACAACTGTTAAACTAATAAATTTCTACCTATTCCGTATGCATATATCTGTTGCTCGACACTGTCTGATACAGCATTAAAGCATGGTAAACAATTAAGTCAAAAAGCTAAAACATCCACTTGACGTAATCTCGGGAATGACCGAGACCCGAACAAAATGCATGACTTTCCCTTAGGTTGACGAATAGATTTACATTTACGCTTAAACTGAATCTACTCATAACAACACTGTCTTGAACTTACACTTTCAACTAAACGTTCATGAGAAGACTCAGTTGCACTGAACACCCAAAGAAATACCCACGTTGGCACAAGGAATGAGAAAAGCTAAAATAATACAAACAAATTCTATATATGCATAAATTTTTTTCAAATCATACAGATTAATGTCTAGCAGACACTGTTATATGCTACGCAAATGCAGCAAATTCCTTAAATCTTAAACATCTAAAACCAACTTATATACACATTAGATTCGTATCAGTATTTGGCAATCATGTTTTACTCAGAGCCAAAAAACAGCAATCTTTAAAACGACTATAAAAAGTTCTCCAATTAATCTTAGTAAACATTAACGTAACACAGCGTTACTTTAAAATTACAAAACAAAAATTGCAAAAACATCCAGCTGTTAGTTCAAGATAGCGCACGCGTTCTGAGCAAATTTAGGTTAAAACCATCTATTAAACAGTCATATACAACAGCTGCACTGTTACAGATGTTGCCAATGGACAGAATACGTGCAATTAATCAGACATTTACCTCAAGGACGACTTTAGCGTACGAATAATATACTTGGCGATGTTTCTGAAAAATAAACTATATATAATTATTACGAAGTAAACAAAATAGTAAACTATGCACACACATATTGGCACAACAGTCGAAGTATCAAAACAGATACTAAAAACACTTTCGAAAGCCTGATTTGAAGAAATCGCACAATCCAAGGATCGAATTAAAAAATTGTTTTTTCATACGTACATAATACTTTGGTAAAGCCTTATTCACACGTGCAATTTTTTACTGCGAGAACTTGCAGCTGCAACTTGCATTTGCAAGTTTTGTCCAAAATCCAGTTCAAAAACCTTGCAGCTGCAAATATAATTCATTAAAAATCAAAGCTGGGAATTTAGTTCACATGTTTGAACAACCATGCAAGTTCACTGAATTTATTGCAGCCGCTTTCTCATTGGTTGATAAAAAATGCAAGTTCTGCATGTAATTTGCAACTGAAAGTTCTGTCAGCAAAAACTTGCACGTGTGAATAGGGCTTAATGGTCTTAAGAAACAGACACTTGAAAATTGTGTAAAAAATACTATTATTAGAGATCAGGCTGGAAAACGACCATTTGCGCCAGCCAGCAATGTGAAATGATTACCATTTCAAAAATTTGAAAAATGTGTTAATTCAACCTGCTCGGATTTTTAGCTGTTGTTCAATGTAGTTATCGAAAGGTGCCTTCTGCTAGCAACTACGGGTCCCGAGATTTCTCTTCGTGATGAATCCGTGCTATTTCTTACTAGTAACATAAAGACAAAATGCAAACTACTTACAAAAATTCCACTGCAACCGATTTCTTCATTTCCGACTGAAAACGTAATGATAACAGTGGTATTTCGCTGATGGGAGCGAACGCCTACCCACATTCGGACAAATTCATCATGTTCAGCCCACCACGCGAAAAAATCGCCCAGGTTTACTAATTATAATTATAAAATCCGAAATAACGAAACATGGAGTAGCGTTATCTTTAAGGTTCAAAATTAACAAATTTTTGCAAAAACTTGTCTAAAAATGCAACAAAATTGCTAAAATATACAAAAATTTCCAAAACATTCAAAAATTTTTGCCTCGGCTTTTCCTCCGGCATTTTCTACAAAGCTTTCGCCGCTCATCAATTATCACACCGGTATCTTTGAAAAAGATAGACTCGCTCGAGATTGGGCTCGCGAAACGCCAGTAACACACTGTTTATAAGGGGTAATGTAGCAAACCAAATTTTAAACATTAAGCATATATTAAAAAAGTGACTGTCATGTTCTGATGCAAACAAAGTTCTGATTATTAGACAACATTTTCATAATTCGGCGCATATTTCGTTGCAAATATCACGCACCTACTTAGCAGACGTAGATTGAAGACTAAAGAAAACACGAAAACCATGCATATGCTACCATAAACTAACATTTACAATAACTTTAAATAACTCTTATATAAATTATAAAAAACTTACGTTTCCACAGTGTCAAATGATAACAGAACTCTAGCAAACACGAAAGTTCCAAACATACGCCTAGCCTAAAAAACAAAAATAAATACACTGCAGTCAGTTTCGTTGGCTTTACGGAAACTTCCATATATAAATCAATGTGCAAAGGGAAACTGGATTATATCGGAATCGGTAACTACAACCTTTGTGATTATACGGATTACTTGTATTACGTAACAAATATATTGATTTAGAGCCTCTATTGGCTGGCAACAATTTTCAGAAACGTCGCACAACAAATTGGCGATGATTTTTTGATTCTATAAAGATAAAATACAATCAATTATTGCTATTTTCAAAATCAAACGGCAGTTTTATTTTAGATGCTGAGATAACAAATTGGCGATGCTTTTATGGTTCTGTAAAGCTAAAATACAACCAATTGTTGCTATTTTCAAAGTAAAACGGTAGGTTTATTTGTTTACATGTTGAGATCGAGAGAATTTTAACGCAACATCGCAACAAGCAGGATCACAATTAAATTTCAAAAATCCGAATCCGATCGATCGTGCAATCGAAATCAGAACTCGGTTTGAATCTGAATTCTAATTTCAATCGGAATTCCGGTTTGCACCCTAATACAAATCAAAAGCACTGAGTGACATTAGAGATTTTGGAGTAATTAATAGCCAGTTTTACTGAGGCTTCGTACTACAGTCTCGAGTAAAGCTTTAATGTACACAAAAACGACATCTGCTGAAATCATGTAACAGAGATTATATTAATCGAAATAGACTGTGCTGTTTGAGTCTGACCTAACAAGGACTAAATATTACATGCCAAAATTTTCGGCCAATGTTACTTTAAGGGGCGTAACAGTAGATTAAACGTATTCCTAAGCTTAAGCCTAAGTGTTGCAAAAATGAGTTCCCAAGCCTAAGCCTAAGCAAAAAATGTAATCTAGAATATAAACCTACTCTTTTATGGACTTACCAGAAACCTGGACGCCCCTTAACAACCTGGACGCCCCTTAACGTAACGTGGGCCAAATTTTCAACAAAAAATGACCGACAAATTTAGTGTTTTTCGTTTTGAGATTAAGCGACACAACATGAACGTGAGTACTTCTTTTGTCATCAAAACACCAAAAAGGTACCCAACAACTCACTGTTAACTGACTATAACACAGATACTATTATTAGCCGCAGTGTTTTACATTTTCATTCAGCAGCGCGAAAGAGAAGCCAGCCCCACCATTTGTGTATTTATATACACCACAAAATGTTAATTTTATCTGGACCTTTGTGACAAAAATTGATGCAGGAATTTCCATCCAAGTCCGTCCATCCATAACATATTACTTCACCCCTTCAAACTCACATTTATTCTACAACCCCTGAAATAACGTACGTACATATATCCCAAAAATCAGTCTACATTCCGTTCACATGGAACAGACAAAGTTGCGCACATGAACGTATTCGCAAATTCTTAATATATATTTACTTTGTCATATTTGGAGACAAATTTGCAATAATACAATCAAGTGATGTGCAAACTAATTGTCTTCAAACCTTGAAAACGGCAGCGTGCAATTCGTTTTTCAAATCAATACTCATAATGCAATAACGTGCGAGCGTCAGCGACTGCAACTAACGAACAAATAACTGCGATTTCGTACAAAACACTGATACTGCGACGGGTTCGTAGCTACAGGGGAACGCAGACCCGTAGACAATATTTGGTTCGTCAAGAAACGTTGTTGCCCTACTACTATGTTTTGTGACACACCAACCTTATGCCGCAGCTGAAACCGTTTCGCAACACACTCGAGCAATGATGAGTTGGCTATGGATCGGAACCTACATAACACACCAAACAGTACGTACGCAACAGCGAATTGAAACATTTTCATTTCAGTCTCAAAAATATTCGAAATACCAAGCAACGTTGTGAAATTTTAGTTTATTTTCGTAGTATGAACAATACGGCATAAAAACAGTATCGCATCCGTATTCGTCTATTCGTCAAGGTCAAACGTATAAATACCGTACATATGTTGCATTCCATCGCTTTCTCTCAATTAATCAAAAATTAGTCCAGTTGAAGAAAAAATAAAGTATGTATGTGTACGTACAACACAAATTAGTCACGTATATACGTACTGCATGTGCGACTTACTAGTAATGGATACTGGATAAAATAACTTATCCAGATATCCAGCACATTTTGCTAAATAATAATTTGGATGCGAGGTTCCCACCACTAGAAAATGCAATGAGGCCAGCATGTGCTTAATTACAGGTCATGGCCGGAGCAGCCAACCCCCATACCATCCATTTGGGGGGGCCCACCCTAACGCGTCTGGATTCTCGGTCGCGAGTTTGAGGGCCCCCACCCTGGAATTTGGGGGGAGCTCCCACCCTAGCCTGCTCAGACACTGCTGCAGGTAATCAAAATATCAATTACTAAGCACGACATCTGATACAATCCCGAAACAACACATTGTATACTATGCTCAACGTTAAGTTTGGTTAAAACAGCTGATATACCATCTGTAGTACAGATAGCTCAGCTGTCCCAACAATTGCAACATACTGTACAGAGTGTTTGCGTTTCCAACATTTTTTCTGAAGTTTTGTAAGCTACGTACGTCGCGAGCTAGTTTCATTTACCACTATCTATTTTTATCTCTATCTTCTCTCTCTCTATATATATATATATAAATAATATATAATATAATATATATAAACGTTATAGCGTTTCCCCAGCTTATCGTACAGCGCTACTGTTTACAATTTTAATGCAGCGAACCTTCAAACATTCACCAACACAGTACACCACACATGCGCAAACGTGGCCAAAAACTGATAAATACACTTTGTACGTCTCACAGCAATGTTTTGGCAAACATATTGGGTTGTAAAATTCAACAACATATTTTGCAAATATAAAAAACATAAAACGGAAGAAAATTCTTACCCTGGTTAAGTAACAAACAGTTCAGCGTGGCGGCAATCTTCTTACTAGAAACCGAGGCCTAATTATACATATGGGCCGGTGGGATGGTTTATTCAAAATATACACAAATTATTACTAATATAATTTGACATCAACTACGTAGGATAGACATACCATGAAGGTTATTTCAGATTTTTCCATTCACCAAAACAAACTCCATATAATGATTTTTATGTTTTTTACGCCTTTGGTATTACTCAGTTTGTAAAACACGATATTATATATGTACATGTTGGTAAAAATAAAAAATATTTCATCTCCAACAAAATACGGCCTGCATGCCCACACATATATGCTTCACCACTGAAAATGTTAAAAATTCAACAAACAAAATACATAATATCATATCGCCGTATATATAAAGAAGGTGATTCATTCAAGACCATATATTTCTGATGGAACCTCAACAGATTACCACGTGAAATATCTTCTTTGAAATACATATAATAACTGAAATACTTTTTAAATATAAAGATACAAAAACACATTCGCTGTGAATTTTGATCAAAATGAAAAATAAACCACTTCAAAAAGCTCACATAATAGTAACATTCCAGCAGAAACAGTTTTATCTAAATAAGCGTGATTCATTTTTACTTTTTCGAAAAAACTCCATTAAATGTTCCGGCTTCGGTTCCGGTATTAAATTTTTTGGTGTCCAGTTGAGCTCTACCGCCAAAAGAAACAATCTATCTAAAAATTTAAAAAAATTTGCAGAATCTTACACTCTAGCATGACTTACATTGCAAGGTCTCGCAAGTGGGCTCGTTTCACCCGTTCTTCAAGTGAGATGTGATTAACTCGACGCCACAACAGACACAATGCCACGATTATCGACTGTACAATAACCATTTGACCAGAACACAAAAATATCCAATAAAGCGCTAAAACAAACTCAAAAGACGAACCGTGCTTCAGTAATACGTAGATGAAAATCACACTATAAATACTACGCCAGACAGATTCGCATTTATAGTATGATAAGTTTTTATTTAGAAATCGATAATTTGGCTTGAAATTCGTAAAATCGTCTATTCTAGTTAGAATATAAATAGTACAAATGTCGGACAGCATAAAATGAAAATTCTGATGATTTGAATGGAGAAGTTTTCTTTTCGATTTGAACAAATTAAATTACCGAAACAATCGATCCATGGATCTTCGGCAGTGATGATACCAACCAAAAATATAGCCGTAAAATACCCTAACGAAATCAAAGGGAATGGAGAGGACGACCTAGAAATAAAATCAACGCGAAATTTTTTCTTTTCTCACATCATGCATAAACAATTCACTATTGTAAAGCTCATAACGTCAAAGTTAAAGATACCTAATTTAGAAAAAGGCGTACTACAGAACGTAGTCACGGTAAATATATAAACACCAGGGATCACCCGGATACCAAAAAATTCCGGAATCGGATAATTAGTCTACACATGGTTTTCGTAACAGAAAAATGGTGACAGATTTTAATAATTGAGTGCTGAAACTTACTAATTGGACCAACCAAACTATAATACCTGCTCAGTAATATAAACATCAAAATCGAATTAAAAATAAGCTATAGAATTCAATTTTTTTAGATTTTCAGAACAGATATCCTGCAGGTTATGTAATACAGGAGCTGTATGTCGATTTTCAGATGGAGCCGGATATCCGGTTTAATTTTAGAAAGTACTTATGCAGGTCCCTGGTATCGTTCGCGGCTATAATCATAGCCGACACCCGACATTTGACCTTGTACTATAAACTATACTACTTTTATAATAACGGTATAAATCTGCAGGCACTTGAAAAACTTACATATTCACTTTTGAAGTCGAAAAATGAAAAGATCTCAACAAGATCACAATATAATGATGAAATACGATGATGAGTTGTATAGATCGTAAGAAAAAGCATACAAGCGACGCTTGTGTTATCCATCCAACAACCCATTCAGAGTTTCTAAAACAACCAACAGCATTATATATGTACGAATATATAGAACTGACGCAAATATACACAACGCACTGCAATTATACAACGGGTCATATCAGGTAAAGTTATAGCTAGATATATTATTTGTCTGCGCACTTGCACATTTCAATATTTTAAAATAACCCAGAATGATACTTTTGTAAGATGAAAAGTGTGGTCCAGAATCCGTCAGCAAAAATACCACGAATACACAGAACAACCTAACAACCTGATACCACTGTAATATATACATACCTATGCAACGTACTATATTATCTTAACAAACCCGACAACGCAAACTTTCTATATATCGAGCCCGGAATTGGAAGAATATAGTGTGATAAGTTGGGTAGGCTAGGGTACGACAGTTTTTTTTCAGTTTTTAGTTCTCCGCAGCTGAAAATAAGGGACGCTCCCAATTGGTTTCGAACTCGGATCGACAGATTTTCAGTCCAGCGCGCTATCCACTGAGCCACGCCGCCTCACAATCAACTGCTGAGTTTTTCTGTTTTTGTGCCTTATAAGAACCTCAACATTATACACATGTATCTTGGTTCTTCAATGTTTACTGCTGCTGCATATGAAGGCACTACATATGCAGCAGTGTTTTTACCGATGTACAGCATCAGCATGAGGTTATTATTTGACTCCATGCATCCGCATGTCACATCCCCCGGTTTTTCTACAAGGTCGCCCCTTGACCGCCAACTTATGTATTTTGGGTTCTACCGCGGCAGTTTGCCATTGCGGTCCAGTCGTGGTCACCATGTGATAAGTTGGGTAGGCTAGGGTACGACAGTCTGTCAGTTTTTAGTTCTCAGCAGCTGAAAATGAGGGACGCTCCCAATTGGTTTCGAACTCGGATCGATAGATTTCTGCTGCTGCATATGAAGGCACTACATATGCAGCAGTGTTTTTACCGATGTACAGCATCAGCATGAGGTTATTATTTGACTCCATGCATCCACATGTCACATATAGTTTGTTATCAAACTTGTAACTCAGATAAAAACCCATTTCGCATATTCTATCTTACCCGATCACGCATTGAAAGATAGCAATATAGAAAATGGCATAAAAGTGGAAATCTTTGTGGTGGTATAAATGAAGTCGGCCAACTTTTACACAGCACAACAATGCGGTGATCAAATAGAAAAAGCACAACACTGACGTCCTGTAACAAACAGAAAAACAAAGTAAAATCATTTCAACAAATTTATCGCTTAAACTTTTAAACAGCGTCAAATAAAAATTAGCTAAAAGATAACACTGTACGAACTCATTAACAGAGCAGCATTTCCATATAAACGTAAACACTAACGCGAGCCAAAAAAAGTCAACTCTTTGACAAAAAACGAAGCCAAAAGATAATAATTAACAACAAATCTTAAACCAAGATTTTAACTAATTTATACATGCTCCATGTTAACGAAAAGTAATTACCTCAAGCATGCTATAGCATCGTACTGCTTAAAACAATTTTTATTCATGACATTTATGTCAGAACTGTTAGACGGTATGCGGCTGCCGTTATGGCTGTCCATCGAAAGTAGGTCCAAAAAATCCTCCATGTTAACTATAACGCATATCTATCGTTTAAATATTATATATGTCGGTACATATATCGTACATTATCGCAAATAAATGCGTACCACAGCTAATGCTGAAACTAGCACTGGAAATATATAGACCCAGTCTAGATAAAAAACCAGCTACTGCTGCGACTCAGACGTTACATTCTAAAGCATCCTACGGCTAAACTGAATCTTTGTAAACAAATTTATTACAAGCAAACCGTATGAAAAATCACCGTGAGGTACACTCATGCAACTAGCTAAGTAAATACATTGCATTTCGCCACTTCCCAAAACTGCTTTGATAATTAAATGAAAAATAATATGTGTCTAAAGATTCAACCAACTCTGATTGGTATAGGACTTATACTGAAAGCAGCGGCTATTTCTGGAAACTACATTTCAGCAACATTGCCGAAATAGATGGATTCAGTACTAGAAGAGATTTCGTGACAGAATGCTGACAAGCTTATTAGCTGTTGTATCATGGAACGTAGCTCTTAGGCAGGCAGAGAGACCTATTGCGAAAGGAAAATAGCCAACGTATCGATTGTCACACACCATTGGCTGATGGCACAAAAATTTTTTGTTACGCGCTCCGGCCCACATATGTCCGTTATGAAATGAATGACGAGGTGCAAAATTCAGCACTTTTTTGCATTTTATTTGTCCTACTTCAGGAACAGTTTTTATTTCCGCATTTGGAGTAGCTCTTTAGTTTCAAAACCTATCCGCTACTACTAATTGATCCTAAACGTATTTGAGAATATAGATCGTGTTCAAACACTATAAATATATAGCTATCATGTACTTACAGCAAATATCACACTTGATTCATTTTGAATATGCGAAAAATATATTCAAGCGCATGAATAGCCTTACAAGCCAGATTAATTGACCATCATTCGCTGAAGAGATAACTCATAGCTTACGCTCGTTTTTTATTGCTGTCGTCTGCAAATTATTCATATGTCAATATTCAGAAGGAAAATGGTGTCTTGCAAATACTTGCAGTTGCAAGAAACGTGTACAAATTACAGCTGCAAGAATCTTGTGCAAATTTCAGCTTTTAAGAAACTTGTGCAAATTGCAGCTCTTTACTCCTTGCTACATCCATGATACAGATTTGAAGATTTCATAACAGCTACCATTGTTTAATAAACGATGTCAGACCCAGATGCTAGCTCGGTTTTTACAAGTTCGATTGAAACTCAAATTAATGCAGAACATATAAATGCTATTTTGGAATCCCAACGTGATGCGTAAGCATTTTATGATTGTTACGCTTTTGTTCTTTACCTCAATCTGATTAAGGTTTTGTGATTAAATCCAATATATTTCGATAAACACTGTTATGGTATGGTTATGGATACAGTATAGACACAGAGATTACGCGGTTTTGTGAGCTTTAATAGAAAATGTAATTAATACGTACGGTTCTAAATATATTGGCATAAGCACATTATATCTTTGTTCATATTTTTATATAGCTTATAATTTAACTGCGTTTTAGCCTTGTACGGTTCGAGAAAACCAACGAAATGCTTGGGCAGTGTTGTAGCTTATCAAACACCCGTCTGGAACAAGCGAAACGCGAATTGAATTGGTATAGCGGCATGATAGTAGACATGAGGAAAGATTTGGATTCTATCTTTCGTCGTATAAAGTCAGTAGTATATATATGAATCTATTTGTAGACAACCAGAGATAAATATCAACCGCAGGTTTCCTGGTGCTTTCTGAGGTACAGGAAGGCTGGAAAACCGTTAAGGACGACCAGTGTTAAGTGCTAACAGTATCTCAGCGTATTTCCGTTTCTAAGCCTAATGCTATATCTATACCTCAGCGGAAAAATGAGGCTAAAACTAAGCATAAGCCTAAGCGAAAATAATAGCCTTTACCCTAACACTATCCTGTTTTATAGTTAGCACAAAGAAAAAACTAGACGCATTGAAAAGTAATATTCGCCTAAAGATGTGCCGATACTGAAATATTAGCCGATACCGTAACCGATTTTTAGATTTAAAATGTGCCGATGCCGACGTCGATTCCAATTTTTGTACACCATGTTTAAAGAACATATAGCATACTACATTACATCATTGTGTGAAGACTTGAATCCGTACCACCGTAAAAGATTATTATTTTACGAAAACGGATCATTTCAATTAATTTTTCAAACACAAACTCAAAAGAGATAACATTTCCCTGATCAGACACATTGATATACGACAAGAAGTGAAATTGATACCGTTCCAACTCACTGTTAGTTTCGGCAATTTTTTGTAGTGCCGATGCCGATACTCACGAAAGTGCCGATTATTAGCGAGGCTGATGCCAATTAATCGGCACATCTCTACATGGGCCTAGCAAATATTGCAACTGAATACAGCACTACAAAACGTAGAATAGTGGAATAGGGTCGTTGTTAAAGGGCTAAAATGCATCAGTGTGGATGTTAAGCTTTGACGCGTAATGCCGTTTAGCACGACGTATTTGATATGAATTAATAATAGGTGTCAGGCCGCTTATTAAACTTCCGGCTCCGGTATTTTAGGTATCCGGTCAGTGTTATAGGCAAATAAAGCTTAAGAAAGTTTGCAACAGCAGAAAATATGCCTTGATTTTTACTTATATATTACTTTTGTAGGACGTTCAAGAACACACTATCTCAGCAATATCCTGAACAGTTTGCTGGTAAATTATGAGTATTTGTATATCTGCTAAAGCTTGTATTTGTTACATATTTCATTGCTTCGCCATTCATCTTTCCCAAAAGTTGTGTATACAGCGGTTACTTGTTGGCAAGTCTGCGAACATTTCTTCCGATAAATGATCAATTGCGTTTGAACCTAGCGTCAACTATGAATTCTGCAACATTTATTATGACCTATATTCGGCAAATTTTGAAAGTTTTATTTTTGCGGCCGTACTTTAACTTCTCTAATTAGTGAAATATTGTTTATTTACAATTTATTAGAAACAAGTTCAGAATCCGATTTGCTCGGTAATTTTTAGAGAACGGTATACTTCAAAACCCTTATACAATCAAACGTTCGCTTTGTCTTATTTCAGCATGCGAGCATAGCTACGTAGTGCCGGACGATATTGTGGAAGCAGTTGAAGCTAGCAGTGAAAAAAATACGACAAACTGTATTCCAGACATTGAGAAATTAAACGTAAATGATACTTCTAAAATTAAAACTGAACAGGTTGAGACAGCACCCATGTCCAACAATGAAAAACAGTCGTTATAGTAGCTGCTTTTGAGTGCGTTGTAATTCACTGGGCAGTTTGGCATGCGTCGAACGTCACACTACTGTTTGCAAACAAGAAGCTATACTGCTAAACCAACGGTTTCAAGCTATAGTCGAACTGTGATAGTAAACGATTCATCCGATACTCCACTGATCGAATCCTCACAGTGGTCGTCGCGTTGTTTTGCTGATTTATTACTGAAAAGCTTCTAGTCCGCATGCTAATCCAAATTGGGAAGAGACCGATTTTGATTATACTTTAAATCCATTTGATAGTATGTGTATTGTGCCGATTTGTTGATTTGACAGTGTAAAATTTCGATATATCAGTGTCAACCAGTCAAAAGATTATTACAATTGTATGCATTTTTTAGAAGAGTAGCTTAGTTTTTAAAAATCAATGTAATTTTAAAATTTTTGTCAGTGAAGTTTTATAATACCAAGACTTTTAAAATCTTTATACTTCATATTCGTTTTTGTTTCGTGCAAATTTATTTTATTCTTCGCTCCCAGCTACCAGGAGTTATCATGTTTGCTTATTAGACGAGCATACATGTATCAGAACCAAATACTACGAGTCGATTGCGACGCCTATGTAAAAATTGTGCGCCAGTTGAAGACTAATTAAAATTTTTGCCCAATTTTGTCATTCCTCAATAGTTCAGCAAAATAAATTCGATATTAATTTTCACAGTATAGTGCATACAGTCATGCCGAAATGGACTACACGGACAGAATTAAGTGCAGCCGCGATCGCGACCCATACGAGGTTCGACTTCCGAGAGCTCGCAACTGCAATTTACGTGTTTACAAAAACTGCAGTTGCGAATGTACTTTCGCTTTACAAACGTGGTTAAAATTGCCGTTATAGAAGCAGCTAAAATGGCGGTTATAGACGCGCTTCAAACGGAACTGCGACCGCCGTTCAAACCACAACTGTGAATGCAGTTAAAATTGCGACTGCGATCCAGTCTCAAGCCGCGTTTGCACCGCGATCGGTCAAAAGTTCAAGCGCGGCTACAAAACCGCGACGGCAGTGGACGCAATCGCGGTTTCTACGAACTTAATGCTGATCGTGAAATTCGCATTGATTTCAGCATGTTTTAATATTTACATGCCTGTGTCGTCACGAGAGAGAGCACAGATAAAAATAGTTTTATGAAATATTCCAAGTAAAAAATAGGTTTTGATTGCGTTTTTCTTTCTTTGTTAAGTGAGCGATATAATACATTAACCATTTAAGTTGGTATTGGCCAGTGCCAGCTTCCATCTGTAAATTATATTAACCCGTTCTCACATGAATAATTTCAATTTCATATGAGATGTAATTTCAAAGTAAGATTCGATCCCCAGTCTCACGGATGGGATGGGTTTACGATAACCACTGAGCTATAGCAGCTTGACGCTCAAGCCCGAATAGGCTCTCATGTCATGTGGAGATTTTGCACTGCGCATATATGTTATAAATATTAAACACTGCTCACAGTGTGTGTATTGCTCGTACATAAATGTATTTAGTTGCTTATAGTATACTGTATGAGTGAAAGGGTTAAGTTGCTTATAGTATACTCTATCAGTGAAACAGCTAATGGGCTTATTGTTTGTCGCAGGGAATATGTAACTGGAGTTTGACCTTCAGCAACATGGCTTGATACCTTTATATGTATTCTGAAATAGAGGTTTTTCATTTTTTGGGTGAATCGAAATTATTGAAATGAGCACGTCCAAATTATTTTTTATTACTTAATTTAGTTTCACCTCCAGCAGAATTTGTCGACTTCCGGGTCTGCTGTATGACCACGGCACGATGTCTGGTACCATAGCGCCACTTTAGAAAACGGACATTTGCAGGGTTTGGCATCTAAAATCACCACTGACTCAGAATGCAAGTCACGATCCTAGTCCGGCGGAAAATAGACTGGCTCAGTTAGAACGTTTGCCGAAGGGCCCGGCACTTTGGATAAGTACAAATACTTTTTTAATAGTGTATTCCAGTAAGCTTATTTATAATTTGCGGCGCTTCCCAATGTTTTAATGGCTGAATTTGTCTGAGGAGAGGCTTTAAGAAAGTTTTTGAAACGCTCTTAGGGCGCTTAATAATTTGTTGACCTCTGCCCCAGACATTTTTCACTTCGTTGGAACGTGCAAGGATTGAATAGTTTATGATGCACAGTAGTATTAAGAAAAAATTAATAGACTAGCGGTATTGACGAAATGGCCCATGTATAGAACAGGGCCGGAAGAGTAGTATAAGCATATTCCTAAGCCTAAGCGTATGGATGAGCCTATTCCTAAGTCTAAGCCTAAGCAAAAAATTAGTCTAAAGCTTAAACTGACTCTATTATAGCCCCTCCGGAAAACGATCCGGCCCTGTTCTATACATGGGCCGACGAAACTGTGCAACTTTCAAGCATATAAAATACGTATTGCAGTTCCTGTGCACTTTGATTTCAAAATGTTTTAACTTTCTAAACTTATTAATCAAATCGAGGCCCTTGTATAGGCCCCTGATTTAAATCTAAAACTTCTGATGATTGCTCTTTAATATACTGTCTTGAAATGAAATCCTGCACTGCAAAAACTGGTGAGTCAAATTGACTCTCTCCGAAATAGGCTTTTCCTGACTACACAAACTAAGTCAAATTCGACTATAGCTAAAAGTCAGCTGTACCGATGCCCAAAATGTTTATGTGAAGCGTTTCAGCTTTAGTAATATAGATTTCCGGTTGCGATCCGAATAATACATTAGCTTTAACCTGGGTGGTTTATAGCAATATTATAAAATCACAAAATTTTAAACTAAATTTATCATGTGTTAGCACTGGATCGATCGAGTGTCCCCCCTTAATGATGTGCGATGATGAGTAGATCCTTGGCTTCGTTCGGTGTCTTCGTTGAAAACAGTGCTCATGCCAAAAATTGCTTCGGATCAATAACTGGGATAACATCGCAACAAGTAAGGTTGAAAAAGTTTGGCTTTGTGTTTGGATTTATTGCTTTAGTTTTACTGATGATAGATTTAACTGCCAATGTTACTTTAAGGGGCGTAACAGTATATTAAGCATATTTCTAAGCATAAGCCTAAGTCTACGCAAAAACATGTAATCTAGAATCTCTTTTATAGACCCGTCCGAAACCTGGACGCCCCTTAAAGTAACATGGGCCGATTTAACGATGAAGGATATAGTATTTGAGGTGTAGCAGGGGCTATTACAGAGGTGCAAGGGTGTGCGACCCATGTGACAGAATGGATTTGGCCGCCTCGTGTGGCAGGCTGCCATATGTGGGGCAATTTCACTTTGTTTAGACATTTTTGCGTCAAAAAGTAACCAAAAAATTATTGTTTCGGCTGATTAAGTATCAAAAGTTTTTGTTCACCCGCATTTTTGTGGTTTTCTGCTTGCTAATTTAAAAATTCGCGAGACAATAGTACGTCTTGGTGCATATGTATTAATGTTTAAAATTTCATTTTCACTACTAATTTGTTGTGTAGATTTTTGTAAATTGGCCAGAGTTCAAACGTAATGTTTAGAGCGTTTTTATGCAATATCAGTGATAGTTGGAGAGACATGACTTAAGTTCGAGTTATACCTGAGTCAATATTTTAGTTAAGTTTTATAGCTTTTGCTTATGTCAGAGTTTTTCAGTAAACATTTCTGCTTGTCAAAACTATTTTTGAACCTCCAATCCTACTCCTAACTATGGAAAATAATTCCATTTGGAAGTGTGCATTCATGGAAGCCTTCAACATTTAATGTTACTACATACGTTTGTTTCGTGACGTATATTAAAATTCGACATAAAGTAAAAAAAATCGACTTATGTTGTGTCTGTGCAAACCAGCCAATATGTTTTGTTATTGATTTAAAAAATTTTTTAGACTGGCTTGTCACACTATCGCATTGTTATTGATTCAGCTAACGGTAACAGTGAAAGAAGAGTTGTTTATTTAAGCGCTATTTGTCTCAAGTCTACACCGCTCGACGTTCAACCGGTGTTGGCAATAAATGGATGGTTTTCAACGAAAATTGGTTTGTGCGCTGGCTCAAAAGTACGTTGCGTATTAGCGTAAATTGTGCAGTTGTCCGCGGTAATCTTGTAGATTAGTGGATAAACATTTAGACATTAGATGATGAAGGAACCGTACTGAGATTGATTCGTAGTAGTGTGATATCTCGAAACTGTAACTCTAATGTAAACAGAACAGTTTAGCTATGTAACAATTTACGTGCGTAAAGTTTTAATCGTGCCGAAATTGCATGTAGTTAACTCGCTGGAAATAATGAGCATTCACAAAACATTTTTAGGCTGCATGCCAACTCGAACCAGTTATGACTAATCCTTGGCGTATTCGAAACATCAGTCAACTTTTTCATAAGCAGTACGAACGTTGTACAATACCGAGCGCGGTTATACGTTTGTTGATTGTTTTAGGTTTTGGCAGAGCGATTACCTACCGTCCCGCAATGTGATTCCCTTGTTTTGCAACCATACTCCGAAGATGATCGCGACATTTTGGTAAGTGCTATAAATTTATGGAAATTGTAAAGTGTTTTAGCTTTTGTATTTGAAGCGTTTACGTTGTCGAAGTGGAACTTTATACGAGAAGTTGAAGCGAATCTTGGCAGAGGAAAATAATGTTTGAAAAACAAACGAGAACAATAAATTCAGCTTGTTATATTATGTCTGTAGTTTCAAAACGGCTTTTATTTATCACCAAGTCTGTTATGTAATATTATTATAAACATATTTCAGTTGCTTCGAAAGGAAGAAGTTGAAACTGTTATGCTCGAACAAATCAGATTAATTTACTCTGGCGTCGTGTTTCCGTGCTGGATCGATCATGGAACCTTGATTTTTTTGCGAGCAGGTTTGCGTATTTATAAACATTAACTGAGCAATATATATGTATAAATATATATATATATATATATATATATATATATATATATATATATATATATATATATATATATATATATATATATTAATATTTCTGTTGCCTTTACGGACTATGGTATTGCGTGTGCATGAGTTTTCCATGAATACTTTTCATTTTGCAGTATTTCTTCAACGTAACGACAGATTTTGACTCAGTTGCTGAGAAGTTTGAAGTGCATCATTCATTTGACGCAGTTTAGGACATAAATAAGAGCCCAGTTTGAAGATCTAAAGTTTTAACAAAAATACGCATTTCAAATCGAATTGTTTTATCTCGCTGGAATGCATGGCCCAGAAGATCAAGATTGGCACAAGTATTGAGTAACATATCTAGATTACTCTGGAAAGCAATAATGCTTATTGAAAACTTTGATTTAATATTTTTTGCCACCAAACCAAAGTGCAACATAAATCGTATCTGTGCAAGCCAATTTTGTCTATCTCTTCCTGGGAAGACAGAACTTTACTGATTGTTTTTCCACATATTGGCAAGGTAATACCCTGCAAAATAATATGCGATACGTAGCAAAAATTACATAGAATTGTTATAGTTCTTGTCCGTATACGGTGATTTTAAGAACACCCTGTGCTTATTTTAGAACAACACACGCCGTTAACAGACTGTGTTGAGCTTAACCAGTCAACGTTTGTAACTGTTAATTTGGACATTATGCAATCTACACAATCAGACGCTACTTCAGTTTCTCAAACCAAAGCCACATTGGGCGAGTCTGAAAACAAACTGATGATATATAATCCTCAGACTTGGTTTTGTAGTCCACAGTCGGATTTCAATGAACTGCCATCGTCATCCCCTGTTACTGTAATGTTCGATTATGTTAAAAGTTTACTGTATGGTCATTCTGTAGAAGAAACAGCTGAAGTGGTGTTTGATGAATGTTTTGTCGCCAAAAAAGTTTCCCAGCCATTGGTATTGCGGTATCAGCCAGATTTGTTAACCGATACAGGTGTTTGGTGGAGGCATTTAAGTTTTAATCATTTCAAGGGCATTGCAGTTGATAATTTGACGCTTACGGAGTGTTTTTGTCAGCAGGATTGTGTAAAGTGCTTACTGCAGCCGAACGTTGTGTTCGTCCGGACATCTGATTTAGCATCCTATTTTGGGGAACGTTGGGTTCACAGCAACGGTCCAAATTATGGAGGGCGTGTATTATTTGCTCGCATTCAAAAACTACAGACTGACAACAAACTGAATAAACCAAGTTCGACCATTAGAAAAGCTGGCCAAGGCGCTATAAATCAGATTGAACCCGGAATGACAAAACAGAAGGAAGCAGATGACGTCTTGTCTCACAGCGTTTTAGTCAGAGTGGTTTCAGTCGGAGCGATTGACTGCCCTGCGGGCTCAAGTAAGACAAGTCGTACCTCATGCTCGAATTTATGTCAGCAGGATATTTGCGTTGAGAATATTGATAAGCGCTATGCATGCTGCTACTGGAATCAACGTTTACTGCCTGGGCATTTTGCAATTTCGGATGCGGCTGCTTCGAAATTAAAATTTGAACACTTTGAACGAGTGGCGTTGGAATTTGCCCCAAGTCTCAAAGATAGAAACGATCTCGAATCAATATCATTTGAAAAGGATTCAGAGGTACTTGCTATTACTGCTTGTTGGTTTTAAACTGACGGCAGTTTGGGGGCAGTTTCACACATGTAGAATGTTTTCATAGGCGCCGGCATGTATGTGCAATGAAGGTGCAGCTGTACCGCTTTGCGTTTTACAACTGATTTTATATTGGTCAGTTTATATAGCAAAAATGTTGCTTAATATGTCGCATTGTCACACGTCGTTTTGTCAACGAGACCTACTTGCACACTCCAACTCATATGCTGACAGCGCTCATGAATGGTTTCAATTAATGATCGCTGTCACTGGTGAATGTAATATTTTTAAAACGTGACGAAAGTCGAATCATTAATAGTCTAAAATTTACTTTTGTTTTGTCTTGTTTTAATGTTTCATACTCAATAAAATATGTATTGTGATGATTCAGAAGGTCTGGAAACGTTAGCGGTAATGAGTTGTTTAAGAGTAAAGTAAACTCATTGTAGTTCATTGTCATCGGCAGCTCAAATAAAGCATTGCGGCAATATTTTTTGTCTTTTAATCGATTTCTGTTCTTTTATTTTAGGCGATGGGTGTGCCGCAGGATTTAGTTCACATACGGCAACGATTAAAGCGAGTTTTACACGATACGTCATGTAGTCATTGGCCTTTATGTGTCAGTTCAACCACTATTTTGTCGCTTGGGTCCTCGGATACTAATGGTATGATTGGTGTCGATTAGCCATAATTAGCAATGTAGCACTACAAATTTGTATCGTAATGTTTATTACTGTTGGTTATAAATTTGATGGAGTGATTTTATATTTAACTACACTTGAAAGTAGTTATCACTTTTAAGGGGACAATGGCTGGGTTTCCAAAACCCTACTTAAGTACGACTTAGTACTTAAGGACGTGTTAAGTAGTTACTTAACCATTTTGTCGTTTTAAGAGCGTACTTAAGTTAAGAAAATACTGAAGTCGCTGACTAAATTTGATAGATACAAATTTACCATTAGGCATACTAACCTTGGTCAAATTAAAATTTGTAGATTATAGGTCCTTCCTCAATATAAAGCAAAACAAACTATTAATTTCTTGCTATGACAGTGGCTGACATTTGGCGTTTATTGGTTTTTGCTCGAAAATTTAAGTATTTACTTAAGTTGGCGACTTAAATAATTACTTAAGTATAACTTAGTAAATATTTAAGTAACATTTCAGAAACTCAGCCATTGTATCTTTCTTTCACAAGAACTGTTGGTTGTGGAAACAACCTGTCTTATGCTAAAATGTGTTTTAGTTTGGTTCTGGACTTCTTTAGCAGTGTAGTTGTTTTGTTATTGTTTTGAAAAATTTTACAAATTATATTATTCGATATTGTCCAATTAATTTTAGGCCTATTAGCAAATGCTGACAACATTTGCCGTGTGAAATGTGAGTGGAAAGGTAGCAGCACGAACTTGACATCGGCTTATACCGTCCTCAATGACAATCATATCGATACAGTGAAGTTTTCATGGATAACGATGCCAAAAAACCGTGTGTCGAAACAAACTAGTCTTGATGAACTAGCGATACCGTTTTCAAAAACTGGGAAACTGATTGAGTAAGTTTTCAGTATTGATGGTATAATAATGGCATATTTTAGCCATATTTTTAGATATTACATAACAGGATTCCACCGGAATTCTTGTTCCGGCTCAAATTCCTGTTTCTCTTCCTGCTCTTGCATTCAAAGATACAGGAACCGAAATATTTCGGTTATATGGCAAATGATTCATAATCAGTTAAACTGTAGAAAAGAAGATTACATTTTAATAGGCAAATTAGTAACTTTCGGACGTCTTGCATTGTTTTATGTTGAATTGTGTTTGTGTGAACTCACAATTGCTCTGTTCTTTCGGAGAACAGATATACGGACAGGCCTGTAGCCAGCTTAACCTATTATGACCAGGATGCCAAAACAACTTTACGTGGGGCAGACGATGGAAATATTAATATTACTTGCAAACGGGGCTAAAACTTTTCTTCTGAGAGCACAGTCAAATAGTTTGTTTTAGCATAAGTTTGTATCGTTTTGAAGGATTTATAACTCTGAAGTGTAGACTGTGGTACGTGGTGGGATAATTTTGATTTTTCCTTTCTACTCAAAACTAACTGCTCTGTTACTAAGATTACGACTGTAAAAAATTATTTTTGCAACCAAAGTAATTGCTGTAGAAATGTGTTCTAGCACATACGTTACTGAGTTTGACGGTATCAAAAAAGCAATCCAGAATGCTATTTTGACGGACAATGAGAGCGACTGCGCTGTGAAAAGACACTTGATTGTTACTGGCGATTCTGGTTCCGGAAAAACGATGTTACTTACTCGTTTGGAAGATTGGGCGAAAGAATGGCCTCAGTGCATTTATTGCCGCTACGTTGATTGTGTTGTCTTGAAAAGTCAGTATTTTGGGAATTATGTTTGAAAAGAGTGTTTTGTGTTTAATGTGGTTCATGTTACTTTTAGGGGCTACCAGTTTTGTTGCTGGACTGTAACAGACAAACCTTAGGCTTTATAATCTTTTTTGTGTATGCTTTGTTATATAATAATCCTTATGTTGAGGTTTAGGCTTAGGAATATCGTTTAAGCTATTGTTATGCTCCTAAAAGTAACATTGGCCGTCAAAGATAGAAACACAGAACATGTGGTTAGTTCTCATAGTTTATTGTTGTGCAGTATCCACTAGTCATACAGGGTGCAATGGGAGAAATAATTTTCTAGACAGATAACAACGAAACTTGGTCAATTCCCTCGCCTGGGGTGACTAATATAATATGAAGTGATGAGAAATTCCAAACGTCTGATAACTCAGAAACCTTGTTTTTGTGTACAAACCTGATTTACTACTAAATACCTACTTGAAAATGATAAAAATACTTTTTATCTATTGCCAGAATGCCAATATTGCTTCTAGTTTTTAGGCAAAACGCTAGATGCAGTACGCAATTTATTGCGTTTAGAACTAGCAAAATGCATCAATCGACAGCCAGCATTATTGTTATTTGACAATTTGGACAGTGTATGCACTGCTTCGGCTACATTAGACGTTAATATGCCTGGTCTTAATATTATGAAAGATGGTTACATTAATGGTAAGAGACTTTGATTGTTCCACTGTTGTAGTGTTGTTCACATCTTTGGTAGCACCAAAGTTGTTTCAGAGAAATTGTAAGCATCGTTGCTATTTATTGTTATGTGTCATTAACCGGCAACTTTATATTCCATTTGTGGCTGGAGTATGCAGATTCGATGTTGTATACCTGAATGACGTACAAACTAGTTGCTTTTCCATTAGTGTTATTATCTGAAAAGATGTGATCCTTTAGTTTTTGAGAGGGACTAAGCAAGCGAATGGAACTACATTGTATACGTTTTTTCGTAGTATAAAAACTAATCGAATACACAATGCACTATGGGCTCAGGCCAAGCTTTTACTGTTTTGCACGGCAGGTAATGCACAAACGTTTTAGTGTTAAGCCCTGTTCTCACGTGCAAGTTTTTGCTGCGAGAACTTGCAGCATCAAATTGCACGCAAAACTGCCATTATTTCATCAGCCAATGAGAAAGCGGCTGCAATAAATTCAGCGAACTTGCGCGGTTATTCACATATGTGAACTAAATTCCTAGCTATGATTTTTAATGAATTATTTGCAGCAGCAAGTAGTACTTCGAACGGGAATTTGGACAAAGCTTGCAAGTGCAACTTGCAGCTGCCAGTTCTCGCAGCAAAACTTGCACGTGTAAATAGGGCTTAAAAGTTAAATAATTATATTAGTTACATACAAATGTCGAATTTTTTTAGTTTTTTCTAAATTGATCGAATCGATAGATACGTGCTGTAAAATGTTCATTGTTGCAACGTCAAAGACCACGTTTGCGTCGGAACCTCGGGATTTAGGATCCTCTGTTCATCTCGCAGTGTTAAACGGTCTGTTTTCGACCACAGTGAAGCTGAAGCCATTTAATGAGGTAAATGTGTAATTTTAGCCATTTATGTAATCAATTTTGATAATTTGCAGTTTATCCAGTCAAACGCTTAACTAAAATCTTTGTCTATACTAAGACGATCGAAGTTTGTAAAAAAGACACAAAACCGAGTTTGCCGCAGTTGTGTCATCGGAATAACACTCAGCCGGCATCGGAAAAACTTTTACCTGAATTTTAGCTCGAATCGGTATTCCGTTGACACCCTGCAATTCATAACCAGACCGAAAAACTGCAGTGTTCACGGAAACCAACAGAATTACATAATATTACGGTTTATTAACGCGCATGTGTGTGTAATTTTAGGAAGCTCGAAAGGACCTAATTCAAAAATTACTTGAAGAAAGCCACGTGAGTCACTTGTTATCGAGACAGGAAATGGCGGAGACTGTTAAGAAAACAGAAGGATTTACGATTGCTGATTTTGTCGAGTTTAATCGTCAACTGACTATATATTCCGCGGGTCGATGGACTTACGGTTTGTTAAAACGTTCAATATTTTTTATTTCCAAAGCGGTGCGATTGATTCGCTAATTTACAGCTTCTCATTGCACACAATTATTTTTACTTAATGGCTGTAAGCGTTTTAGCGTAATTTCGGTACCCGGCTAGCAACTTAGCTTGCATGGATGAATCCATAATATTTAGTAGGTGGAGGTTCAAAGGATTTTAATGAAAATTTGCGCATGTTACTAGAAGCAGAAATACTACAGGTGACCCAACTGAAAACTGATACAATTGTTTGAGAATGTGGGATCTCGGTCGATCAGAGTTGGTTTGTTTGTGATAATCATTATTATATTTTAAGACAGTGAATAAATATGCATATTGTTTCGTCCGAACCTGTTTTACTCATGGTGGTTTATAAAAATAAAACAAATGTAAGTCCTACCACTGCCCCACACTTTTATCAGCATGAAATCAAAGTGTTCTCTGTTTAGACGATACAAGTCAAGACAACGTTGTGTCATTTGATGACATTACGCAAACGCTCAAATCGTTTACGCCACGCTTTATGGGTGATACAGCTAAATACACACCTAAAACAAAGTATTGTTGGAACGATATTGGAGGCATGACGCGTATTCGAAAACAGATCAACGATATGTTAGTAATGCCTATGAAGGTAACCTAAAGTTTACTACTGAGCACAAACTATATTTCAGTACGCAAAAGTAAAAACAAGCTAACCGTTCATTTTTCGGAATTTGAGGAAATGTAAAAAAGCGAATTGCTGAGTTATTTTTGTATATTAATTAATGAGTATAAAAGTTAAAAGAGTATTTTGGTTTTTGTGTTATGGTAGTCTAAACCGGTCGTTTGGGTTGAGCAAAGTTGTGCCGCAAAATTGTAAAAAACTTAATAATCCCTTGCGGTTAGCACCGTTTTGGGGTAATCTTAGAGCAGAAGTATACGACATTATACAGCTTAATTCTCGGAGCATTTTCTTGCAAAACGGTAAAACAGGTACAAGTCGAGTGATATTTACCGTTTTTTTAAATCTCATAGTCAAATATCGTCCTTTATTTCTTTGGTCGCAAGCAGAGTATTGTAGAACTGTTTGTGATTGGTTGGCATAAATTTCGTTGCCATAGCAACGATGTCATTAAGCTTCAACTTAGAAATCGGCAGCTGATTAGTGTGGTACATTGCATTAGGCGATTGCCATATCTGAGATGATCGTCTCGTTGCTGGTTTGAGATCAATAGGAATGCGTTGCCACATTATATTTCAGTACAAAATGTTTTTAAAAGTTTTACTGCTTCAATTTCAGACGTGCGATTTTGAAATGTGAATACATCTGAATCAGTTCTTCTTAAATTATGCTTTACAACCTTGTCGGAACTGTACCGGAATCGGAATCAAAATTTGACTTTTACCTACTAAGCTGCATCGTTAAGTATTTTCGGATGGTGAATTTGTTCTGTTGATAAAATACACTTTTTGCATGCAATCTGTTCGTATGGTTTTTGAATAAAGAAGAAACATTTTAGGGGTTAACCGGAAAATTATTCGTACGACCCTTACTGTAGTATTATGACTATTGATAAACAGAATTTGGAAACCACAGCTTCGAAAGTTAGTGTGTTTTAGGCTAACTTATGATTGAGAATTACTTTCATTAAAAATAGTTGAATGTTTTTAAGGCTTAGGAATTCATCTTTGCAGCGTTTAGGGGTAGGCTTAGGCTTAGGAATACGCTTAATCTGCTGTTGCGCCCTTTAAAGTAATATTGGTCAAAAATTTTAACACTAAAAAGGTTATTGCATACTAGTATACAAAATGAAACAGTTGAATTTACCTGAAATCAAAAAATATAATAACTATTAGGCGTCAAGAATTCCCATCCCTGTTGGGTACAGAGTTGCACCACTGTCGTTCAATGAAACTTTTCAATTATTGTTTTAAATGCTACTTTTCGCTCACGTATCACAGAGGAATTTGGATTGGTGGGAGCTGGACGCAGAAAATTACAGTTTTGACTCTTTAGGGTTGGGAAACATTTAACGTCAGTTCAGTAAGCCTGTGTTAAGCTGACAGTAATATTTACGGATGGCGAGTGCTGTTGGCTCCCGCCTTCCTTTCGGTACGTACATGATTTTTTCAATGGTCTATTTTGATTCAAGGGGATAACAGGTAAAATTGCCAGAACGATGGCTGAGAGTTATTTAATTAAATCATAGCGCCCGAGTATTGTGCACAAGTGGCCGCGAATCGGGTTAAACGAAACGTCCATGGAACATGGTTGTATCGGATGTTATATTACTGAGAGTATTGCAGTTTTTTATAATCGGTGGCAGGAATAGACGTTTTGCTAGTTTATACAATATGTGACTATATTTTGCCAGGGCGTAGAAGATTTTGAGCTTGTTTGATTTGCCTTATTGAAAACTGTTCTTATATTGGAAATGATTATAAGATTATCTTTTTGTTGTATAATTTTACTGAATTTACTGCGTTTTTGGTCAATTCGAAAGAACATTGGGCTTGCACGTTGGCATACCGCTGTGAATGCAAAGTGTTTGTTGTAAGAAGTATATGTAACTTTGTTTCAGTATGCCGGCCTGTTTCAACGCAGCCCTACTAGATTACCGCGTGGCGTGCTGTTGTATGGTTATCCTGGTGTTGGAAAGACTATGCTCGCATCGGTTGTAGCTAAAGAATGTGGAAGCAACTTTATTGTTGTGAAGGTTAGTGACAAATCAAGAGGTTTTCTGTAATGCAATATTTAGTCGTATCAAGCTTATTGTAGGGTTTATAAGGAACATGTTTGCCGTTTGAGGGTACGAAGTTTAGTTCGCTAATATTTGCCTCGATCAGGCGTTGCTATTTTGTTGCAAGTAATTTGATTTAGGGACCCGAATTACTTTCGAAATACATTGGCGGCAGCGAGCAAGCGGTACGCGACACATTTAACAGGTAAGCAATTTCAATTTTTAATTAAAATCATATCAAAATAAAATCAATTTATTAACCAAATGTACATGTAAATGTGACATAATACTGTTACCTAATATGTGCATATATGACGTAGTGCAAGTGGCAAGGTTAGCATTGCTTATTGCTGATTTAAATGCGGTTAATAAAAATGATTACAATAAGCGAACACGATCTCTTACATCTAACCTAAATTATTTCTACTGAATGCTAAAATCTTATCAAGGTTTATTTTTTGGAGTCGGTTTTTGAACACGTAACAGTTTGGGGCCTTAATTAGTGCTTGATTGGCCAACATATTCCGGTAGCGAGGTCCAAATATCTATGCAGCGACTCACAAAAACGTGTTTCAATCGATTTTAAGTTTACGCGCTTTTACGGTATGCAATATTTTATACTTGTATGATGCTTTGGCCCATATTTTCCCTTCACTAAACTGTGGTATCGGACTTTGAAGCCACCTTCTCGGTCAACGTTTACTCAGGTATAATTCTGTAACCGGTGTCGAAGGATGACGCAACCGAATCGAGTGTTTTGTTTTCTATTCGTCATATGTCAGGTTACCGGTGTCTGTTACCCGTTCTGTACTGTGTAACGCATCAACTGTGTCTAAACACCTCGAGGTCTCTTTCAACGGATATCTATCTATCTATCTACCTACCTATTTTGTTCGAAGAATACAAAATAAACTTGTCGCGATATTACGCTTAGTATTTCTAACGGCGAGACTCGCATGTAGGAAATTTGACTACGACGCAATTAATCGCCAATTCAGTAATATTCTTCCGGAATTTCATAACCGTCAACTACTGATCGATTATGTCACCAAACTCTTTATTCTTTTCGTACTAAAAATTTAATTTTGTGTACTCTGATACTGATTAATGTTTGTTAACTGGAATTTATTACGCCGTTAAATTTGGTCAAAATGGAGTGTAGGCTATGTATAGCGTGGACTGTGTGTGTAACTCTGTGCAAGTTGAACATAAGACGACCGTGTGGTGGGCCCATGTATAGAACACGGCGGAATCGGTTTCCGAACGTGCTATAATAGAGTCAGTTTAAGCTTGACTAATTTTTTGCGTAGGCTTAGGTTTAGGAATAGGCTCATCCATACGCTTAGGCTTAGGAATAGGCTCATCCATACGCTTAGGCTTAGGCTTAAGCTTAGGAATATGCTTATACTACTGTTCCAGTCCTGTTCTATACATGGGCCGTGTGGTGTGTACCTATGGTTTTGTAATACTTGCTGCAAGGCAATTCTTATTGCTAGCATTTTTGTTTTAGAGCTCGGAGCATCAAGCGGTGTCTACTGTTTTTTGACGAATTTGAGAGTTTAGCACCAAGGTACTTAATCACTTGTTATATATCCCGTAAGGTTAAAGTTAACAAAATTCTGGTGAAATTAAGTATTGTAAAATGTTTTTTAAAGTCGTTTTTATAATCGAAGCTCATATTCTCAAATGTGTATAGCAACTATCATCAGTTTATAGTAACTTTGTAACTAACTAACTATTGTAGTTGTTGAACTCAAAGTTGATACAGAATTAGAGCAGATCATATTTTAAAAATGTACTAAATTTTGAGCCTCAACATTCTCTGGTTCGAAAGTTACAAGACCTATCACTGGAGATAGATGCTGCACACATTTGAGAATACAGGCCTTGGACTCGACCTAATAATTATTTGCTGGTTGGCGTAGAAACAGCTGAATTTAATGTTTTAGTTGTGCTTGGCTTCTCATACGCTGCAAAAAATGATGAGTCACATTGACTCTCTCCGAAATAGGTTTTTCCGGACTACACAAACTGTGTCAATATGCGACTCCGCCAGAGTCAAATTTGACTCAATGAATCGCTCAGTGAGTCGAATTTGACTCTGGCGGAGTCGAATTTGACTCAGTGTGTGTAGTCCAGAAAAGCCTATATCGGAGAGAGTCAACTTGACTCACTATTTTTTTACAGTGTACTATTGATATTGTAACCGTAAAAACCTTGTGATAAATGTTGTTTGGTTTTGAATAATACGATTGAAAAACGTTGTTATTATGATACCAGACGCAGCAATCAGTCGCGTGCCAAATGTGTAATGATGCGGAGTCGCGTTAAATGCGAGAGTATCCTTCAAAATCAAGAAACATTAAAAATTAACGATTTTCAGTTGAAATTTCGTATTTTAAAATTTTGTGTTCTGCCCTCCTGGTTGTTAAAGGTGTTCATATGTGTGGGACGGGTGGGGGGTTGCACGTTGCTGGATGCAATGATTGCACAATATTGAAACTTCTAAAAGCTGGCTAGTTATATTTTAATTAAATGTGAATGTTGTACAATATGTAACATAAAATAATGTTTAAAATGCTATTTTAGACGCGGTCACGACAGTACTGGTGTAACCGATCGAGTTGTGAACCAATTGCTAACGGAAATTGACGGAGTCGAAGAGTTAAATAATGTGTTTGTTCTTGCGGCAACAAGTCGGCCTGATCTTGTCGATCCAGCATTGTTGCGTCCTGGACGTCTCGACAAACGCCTGTTCTGTGATTTACCCACAGCGTCTGAGCGACTGGAAATTGTCGAAGCTATTTCACGACATATTAATCTAGCAGATGATGTGGGTTTAGATTTGATCGCAGAACATACTGATGCGTTTTCTGGTGCTGACTTGCGTGCGTTAATGCATGCTGGCCAGCTTAATGCTGTACATCAACAAGGCGTTGCGGGTGCGGAAGCGTCTAATTTTGGCTATGGTGTGACGGTTGGCGACCAAAAAGGTGTCCAAGTTTGCTGGCGTGATTTGGAAGCTCCGCTTAACAGCGCTCACCCGTCGTTACCGAAAAATGTACTGCAAAGATATCGAGACATGTTAGTTGCGTTAACCTTTTACCGCATGTTTGTGTAGTACAAATAGCTGAGTAAAGCGTCTGTAACAATGAAATATTGGTATTCCATACAGCAAAAAATGGTGAGTCAAATTGACTCTCTCTCTCTCTGAAATAGGCTCTACGGGACTACACAAACTGAGTTGAATTCGACTCAGCCCGAGTCAAACGTGCGACACAGTGAGTCAAATGTGACTCTGGCGGAGTCGAATTTGACTCAGTTTGCGTAGTCCCATAAAGCTTGTTTCAGAGAGAGTCAATTTGACTCACCATTTTTTGTAGTGCAAGAACGACACTCTGGCGGAGTCTAATTTGACTCTGTTTGCGTAGTCCGGAAAAGCCTATTTCGGGAGAATCAATTTGACTCACCATTTTTTGCAGTGTATTGAAAAGTTAGAATTTTTGACACTTTGGATGTTTTAGTGAATGCTTCATTAACGCATTGTTTTAAGCGAAAATTTTTTAGTTTTATATCCGTAACCCATTCTAACATAGAGTTGACTATGGGCAATTCAGTGCAGTGTATATACGTTAAATATATATCGTACAGTGTTTAACAATTTAACGGATGTCTTGTTTCAGATACAGTAACTTTGATTCAAGTACGACGGGCGGTGTACAACATGTGGACACTTCCGGTAGTAAAGTGACATTGGCGTAAAAACGCGAAAATCAATTTTCTAACGCCAAAAATTCCGTGGATTTGTACATTTGGCTAATGTTTATATATTCATGCATTCATATTACTTGAATTTATTCATGAATTTTCTCCTTAACTGTCGACTTGTTTAAAATAAAAAATAAAATATAGAATGTAAAAATAATGCAAAATAAAATATAGACAACTTAATTAGAAGTAAGAAGGTACTGTCGGATTTATTCAAATATTGGGCCTATGTGAAGATCAGGGGCGGAACGTGTTGCTGCAAGACTGCAGCGGAGTAAGCTTTAGATTTAATTTTTCACTAAGGCTTAGGAATACGCTTATACTACAGTTATGGCCCTGTTCTATACTTTGGCCAAATATTACCCGAGTGTAATTTGACCGCTTTTGCTACTGCATCCAAATAGCGGTAATTCGGACCTACATATATAAGGCTAAACCATGTTATAAGTGACTAAAAAGTAGCCGATCAAGCGTTGTTAAATAAAGTAAATGTTGTTTATGGTATATATATTTTAAGCCTATTTCTAGTTCGCTGTACTATCACCACAATAATTGAAAGGTAAGCAGTAAATTTAGGTGTATCCGTGATGTTTTCTACTAAATTTCAAAAATCCATGTGATTATAAGCTTACACTGTAAATTGCAGTGAGTTGATATTAACTCAGAGTGAGTTGACTTATTCAGTCTGAGTTAGGACTATCAGAACTCTAGATTTGTGATTTGATTCAACTCATTCTGAGTTAGCTGATCAACTCACCCGGAATCATATCAACTGAGAGTGACAGTCAGCTGAACTCAGAGTGAGTTAATGCGTATTGTTATATAACTCAGAAATAACTAACTCACTAGCTGAGTTGATTATTATATTCACTGGAATTTACAGTGTATGAACCTCGATTACATTTATACATATATTCGGTTCCGGTATTTTCCGGTCCGTTTATACCCTACTCAACAACTTTCAAAGTTAAGCCCATTTTGTCAGATGTGTCTAGCCAGCGCCTGTTGCCAGCTAGTGATTGGTTCAGCAATGTGGGGTTAACGTTGTGCATAATCGGGGAAGTTTAGAATATGTTTTGTGCTTATTGATTACATTGTAACATTTTTTGCTGATAAAATTAGTATCGTGTTTAAAAATTCGTAGTTATCTGCTATTATTATCATCATCATCATAATCCCAATATGTGAGAATCCCACTGGCAGGGTACAACTGGAGGTGAAAAATACCGGAGCCGGAGGTGAGGCGAAATTAGGCAGTAAAAATGATGGTTAATTAGTTAGGCAATAATCTGCAATATGGTTGTTAAGTTGTTTGATTTTATGCTAATTATCTGCGACATTTCAGAAATTCTTTCCTGAAAATGGTGACAACAGCAAAACAAAACGGGCTAAACACAAATTTTGCAACATTCTGCAAAATTTTACTACCGAAATTGCCGGAACCTCCGCCAAGAATCTACTGGAGCTGAAGTCGGAGGCCAGTTTCTGCCGAAGCCGGAGCCGGAGGCAGACCTCCGGTTGTATCCTGCTCACTAGCTACAAAGGATATCAGTTTATAGTTAGAGCGGTGTGACTTTGGGACGGTGCGGAAGTATACATGGGCCGAAACACCCTTCAGCAACAGACACAATTTCTGCTAAAACATTTATCCAGTTACTAGTTAGTTTTTCTTAAAACGTTTCTTTTTCAACAACTATAAAAGACAATGGCTGGGTTTCTGAAACCCTTCTTAAGTACCAACATAATACGGGGTAAGCAGTTATACTTAGCTATTTTGTCGTTTTTGAAAGTGTACTTATACTTAAGCTAAGTAACTACTTAAGTCGCTGACTAAATCTGATAGAATACAAATTAGCTGTTCAGGATGCTAACCTGGTTTAGCTAAAATTGTACAATCGTGGTGCTTCCTTAGTATAAAGCTGTTACTTTTTGTTTGTAATGACAATGGCTCACATTTAGCGTTTACCTGAATTGTTCGAAAAGTTAAATATTTACTTAAGTCACTGACTTAAATAAAGACTTAAGCATATCTTAAGTAATTAATTAATAAGATTTCAGAAACCCAGCCATATATACTGTCTTGTTTAAAACGTTGTTTGCGGCCGACGTGCAACGTATTCTTTGACACCAGGCAACGCGAACACACGGTCTCGGTGGCTGCGCAATAATCGATGGTTGTCGAGCAAAGTATGATGAAACAATTCGCCTAAACGTTGCAGTATTTCAGCAACTGCGAAATCCGCCCAACTAACCTGAAATGTTAATAGAACATTGCGCAATTTAGGCGGAATTTAGAATTTTTAAAGATAGCTAAAACTTTGGCCAAATTTGATCGGCCTTTGCCTATACTTAATTAGAAATATTTTAATTCTGTTGATAAATTTTTGACCATATTTTGCAAAGATGTTTCTAGGGGGTCAGGTTGGTCAGCCCCTCACCCATGTGTTTAATTTTGGCTCTGCCCTATAACCGGGGCAGGCGGGACACGGTTTGTCCGATGTTAATTCGACGTCAACGTTAAAATTCGGGCTCTTTGGGTCAACAGACAAAACTCGAATGTTATATGACATTATCTTAATACAAACCACCGCTCTCAAAATGATCAATGTGTACAAGGGACGATATGTCACGTGATACGGTGGGATGATTATGCGAATGTCATGATATTCCAAAATTTCAACCAATATCATATGATATTTAACAGGACAGGATGATCTTTGGGTAAAATGAATGAAAACTTGGACGGCAGATGCACAGGTGTTTTAAATATCAAATAAGCGCCTGCAAATCGTTTCCAACACGAAAGCGCTTAGAACCGCAGCTCCAGAATTCAAAAATTAACATTTCAAATTCTAGTATATATATGATATTCAACAGGACAATTTGGGTTGTTGCCTCAAGTATGCAGACATTTGAAAATATATTCTGTGATATTCGCAGACGATACCTTGAATATGATATTCGCAGACGATACCTCGAATATCATATGATATTCAAGAATAAAAGATGGCCGACTAATGTAGCAGACAAAAACGAATTTTTAAATATGATATAGGGTCTATAAGCAGACAAAATGTTACCCAATAGTCTAATAGGGACAAAACGTGTCCTATGCTGCCCCGGTTATAACGTGAACCCCGCGTAAACTCTAGCGCATCAGGTAGATAACTATACATATGTATGTACGAATGAAGAACAAACACACCTTTGATCCAACAAACCATGTACCGTCATTTTCGGCCAAAAAACGTTCATAACGGTTCAAAAACGGTAGAACAGTGCCTTCATATTTGGTATCATAAATTTCTTGCTAAAATGAAGCATACTCATATGATATGCCGTCTCCTTGTGAACTTTGTCGCAAAGTAGATTTTTGCTAAAGTGAAATGTGATTGCTTGCAAACTTGTGTACCTACTTTAGGGTATATCGTAGCTATTTATAAACTATGCATAATTTGATTTTTAAACTGTCGATTTACGAAATCCCTATAATCCCGGGTGCAACCGGAGGCGAAAAATACCGGAGCCGGAGGTCAACGAAACTTGCCGGAACCGGATGTGAGGCGAAATTAGGTAGTAAAAATGATGGTTAATTAGTTAATTTTACCCAATATCTGCAACATGTTGTTAATATGTTGTTTGGTTTTATGCTAATTTTCTGCGAAATTCTGGAAATTTTTGAAAATTGTGACAAAAGAAGAACGAAACGTGCTAAACAGATAAATTTTGCAAAATTTTGCTTCCAAAATTGCCGGAACCTCCGGCAAAAATTCTACCGGAGCCGGAGACTGAGACCGATTTTCTGCCGGAGGCTGACCTCCGGTTGTACCCTGCTATAGTCGGGTCATTATGATTTTCGGATATATATTTCTTTTTTTATTTAGACCTCAGGGTGCAACCGGATGTCAAAAATACAGGAATCGGTCTGAAAATTGTGACAAAAGTAAAACGAAACACAAACAGATAAATTTTGCAAAGTTATCCAAAATTTTACTACCGAAATAGCCGAAACTTTCGGCAAAAAGTTCAACCAGAGCCGGAAACATAGCCGGTGGCCGATTTTCTGCTGCAGCCGGACGCAGACCACCGGTTGTGCCCAGATTTAAAAATTTTTCACGTATCCGGATATCCGGTGCCTATATATGTAATATACACCTACACAACAAAACAAAAAAGTGCAACTTTCTAGAATTCTAACATATAAAAAGAAAAACTAAAAAATTACCGCTTTTTGTTGATCACCGATCATTAATGCAGGTGCCAAACTTTCTGCAACGTTGGTCATAAAATCAACATATCCGTCGATGTACATGTCAATTTGTGAACCTTCCCAGCGGTTAGACCCTGTCAGCCCTGAAAAATTTAGCATTAAAAGCATATCGAAGTATGGTATCTATTAATCAAACATTAAAACTTTACCGAAATGCGGTTAATTAATAGTTTTTTAAGAACTTACAGTTGTTAAATATAAATTCAATTGGTCCATGTATAGAACAGGGCCGGAACAGTAGTATAAACATATTCCTAAGCCTAAGCCTTAGCGTAAGGATGAGCCTATTCCTAAGCCTAAGCCTAAAAGCCTAAGCAACGTCTAAAGCTTAAACTGACTGTGTTACAGCCACTCCGGAAAGCAATCGGGCCGGTGTTTTATACATGGTTCGTTTAATTTTGTCGACTACAGACTATCAGCAATTGTTGCGCTATCCTATAAGGAAATTCCAGCTCTGCCATGAAGTGGGAGGAACTTAATTCAAGCAATAGAAAAATGACACCAGGAATTCGTTTATTAACGCTATGTTCGAGATTGATTTTAATATATATATATGTTGTTTAGCTGCGTTGAGAGGCTTTGAAATACGCTTAATCTACTGTTACGCCCCTAAAAGTAAACATTGGCCGTAGCTTTTAAAATACGGTATAAACTATGTTTTCACAATTGACTTTTAATGTTTACCAAGATTGTGCGCAACAAATCTGGAAATTGCATTACTTTGGCACAGTACTTTGCCGTCGACATACAATACCGGAAGCGAACCGAATGGTTGTTCTGAAACATTCATTAAAAACCTTAGCATTTGTGGCCAATGTAAAGAACACAGGCGGAACAGTATTATAAGCATATTCTTAAGCATAAGCCTAAGCCAAGCAAAAAAATTAGTATAAAGCTTAAAAGCTTACTCTATTGCAGTCCCACAGAAAAAACTCTCCGCCCCTGATCTTTACATGGGTCGTATTTGTGGCCCATGTTACCATAAAGGCCATCCGTGTGCAGACTTATGCGCTCCTGTTTACATATGCACAGGCAGATATATTTACGTAGGATATCCATATATATATTTATATATATTATATATACATATAAATAATATATAAATATATATATATAAAATATATATTTATATATTTATATATTTATATATTATATATACATATATAATATATAAATATATATGGATATATGTCCCATCTGTCCCATCTGTCCCAACTGTCCCAGCTGTCCCACTGTCCCGTTTACCCCAACTGTCCCATCTGTTCTAAGTGTCCCAACTGTCCTATCTGTCCCAAGTGTCCCAACTGTCCTATCTGTCCCATCGTCCCAACTGTCCCATCTGCCCCAAGTGTCCCAACTGTCCCATCTGTCCCAACTGTCCCATTTGTCCCAACTGTCCCATTTGTCCCAACTGTCCCATCTATCCCGTTTGTCCCATCTATCCCGTTTGTCCCAACTGTCCCATCTGTCCCAACTGTCCCATCTGTCCCAACTGACTCATCAGTTCCAACTGTCCCATCTGTCCCAACTGTCCCAGCTGTCCCACTGTCCCGTTTATCCCAACTGTCCCATCTGTTCCAAGTGTCCCAACTGTCCTATCTGTCCCAAGTGTCCCAACTGTCCTATCTGTCCCAACTGTCCCATCGTCCCAACTGTCCCATCTGCCCCAAGCGTCCCAACTGTCCCATCTGTCCCAAGTGTCCCAACTGTCCCATTTGTCCCAACTGTCCCATCTGTCCCAACTGTCCCATCTGTCCCGTTTGTCCCAACTGTCCCATCTGTCCCAACTGTCCCATCTATCCCATCTGTCCCATCTGTCCCAACTGTCTCATCTGTTCCAACTGTCCCATCTGTCCCAACTGTCCCATCTGTCCCATCTGTCCCAAGTGTATCAAGGGTCCCAAGTGTCCCACCTGTCCCATCTGTCCCACCAGTCCCATTTGTCCCGCTGTCCCAACTGTCCCACTGTCCCATCTGTCCCAAGTGTCCCAAGTGTCCCAATTGTCCCAACTGTCCCATCTGTCCCAACTGCCCCATCTGTCCCAACTGTCCCATCTGTCCCGTTTGTCCCAAGTATCCCACCTGATCCATCTGTCCCAACTGTCCCATTTGTCGCGCTGTCCCAACTGTCCCACTGTCCCATCTGTTCCATCTGTCCCAAGTGTCCCATGTGTCCCAAGTGTCCAAACTGTCCCAACTGTCCGATCTGTCCCAACTGCGCCATCTGTCCCAACTGTCCCATTTGTCCCGTTTGTCCCAAGTGTCCCAACTGTCCCAAGTGTCCCAACTGTCCCAAGTGTCCCAACGGTCCCATCTGTCCCAACTGTGCCATCTGTCCCAACTGTCAAATCTGTCCCGCTGTCCCATCTCTGTCCCAACTGTCCCATCTGTCCCACTGTCTCAGCTGTCCCAACGGTCCCGCTGTCCCATTATATTTTTTGAATGTACTCCTGGTACATTGTTGTCCCGGGAAAATGGGACGGGTACTCCTGGTACATTTCTGTCCCGGGAAAATGGTACGGCCTTTAAAGTAACATTGGCCGTATTTGTCAACAGGAGCTATTGAAACTTTCTTCAAATTTATATATTTATTAAGAATTAACGTTCTCTATTAATAATGCCGTCTATGTTTTGCGCCTTTACTTAAATGCGTTTTGCTCACTAGCCATTCATTATATACAGCGTTAAGCCCTATATTCACACGTGCAAATTTTTGTTGCGAGAACTTGCAGCTGCAAATTTCCCGCAGAACTTGCATCTTTCATCAGCTAATGAGAAAGCGGCTACAAAATTCAGTGGACTTGATTGGTTATTCACATATGTGAACTAGATTCCTATCTATAATTTTAATGAATTATTTGCAGCTGCAACTTTTCGAATCGGATTTTGGACAATACTTGCAAGTGCAAATTGCAGCTGCAAGTTCTCGCAGCCAAAACTTGCATGTGTGAATAGGGCTTTACTTTTAGTTTATAAAAAAGTGTTTTAAAAGATATTTATTTTGAGACAATTTCAAAACAATGTTTAGCAACCTGAAAACGTTTATCAAACGGACGCTGCGTATTACCTTACCAGCCTTATGATTTGGCCAATTATCCATCGTGATCAGATCTTCTTCATAGGGAACTTTAGCGAAAGCGAACATCATTCTGAGTGGTTCAACTCTTCCACGGAATTGAAAATATCGTAATTTATATGTTGGCATTCTTCTGAACATACGTTAATTTATTACCAATATGTTCACAAGATAATATCGCTTAACATTTACTGAACTCGTTTTAGCGAACGCTAATAAAGTATACACTTTGATATATTCTGATCTCTAATAACCGGACGTATTAGAATATGAAATAAGAATGCGAAACTCAATTGTGGTCAGATATGCGTTTCTTTTTGAATATTATGCTGGCCAATGTAGGGGCGGAACAGTATTATAAGCATATTCCTAAGCCTAAGCGTAAGCCTAAGCATTTTTTGCAGTGTACCTTTGACAATATATTTATTCTAGACTTTTCGTTTAAAATTTGAAATATGAAACCGTTTTCAATTCCGTTTTTTAAATTTTAAATCTTAACCGGTTTAAAGTAATTTTCAGTAAACTACCGTATTATATATACTTGCGCTAAACACTTTTCCTACAGTATTTTCAAAATACTAATTTAGACTTGAACCAAAACATAATTGGATCCAATTTAGATTATTAATACTTTGCCGTAGATGCACTAAAATCTAAGCAATGTTTTTACGTACAGATAAAAAGTGTTTACGCAGTTGTAAACTGTAACTAAAAACGCTAAATTGCAGTATAAAATACGTTACGTTGAAAACTGAAAATAATTGCGACCAAACGTATTTTCATCAGCTGGTTTCTGCTCAAAAACTCGTTTTTTGAAAATAAAATATTATCTTAGGGTGTCTACGCTCAGCGGTTGAGTGAAAAATTCTAGATAAAATTGACAATGACAGGATGTTTGTCTAGCTTTACATCTGATGGTAGCTGGGTTCCTGAAACCGTACTGTAGTGACCAGAATCAGAGGTGGGGTAATAAAAGGGGGTCCCCATTTTAAGTCCCAATCAATTGGAGCCCGTATCCCAAATAAAAGTCCGTAAGCGGATACACTGTAAAATAAGCAGAGACAAATTGACTCTCTCGGAAACAGGCTTTTCCTGACTACACAAACTGAGTCAAAATTTGACCCCACCAGAGTCAACAGTGAATCGAATTTGACTCCAGAGTCAAATTTGACTCAGTTTGTGTAGTCAGGAAAAGCCTATTTCCGAGAGAGTCAATGGGACTCCCCATTTTTTACGGTGTATAGTCCCTAAACCCTAATTAGAGTCCATAAATGTCAATTATAAGTTTGAGGGTAAATCATTGCATTCTCGGTCAAGCTTTTGATTCAAGACCAATATACGTTTAATTTAAGGGATAGTTGTAACACCGCATATATGTCAGTAGCGAAAGACGGCGAAGGGCGGGTTAAAAATAAACAGTCTGTAACAGAATAACAGGGAAGGTACCCTCTGGAGAGGCCAAATAAATATCACTCCCCCCTCTTATTCGGGTCACTACAATACTTTAGTAAGACTTAATAGTGCTTAAGTTCCGTGCTAAGTAATTTCTTAACCATATTCTCGTTTTTAAAACGTACTTAATTTCCTACTAAAGATATGCTGAAGTGCAGATCAAATTTGATATCTTACAGACAGGGTATAACCAGATATCTGTTTCCGGTATAAATCGGTAACTGTTTCCGTGTCCGTTATAGAAATACCGAAAATTCTCTTATTTTGCGCTCAAAATTTTTTAACATGGCATATACATCTAGCAATTTTTAATTAGAAATTTGCTGCATATCCAAAATTTTAACATTATTGGTGCATCGGCTTTTTTCTTCAAAATTTTAAAAAGCCCGGTCAATATTTGCATGCCTCAAATGCATTGGCAGCAAAATAAAACATTTGAAACTTTTGTACTTCAATATCCGTTTTCCGCTTCCGTTATTTTGATCGTTTTATTTGTTTCCGTTTCCGTTGTTTTTACTATCCGATTACACAATGATTTTACAGATTAACAGTTCAAGCATACTGTAGTGACCCGAATGAGCAGGAGAGACTGATATTTATTTGGCTTCCCCAGAGGGTCCCCCCTTGCTATTCGGTTACGGACTGTTATTTGAACAAATAGCTGAACGAGCTTATGCGTAGAAATCTTTAGTTAACGCCTAAACACAATTTTTAGCCGAAATTACAACTGCCGAATTTGTATTAAATGCAAAATTTGGCCTGAAACGTTTACTCACTTGTTACCATGGCGCCTTTGTACCTGATGATTATAGCCGACATGTCATACAAAGCCTTCGTGGATCACGTGAAAAGGGTGACGGTCCATAAAAATTCAAGTGGGTTTCTTGTGCAACCAAACTAAAAAAGTAGTCTATAAATTCTTTTATAAAAATCCTGACGAGGGTTTGACTCCTGATACCCCACCCTGGCAACGCCCTTAGTGTAGAGACGCTGTTTTAGGTTTACAGTTGCCCACAAAATATGCGTGGTCAGATAAAACCATCTTGTAAGGTCTGATGTACCAACAGGTGCATTATACGAAACCGCTTGTAATTTATGTCCTGTGCACTTTCGACTGTTATTCCGAATTCAACAAAAACGCTAAAGTTCAAGATGAAATGATTGTACTTCAACAAGAGTATGCAACAAGGTACATTCTGCGTAGAAAAGAATGAACCTGGCACGCGTTGCGTTTTTTGCCATACCCCATTTATTTAGAGGAGCAGCAACCGGTGCAAACCAGGACACTTTATGTATGCGGTGTCAAACATGATCCCTTTATGGTTTGATATATGTTTATTGCATGTGACAACGACCCCTCTCTAAACTAAGTGGGGTCAGACAAAAACACAACGCCGGCTGGTACATTTTGTACCACGCGAAACCCCAAGAGTTGCACACTCTTGTATTATGCACTCTTGTTATAACTGACAGTGATGGGCATCGCATATTTTTTCATATCCGGATATCCATCAATTCTTGCCGGATAGTGAGGGATAGAATTGTAAGGTAGAGTGACCTTATCATTTTATTACAAAAAAATTCTGAAGAGGAGTGTACGCCCGCCCGCCCCTTTCTGGATCCGCTAGCGCCCACCTTCTCACCGAACCAAAATAGACTAGGCTTATTTTTAGACTGTTTTTGCTTGGGCTTAGGCTAAAGTAATATTGATTCAAACCTTCTGGACCCACTCTGATCTTAATATATCGGAACATATTGCCGATTTGGTTCCACATATAACCTCCACTGATGATTTCAATTACATTTTAATTTTGTAATGGGTGCCGCTAAACTTGTCGTGCGGCGACATCTGACGCCGTACGACAGTGTAAGTGAAATAATTTTGTTTAGGAATTGGTTAGCGATGCCAGGTAGAAATTCATGTGGTTTGCGGTACAGTGCTGTACCGTGACGGTGACGGAATGCGCCAGACGCCATCAAAAGTAGCGTCATCTTAAGTATACAAACTCAAACGTCGAAGCATTCGAATACTAAACTACTTTTCATACACAATGTCCACCGAAGGACCAAGCTTAGTATCCAGCGAGATGTAAGAAAAGAAATGTTTTGAATATCACACTGAATTATAACAACTTTTCTGTCAGTATGATTGTAAAAAGACAACAGTCAAACTGTTCTAAATTTTACAAACAATATACACCGAAAATTCCAAATCTACTCACAAAAAATCGTCAAGAATTTAGTTCAATATTCTAAATGCGGTTTGAATACCGAATTTTTTTCGTCAGCTCCTGTTACTTTAGTAGTGAAACAATGTAAATTATTCAAAAAATTTGTTTACACAATAGCATTTCGGATATTCCGGATATCCGGATATCCGGTGCCCATTTATAATAAACGCATGCTTTATAAAATATTATATAAATTTGAATGTCAGTTACAAGGATGGAACGTTTTGAAACAACGTTTGCAAACCTTAATTAAACAGAAACAAATAACATAGATTAAGCGTATTCCTAAGCCTAAGCCTAAACCGAAGCGTTGCAAAAATGCGTTCCTAAGCTTAACGATAAGCCTAAGCCTAAAGCCCGAGCAAAAATGTAATCTGGAATCGAAACCTACTCTTTTATAGACCTACCAGAAACCTGGACGCCCCTTAAAGTAACGTGGGCCAACCTTTCAACACCACACTTTTATAGAATGTAGTATGCGAACAAAGAAATCTGATAAAGCTTTAAAATAAATTTCAAGTCCAATTATTTGCTTCTATCCTTAAAGTTTCAAAAATAATATATACTGCATTATTTTAACAGCCTTATCAGCATTTAGTATTAGGTATCTTATTAATGTATTAATCATTACACCATCCGTATTAATCGTGTAAAAAATCCAAACTTTTTGTGCTTATCTTAAAAAATGTTATCATTGATGCTGTTCGAAACGCGAAAAGCTTATTAATCGTGTCTCGGCTTTGACAGAATTCCTAAAAATGAAGGGCTATCAGCAGAATTATTCTTCAAAACACGCAAAATCGTATAAATTTCTTACATTTAAGAAACATAATTAGCAAAGTGCACTTGAAAAGTATTTTGTTATAACAGAAACTTTTTCAAAAAAGTTTTGAAATAAAGTCTCAAAAATAACGTTTTCCAGTTATTTTTAGAAAAATTGTTTTAAATATCACAAAAACTTTTCAGATTTGCCACTGAAAATACTTTTGTGGGATAAAATTTGTAAAATAAAGACAAAAACACGTTATGTTTAAAATTTTTTGTCAGCAATGCATAATTATGTCCGAATTGAACAAGCATCGATTGTGCAACAAAATGTTTTTTGTTTCTAGCTTATACAGTTTTGCAGTACACACAAAATAAATTGTCTTAAAATTTCGAGACTTTTAAATTGTTAAATTTTAAAGACATAATTGTCTCGTATTTGAGACATTAATAGCCTTAAACAACTCAGAAATTCGTGTCTGAAATGGTTAAAACATTAATGTGTTATATTCAAAAAACCAGTGTTGCCAATTTATAAGACATAAATTTGTTAATTTAAAAAAATAGTTGTCTTATGCTCTAGTGTTAATTTTTCAATTTTTGTGTTATGTAAAAATATGGCTCCATTTATATTCTTAGGAGCGTATATAAATAATCGAATTTCACGCATATTTCAGGATGAGCTCAGGCTCCGCCCAACCTAAGTTTACGTCTTGGACGTATCACAGTTTGTAAAATTCGCGTATCTGGTTGAAGTGTAGACCTTAATTTTGGAGTCGTTTTCCTGGAAAATCTTTGTCTTGTACTTCAAACATATTTGTCTTGAATTTCAGAATAATGCGTCATATTTCAGAAACCTTTGTCTTAACCGTTCATGAAACAAAATTTTTAAATTTCAGACCAATACTTCTGAAAAATTTAAGAAATAATAGTCTGCAATTCAAAACATATATGTCTGGAGTCCAGGTTATTAAGACATAATTGTCTTAAAATTTCAGACAATATTTCTTAAATATAAAGACAATTTAATTTTGTGTGTAAAAGTTGTACTTTACTTAACATTGCCGTGCGCCGCTGTTCGCAGCCGTTCCAAGAATAACAGAATTATGAAGGTTCTAAAAGGTAATTAATTGTCTTATCCATTATCTTTACGGCGAAATTAACAAACAGAGACCGAATGTGATAACTTAAAATTTCAAAATTTCATATGGTTATCATTTGTTATTTTTTGTATCGTTTAGTTTCAAAGTTTATAACTTTTTTAGCATTCTGCCAGCATTGGTACTGTAGACTTGGCTATTGTCAGATATTAATCAAATAAAAATGTAGCGTCCAGATAATTAAGTTTCTCCAGTGTGGAACATTAATCATGCAGGCTACCGTTTCTTGAAGATTTAAGCCCCATTCACACACGTGCAAGTTTTTGCAGTGAAAACTCGCAGCTACAACTTGCGCGAGTTTCTTGCAGCTGCAAGTGTTTTTAAAGGATCATTCCGATTGACCATTTAAACTGCAATTCAAGCGACTTGCAACCGCGTTCACAGGTGCGAAATAAATTAAATAACGTGAATTACAGTGAATAATTTGTAGCTGCACGAACTTCACAGTTGCTTTGTGTGTAAACTTGCACATACAAGTTGCACGTGCAAGTTTTTACTGCAAAAACTTGCACGTGTGAATAGGGATTTAGAAATCATTTTTTAGCGTAGTCGTTCAAATTTATACACTTGATGTCATTACTCCGTAAATCATTTCGGATCAAACCACATCGTTCTCGCTGCGAATTTTGACAGAAAGAAAAATAAAGCATTGCATTCACTTAGAGATACCTACGTATATGTATGCACTGCAAAAAATAGTGAGTCAAATTGACTCTCTCCGAAATAGGCTCCAAGGGACTACACAAACATAGTCAAATTCGACTCAGTCAGAGTCAAACGCGCCACTTAGTGAGTCAAATTTGACTGTAGCGGAGTCGAATTTGACTCAGTTTGTGTAGCCCTGTAGAGCCCATTTCAGAGAAAGTCAATTTGACTCACCATTTTTTGCACTGTGCATTAATAGTTGCTGAAGTAATCAAATTTTACAACTAACAGATTTGTTTTAAAAAAATCGAAGTAAGACTAATCAAATAAGTTATTATTAATTTATAAGCGTCCAAGTTCAATAGAACAAGTCCCGGCTTCGCGATGCAATGTATTCTTTAACTCCAGGAAGTGAAAACACCCGCGTCTCATGTGCTTTGAGGGTTGGATAATTTCTGAGCAAATTTGCATCGAATAATTCTTGATATCGTTGCATTAATTCAGCGATTGCAAAATCAACCCATGTGACCTGCAAGTATAATAAAGTTTCAAACTGTGCCAAATATTACCCATTTTCTAGATATTAATTGTAATAAATTTCACAAATGCTTTTCCACATACCTGGGTGATTTCTGTCAACACAATAAAATTTGTACCCGGCACGCGTTGCGTTTTTGGCCTACGCCCTTGTTTAGTGGGGTCTGTATGCACATCATCTACTCTTGGTAAAACCAACACTTAATTCGGCAACAGTTTTACTAATAATTTTAAGTATATTTTAGTGAGTATAAGATACGTTTTGTATAAAATATAATATCCGTATTCAAATGACCGTGCCTACACAAACCCCGTTGCCAGAGTGGACGCACTGAGCGCTGAGGCATCATATATTTGACTCACCCAGATGCATTTTCACTATTCTTGTCAGTCGCTTGAAATATGTACCTGGCTTGAAATGTTTGTGACTACTAACATGTAAAAGCCAGCAAATTATAAACTGGTCTCTTTATACCTTTGAACCAACGAACCATATGCCTCCATTTCGGCTCAGAAAAGATTCGTATCGATCAAGAAATGGTTCGACGAGCTCTTTGTGCTTTTCGGCAAATACTTCTCTCTAAAGAGCAAGACAAACAGACTTTTCGTTAGTGTAATCTATATATTAAAGGTGAAACTTCCCACACACGTATTTTCGGCAACTTTCCAGCATTACTTTGTTTACAATATAATTTCACAGGAAATACACGTGATTGGTCTATGAAAAAAACATTTGCATGGAAATTTTTGTGCTTTCGCTAACTTTTGTGCATTGAGCAAAGCTGGCATACTAGTTATATTTATGACATTATTGTTTACATTCTACATTCAATTCAATGTAGTAGTTCAAAATACTCGCTCTAACTTATACCACTTCTACAATAACATGCGTACTGAAAGCAGCTTTTGAGAGGGTAGTGTCCCGAACACTGAAGCTTTTATGAAACCGTTTAGACCGAATGTTCTCCCTCAGATCCCAAGCCAAAAAGATGCATTCCAAACACTGAAGCATTTTTGGCGTCAGTATCTAGGATACATAAGCTTTTTAGCTTCGGATCTGATGGAGAACAGCCAGTCTAAACGGTATCAGTGCGGGTACGCCATTATTGGCTAAATATTTAAGATCCATGGATTTAAAAACATGTTTGTCTCACCAATGCAGTATTTACCACTTCAAAGCGGAAAAATTTAGCATTTAACCGTAGATGTTATACCTTACATTTTACTGTGCATCATAAATCATTGAGGTCCATTTGTTACTATTTGATTTTTCCGTCAAAATCCTATTCGTCGGCTTGTGTTGGCTGTTTCGTATAACGAGCTTAAACTTCATATATTTTTCTGTATTTGAGCTCTATAACATCTCAGCGATACTATACGTTTTTGTCAAAAGTGTAATCATTTACTGCTTTTGCCATATCTCCAGCGAACAGATGTGATATAAAAGCTTTGGAGAGAGTGTTGAAAAAATCGTAATATCCGTCAACGTACATATCCGCAACGGCACACTCCCATGCGTCATTTCCAGCGAGCCCTAAAAGAATAAACCAATCAGGAGATCAAGTGAAAATTGCATCTATGACCAATTTGGGCCATGTTACTTTAAGGGGCGTAACATTAGGTTAAGCCTATTCCCAAGCCTAAGCCTAAGCCTAAGCGTTGCAAAAATGTGTTCCTAAAGAATAAGCCTAAGCCTAAGCCTAAGCCTAAGCGTTGCAAAAATGTGTTTCTAAGAATAAGCCTAAGCCTAAGCCTACGCCTAAGCCTAAGCCTAAGCCTAAGCAAAGAAATGTAATCTAGAATCTAAACCTACTCTTTTGTAGACCCACCTGAAACGTGGACACCCCTTAAAGTAACATGGGCCAGCAATTCGATGCAACCTGCGCACATACGCACGCTAAATCTATATAAATAAAGCTGAAATTCCCCGCATCGTGTAAAAGTTCAGAACCTAAATTTTAATTTCTAATTGATGACACAGTATATGTTCTGATCAAATAAGTTTATCATTGATTATGCAACGTCGACATGCGTACACCAGAAACACACAGAAGCCAAAAAACCTTTGGTCTCCTGGCAATTGAAGCTGTAAATGAGTAGCAGCTTAAACCAAATAATTAATAAAAGCGAATGCAGCAAACGCTGACGGTTTTAACGCAAAATTTTGGGAGAAATTTACGCAAAATTCCAACGGAAGAAATTGTCGTATTCAATAGAGTTTTAGAAATGTTGTTCTGTTATTTATTTGATTTTAAACAGCAAAAACACTTTCCGCAATACTAAGTTATTAATATTTACATTACTAAATCATTTTAACCAAACAACGTACCAAACTTGTGAGCAACAAAGCGCATAATCGCAATACTTTGGCACAATTCTTTACCATCGGCCCAAAATACAGGTAAACTGCCAAATGGCTGATCTGAATAAAGTCAAATTAATAACTCAATGTATATACTACTGCCCCACCAATTAGGAAAGTTACCATGACATCTTAAGGTTGAAAAACTTGCAATTTCATTGCCTTGTTTAAACTAACAATACATTTTGGTACAAAATTAATAATCATTTGACCCTTTTATACGCACGCGAATTTTTCGCTGACATCTAATTCGTCCTAAATTTGAAATTTTACAATGGTGCTAATCCTTTTAACTATTTTAATTAATAATTCCTACACCATCCTGTGTTGTCTGACGCCGTCCGGCCCCGTGTGCCTCATATGCCAATTGCATTTACGGCACAGAAAGTCACTGAACAACAAGAATAACGCCACTGTGCACTGTTTGTGACTTTTTTGTTCGGACCATGTAAAGATCAGGGGCGCAACACGTTATTCTGTGATGCTAGAATAGAATAACCTTAAGCTTTAGACTAATTTTTTTGCTTGGCTTAGGCTTAGGCTTAGTCTTTGGCTCAGGAATATGCTAATTCTTACGCTTATGCTTTGGGTTAGGCTTAGACTTAGGCTTGTTTTTTACATTGACCGTTTGATCAAAGCTAGTGATGGTCATTGATAGTCTACAACGGTAATCGGCACATAGCAACCAGAGTTTGAAAAAACCCGAATGCGAACAAAATTCGTTCAAACCGGAGCCAGAAGCGGCGGTGAAAGAAAATTATATAGTAACAACAGGGCCGGAGCAGCCACCCCCATACCCCCCGTTTGTGGGGCCCACCCCTAAAGGAGCCCCAACCCTAACCGGTTGAACCAAAAACCGCTTAAGTTTTAAAATGCGTCTGGCTAAATATGTTTTTAAACCAGTTTTATTTTAAATGCTCTGTAAATGAAGCTTACAGCACTAATCTAACTCATTAAAGGGTGTAACATAAGTATGCATGAATCTTAGGCTTAGGCTTTAAGGCTTAGGCTTACTAAAAATTTCACCATCAAAATTGGTGTCCAAACCTCCGACAAACCTTCTATCGGAGTCTGTGGTTGATTTTCTGCCGAACCCGAAGTCATAGTGACACATCCGGTTGTACAATCGTAGTATGATTAAAACAAACCAAGCCCCGTTATACGTTGAAAACGAACGCTGTGATGTTCAAAGTTCGGGTTCCACTGAGATATTGACTTTATTTTTAAGTCATGAACCTTTGACACTTACCGTTTTTGATTTCCTTCCAATCCTTGAAATCGACTACTTCAATCTCAAGCGGTACTTTGGCGTAAGCGAACATCATTTTCATGGGTTCCATTCTCCCACGAGCATGAAAATAGCGCATTTTGTAGGACATGTTTCACCTGTGTTTATTTGATTGTACAGTACCCTACACTATACCCCGTAAAACTAACTCTATTTGGCCCATGTATAGAACACGACCGAAACAGTAGTATATTAGGCATATTCCTAAGCCTAAGCCTAAGCCTAAGCGTAAGGATGAGCGTATTCCTAAGCCTAAGCCTCAGCAAAACAATTAGTCTAAAGCTTAAACTAACTCTGTTGCAGCTAAAGCTTAAACTAACTCTGTTGCAGCTAAAGCTTAAACTAACTCTGTTGCAGCTAAAGCTTAAACTGACTCTATGATAGCCCCTCCGGAAACTGATCCGGCCCTGTTCTATACATGGGCCATTATCTTCTGCTTTGTCACAAGTTGCAGAAAATCGTTTAGGGCGTTCACTTATAAAATTTCGGTACTGTAGTAAACCAAATAAGAGGGAGACTGATATTTATTTGGCCTCTCCAGAGAGAATCCCCCTTTGTTATTCGGTTACGGACTGTTATTTAGTTTTAACCCACGCTCCGCCACCCTTCCTCACTGATATATATCCGGTACTGGAACTATCCCTTGAATTAAACGTTTATTTGTCTTGTATCAATAACTTGAACGATAATACAAGGTTATACTTAGGTATGTACTTTCAAAATTTAAGTACGATTTAAAGTTTCGAACTCAAATTATTTGGACCTGGATTCATTTATGCGCTACAATTAGGAATAATTGACATTTAGAGACTCTAATTAGGGTTTATCAGCTCTATCCACTACCGACTCTTATTAGGAATACGGACTCCTATTGATTGGGTCTCAACATGGAGACGTCCCCTCTTATTAACATCCTCTTGTTCGGGTCACTACAGTTTATGGAATAAATTTGAAAATCTAAGTACAAGCATACACATTTTTAGTTGAATATTCTCCAATGGCATCTTCGGTTCAACCGCATGTTTGAAATACTTGAAATTATTAGGTTCAGGCTATTGTCATTTAAAATTGTTGAAAACTATCAGCCAAACGCGTCTTAAACTTTAAACGTATCGTAATTCATTTCTGATTGGGTAAACTTGAACAAATCTGATAGCTAAGATCAGACTATCGTGTACCGTAATCGTACCAAGGGACAAATTGAAAATTTAGAATATATACATTTCAAAGTGTGACAGGATTTTTCTGAAAAAAACATGTTGCTGAACAGCCTGCCAACCACACTACTTCAACTGAACAGTGGGGTTCAGACTAAAATGAAAAATGTTTCAACCTTTGTTGTAGTCATGTCAAAACCTTACATGGCTAACCTAAGAATATTAGCCCTTGAAAGCGAGGTGAGCTGGCTGCGGGCTGGACACAAAATCTTCGGAACGTAGTTTCTGCATGAGTTAGGTAGGTTAATAGTTTGCTGCCAATCCTAAAACGAGGCGGCCGTATTATATTCACTACGCGGTTGTATTTTCGAGCGGTTGTGGTATTTCCGACCGGTTATGGTATTTTCGACCGGTTGTGGTACTTTCGACCGGTTATGGTATTTTCGACGGGTTATGTATTTTCGACGGGTTATGGTATTTTCGACCGGTTGTGGTATTTTCGACCGGTTATGGTATTTTCCATCGGTTATGGTATTTTCGACCGGTTATGGTATTTTGACCGGTTATGGTATTTTCGACCGGTTATGGCAATATCGAACGGTTATGGTATTTTCCATCGGTTATGATTTTATCGACCGGTTATGGTATTTTCGACCGGTTGTGGTATTATCGACCGGGTATGGTATTGTCGATCGGCTATGGTATTATTACTAAAATTTTCGTTTTTAAATGAAAAAACAAGCTAAATCTAACACTCGTGTTAAAATGTTAACATTTCGTGTGACAACATTCATTGTTTTCATCTGCGGTAAATTTTTTGCCAGTTTCTGCATACGCTTGTCAATTTAGTTATATACAAGTATTTTAAAAAACACACTAAACATCTAGTGAAATACTAGGAAAGTTTATCTTAGAGCTAAGGAGTAAACTAAGTCAACATAGAAGCTCAGCACCGGAAATTCATGTATTCTCCCATGAATAGTGCTACGCAATGGTTGTGTTTGTGAAACCCTACTAACTTAGTATATTACGTGCTAAAATTACTTAACCATTTTGTCGATAGGTGATGATACAAATGGTAAATACATCTTTGTAGTAACTGCATTTGCAAAATAATATACAGTATTGACTAAACAAATAAAATAGCTGTTAAAACATATTGTTTATTTTGGGTCGGAAAGTTTCAGAAGCGACACTACTAAAACTTAACAGCCTTATCGGTATTTTAGTGTTATCTGCAAAGCGCAAGTTTAGTTCAACCTTGCTGCAAAAGTAAACATTCAAAATAATATTTCTGATATTGAAGAAAAAATTTCTTACATTTAAGAAATATAATTCGCAAGGTGCACTTGAAATGTAATTTCTGTTATAACAGAAAATATTTCAGAAAATTTTGAAACAAAGTCTGAAAATAAACGTTTTCCAGTTATTTTTAGAAAAATTATCTTAAATATCAGAAAAACTTTTCAAATCTGTCACAGAAGATACTTTTCTGAATAAATTCAGAAATACTGTTTCGTGTGTAGCCCGCAACATTCCTTACGAATTTTTACCTCCAGTACAGAATCCGCTACAAAGGTCACGGATGTTATGCGCCGGGAATATTTAATCCCACCTCCATTCTACACCTTGTTGCATGGGCCACTCCAAAATAAACATTTCAAATAGATTTATGCATAGTCCAGTCTAATTGGAGAAAATTTGGCCTCGCAATTTAAGTGGGGAGAAGTAGTCACGCGTGCGAAAATGAAGTCAAGAGGTTTAAACGAAATACCCAAATCCTGGAAAAGGTATAAGTTCAGTTATTTTAACCCTTTCTCACATGAATATTTTCCATTTCCCATGAGACCTACTTTTATGCTAGGATTCGAACTCCAGTGACTGGAGTGGGAGGCGTATACCATCACCACTCAGCTATAGGAGCTTGACGCTCCAGCCCGAGTGGGCTCTCACGTCTTGTGGTGATTTAGTACTAAGTATATGTGTTGCAATTGCTAAACACGGTGCGATGTATACTATTTAACGTATATACACTGCGCTGAGTTGCCTATAGGCAACTCAATGTGAGAAGGGGTTAAGCTTTCACTATGGAATAAATGGAAAATAAAAATACCGGAAACGAATAGCGATTAAAATGACAGAAACAAATATGTAAAACGTGCGATCGGTGTGTGTAATTTAAAAAAAATGGTTTTGTTTTGCACCTAAACGAATCATTAGTGCAGATTTTGCATAGGTCTTTTAAACCGATTGTTGAAACAATGTCGGTAAGCTTTTGATTATTTACGATAGACATCAATTTCGATGAACATCTGTTAATCAAACAATAGCAAAAAACCCTTCTATCCAGTGTGCAACCGAAATTCCGGTTCCGGTAGGAAAATCCGGTATTTTTCACTATCCGTTTTAAACCCGGTATGTTTTGACCGGAATTTTTCGGCATTTTCAGTATTGGAATTTTTCTCACTTGAAAATTTAAGCAAAATTGGCACGTTATCCTAATTTATTTTCATAAAATTGTCTGAGCGTGTATTGCCAAAATTTCAAAAATTTGTGTCATACTTTAGAACTGATCATACGTTTTCAGCTACTGCATTTGTTTCAGGATTTTTCACGTTCCAATGATGTGTTTTCGCCATTAAAAGCGATAAAATAGCGTTACACTGAATTTCTCGGTAAAAGGTATTTTTTGTTTTCCGGTTTCGGTGGCGGTTTCGGTATTTTTTGAACTTTCCGGTTCAGGTATTTTATAATTCCGGTTACACCATATTAAAAATTAATAAGGAATCCTGATCCTGGAACGTGGCAAATTTATAAGTTTATAAAACAATACATATTTTTCTTGGCTGGTATACCGGAAAAAGACACTGACCATTACCGGATATAGAAACGGAGAACTATTTACATTCAGCTTGCATAGGTGTAAATTGCACACGCAAGACGCGCACGTTTTTGGAACATTGATTTCAGAAAATGATAAGATCGCTGGGTATAATACTTTTCTAGTAGCTTTCAAGGACTTTTTCATACTATGCTTCAACATTAAAGTAGAGGTCTTAGACTCAGAGGTTACGATATTGACCCGAATAAGAGAGGGTAATAAGAGAGGTGTCCCCATTTTGAGTCCGAATCAATAGGAGTCTGTATACCTAATACGAGTCCGTACGCGGATAGAGTCCCGAAACCCTAAGAGAGATCAAAACAACGAATACATGAAACGGAAACTGAAGTATAAAAGTTTTAAACATGTTTTATTTTTCTCCCAATACAATTAAGATATGCAAACATTCCCTAGACTACACTTTGTGCTCAAATTTGTTAAAGTTTTGGGCCCATGTGAAGATCAGGGGCGAAACAGTTTTCTGTGGGACTAGAAGAGAATAAGCTTAAGCTTTAAACTAATTTTTGCTTGGTTTAGGCTTAGGCTTAGGCTTAGGCTTAGGAATAAACTCATTATTTCGCTTACGCTTAGGCTTAGAATACGCTTAGGCTTAGGATTACGGTTAGACTTAGGTAATAAGCTGATAATACTGTTCTGCCCCTGTTCTTTACAAGGACCAGGTTTTGAATGTATTTAGCCTATTTTTATATTTCATATCTAGAAAGTGTAGCATATCTGTAATGAAAAATTGCCCGATTTGTACAAAATTCAAAACTAATTTTGAGCATAAACCTAACGGAATTTTCGCCCTGCAAGATAGTAACAAAATTGGCCTTAAATGACCATATTAAACCACATGTGGCATTGGTGGTACCTGCCACGCCTACGGAGACACTGCTACCTGTCCCTCAAACGAATCAAGGTATACCGTCAAAAGGTGCCAAACGAACCTAAGTTTGCATTTGTGATAGCACTCTGGGGTGTAAACAGTTGTCACCGGAAGAAGATGTTGTAAAATTTGCCCAGGTTTTTTCTTGAGACTAAGTACAAAATAAGAATCGCATAAAATTATATCTTTTTATCCAGTTCAATAGAACAAGTCCCGGCTTCGAGATGCAATGTATTCTTTCACTCCAGGAAGTGAAAACACCCGTGTCTCATGTGCCTTGAGGGTTGGATAATTTCTGAGCAAATTTGCATCGAATAATTCTTGATATCTTTGCATTAATTCAGCGATTGCAAAATCAACCCATGTGACCTGCAAAAAATAGTTTCAAGCTATACCAGCTTAATACGTATTGTATAATTGAAATTGAAAAACATGAAAGCCCGTGTTAATTACAGAAAAGGTCTGTTCACTTTACGCACTGCGAAAAATGGTAAGTCAAATTGTCTCTTGGGAAAATAGTCTTTTCTGGACTACACTAACTGAGTCAAATTCGACTCCGCCAGAGTGAAATTCGACTCACTAAGCGATTCATTGAATCGAATTTGACTCTGGTGGAGACGAATTTTGACTCAGTTTGTGTAGTCCGGAAAGCTTATTTCAGATAAAGTCAATTGGAACTATCATTTTTTGCAGTGTACATGGACAGTTGAGGAATTATAAACAGGAATTGTTAGGTTTATGTTTGGGTTTAGGCTTAAGTCAACCTTAGGTTTAAGTGTAAGACTAAGGATCAGGTTTAGTAGCTAGGCCCTTATACTAAACATGGACCGATATTATTTGGTCGTGAAGTTTAATATACAATTGATATGCGTAGTTTAATATACAATTGATATGCGTTTTCAAATTTACAAAACGCTTCCATTCATCCGCAACAATACGATAATTGTGGCAAACGGAGTAATTTATACTGTTTCAATTTCAAAATTAATTATTGTAAAGCTGTTTATTCCAACGTTATTACAACCACTGTCCTTATATGAATCTCAATACACGTTTAGCATGAAATACGAGTCTTTTCTGATATCCCCTCCTGCCCGCAATTGCCCAAAACTGATTCTGTTTTTGCGTATCTGAGCTTGTCATGATTTCCTGAACCTTGGAACTTTAAAAAAATCGAATTTTTCAGAAATTCAAATTTAGGCGTGGAATGATCAGTGAATGTCATGAGAAGGTCAAATATGCAGAAAATTTTTAAATCCATCGATTTTTGAGTGATACCGAGCTTGTTGGTATAACGGAAAAGACCCTTAAATTCAATACCCCTCTTAATAATTTGTAGAAATTATACCTTTGAACCAACGAACCATGTGCCCCCATTGCGTTTCAGAAAGTCTTCATAACGATTAAGGAACGGTTCCACTACTTCATTGTGTTGTTCGGCGAATGCTTCCTTCTAAAACAAGACAAAATAACTAAAATTAACGTCATTTAACCCTTTCTCACATGAATATTTTCTATTTCCCCTGAGACCTACTTTTATGCTAGGATTCGAACTCCAGTGACTGGAGTGGGAGGCATATACCATCACCACTCAGCTATAGGAGCTTGACGCTCGAGCCCGAGGGGGCTCTCACGTCTTGTGGTGATTTAGTAATATGTATACGTGTTGCAATTGTTAAACACGGTGCTATACATATTATTTACCGTATATACACTGCGCTGAGTTGCCTATAGACAACTCAATGTGAGAAGGGGTTATAGATTGTAAACTGAAAATTTTTCGCTTAAACAATAATGTATTAACACGGCTTCGTATACGTCAGCACTATACAACATCGTTTGATTCATTAGTGATTTTTGAGACGGTCTGAATGCCGTCTGTTTTAGAATAAGAAAATTCCGGGGTATCAATTTTACATTCCGTTTTCTCGAATTGTCGGTCTTGTAGCAATTTTTTTTGTTTTCGGCAATAAATCGTTTTCAAGACTGCATAAATTTTCATTCTTACTGCTTTTGCCATATCTCCAGTGAACAGAATCGGAACAACAGCTTTGGAGCAAGTGTTGAAAAAATCATAATACCCGTCAACGTACATATCAGCTAACGCACATTCCCATGCATCGGTTCCAGCGAGCCCTAAAATGGTTGCGTACTGTATTGTCTCGACCCGAATAATGAGGCGACTGATATTTATTTTCGTTCTCCAGAGGATACCTTCCTGGTATTCGGTTACGGACTGTTATTTATTTTGAAATCATTAACATTTGTCGTTGAACCTTACACCCTTGTTTTGATATTCATTTTTCTACGCAGAACAAACTCACCTGCTCTGAAGCATTTTTATTGATTGCATGCCCGTTAATCTTTGTGTCTCGATTTAATAAAGTGTATAATGCAGATTGTCAAATATCTTTTATATATTTGACAAGTCTAGGCCAATTTTCTGCTTCGGTCTATTTTATGGATCCGGATTACGGCTTATTGATTCCATCCACTGACCGATTCTATTTAGGCATCAAGACCCACATTGTTTTTCACCCGCAATGGGGAGCCCCTCTTATTAGCCTCCCTGGCACACGTCTTCGTTTCGGGTCACTACAGTATTTAAAAGCGGAAAAAATCTGTTTGTGAAGTAAAAATCACAATTATTGACGCAATATTTTAGAACTGCGATTTTAGGTAACACAATCTTAGGTTTATATGATTTTACACCTAAACCATCTTACGCCTCGGTCCAATATCTGTAGTCTTAGGCTATGAAGCAAAACTTTGGAAGTTGGGCAAAATGAAAATTATGTCAACTTGACAGGGAATGGTTCATGTTACAATAAAGCCCTGCCAAGCATACGTCAGTGGCCGGGTCCGTAACCAGATGGAACTAGGAAGGCTCAGACTCCTTGAAGAATTTTGGCCTCGTTCTAATATTTTCAACCATGCTTGTAAGTCGTCGAAAACTCTTGTATGCCCTACCTGAAAAATGTTTAGAACCCTTTAGCCAATTAACCTGGCAACGGGTCTGCCAGTGGCTTTTTAAAGAAAAACGCTTCGTATACTGTATTGACCCGAATAAGAGGGGGGTAAAAGGAGGGGGGTCCCATTTTGCGTCCGAATCAATAGGAGTCCGTATCTTTAATAAGAGTCCGTAAGCGGATAGAGTCCCTAAACCCTAATTAGAGTACATAAATGTCAGTTATTCCTAATTGTAGTGCATAAATGACTCCAGGACCAAATAAAATTTGAGTTCTAAACTTTAAAGCGTACTTAAAATTTAAAGTACATTCCTAAGTATAACCTTGTATTGTCACTCAAGCTGTTGACACAAGACAAATAAACGTTTAATTCAACGGATAATTGCAGTACCAAATATATATCAGTAACGAAGGGCGGCGGAGCGTGGGTTAAAATATATAACAGTCCGTAACTGAATAACAAGGAGGGGTTCCCTCTGGAGAGGCCAAATAAATATCAGTCTCCCCTCTTATTCGGGTCACTACAGTACAACAAGATTTCCCAGTAAGCCACATTTATACAAACCGCGAAACTTTTTTGATATAAGAAATATTAACGGCAAAAACAATATATTTCATCTACAACATATACAAACATAAATAACTGATCTATTACACATTTCAAGCCACATCTAAGGTGTACAGCGTAGGCAAATATTTAGGCTTAGGCTTACGCTTATAGGCTTAGGCATAGGCTTATAGGCTTAGGTAATCCGTTCCGAAACATAAGCCCAAACCAGAGGAGCCGAGCCTAAGCCAAGCCACGAAAAAATCTACAAGTGTAAATGTGCAAATGAGTCAAGCTTTAAGCTGCGAAGACAGTTTGAAATAGCAGTACCAAACTTGTGAGCAACAAAGCGCATAATCGCAATACTTTGGCACAATTCTTTACCATCGGCCCAAAATACTGGTAAACTGGCAAATGGCTGATCTGAAAAGTAAAAGCATTGTGAATATTTCGTTTCTTAGCCATGTAAAACTGTTCGGATGAGGACTGAAAACAAAACTTACAAATACAGGCTAAGTAATTGCTTAAGAATTGTGCCGTTTTTAAAAGCGTACTTAAGTTAACTAAATACTTAAATCGCTGACTAAATTTGCTATACTACAAACTAAACCGCTCAGGCATACGAACCTTGGTCTAATTGAAATTGTAGACTCATGATGTCTGTTTAATATAAAGCAAAACTATTAGTTCTTTGTCCTGGCAATGGCCGATATTTGGTGTATCTTTGGTTGTGGTCGAAAATTTAAGTTGCCGACTTAAGTAATTACTTAAGCATTACTTAAGGAAATATTTAAGTAAGATTTCAGAAACCCAGCCAATGAAAAATACCGAAAAAAATTACAGTTGTCATTATAGTATAAAACAGCAATTCTGTTCAAAAGTGAGAGTCGTGTCTCTTGAAGCCCCGCTGTGTATTTACTTAATTTTAATAACAAAAGCTGTGATGACTCTTATGAACAAGTTAAGCAAGTTACCGCATTTAGCGTGACAGTTCCATACAGTGATGGTCCATGTTACTTTTAAGGCCGTCCGGTTTCTGGTGGGTCCGTAAAAGAGTAGGCTTACATATTAAGCTACATTTTTTTTGCTTAGGCTTAGTCCTAGGCTTAGGAAAACGCTTTTGCAACGCTTAGGCTTAGGCTTAGACGTAGCAATACGCTTAATCTACTGCTACGGCCCTAAAAGTAACATTGGCCATCACTTTAATGAAAAATTCATTTAAAAAAAACAATAAAGTTTACCGTTCTTGATTTCTGTCCACTTGTTTCTATCAACAATTTCAATTTCAAGCGGTACTTTAGCATACGCAAACATCATTTTCATCGGTTCCATTCGGCCCCGTGCGTGAAAATAACGCATTTTATAAGACATTTTTTTTAATTTTCTATATTTGATACTACACACAACTTATAAATTAACGTGAAAACCAATTCCATAAATTTTACCGCGACCTCCGGGTCCGCTATGTTTCAAATTTTTCGATTACATCCTGCAAAACAACCAATGACACTGCTTCATTTAAAACACAAATTGAACTGAACGTAGCGTTCAGCAAGAATTTAGCTTAAATTTCCTGCTCTCGCATTCTAAAACGAGACTCACAACTCTTTGTTGCGTTATATGCTTACAGGATTTCACAGTTGACAACCACTTCAAAAATTTAGTGAAAAATTTAAACTTTACTATTAAAATGTTCATATATTTTGTTTGTGGCAAGATCCACATCGTTTGCGTGCTGTGAAATTTTTCGCCGCATTTTGTGTACTTACGCGCACTCGGTTGTAAACGTTTTCAGAAACGTAAAACACCTCAAAATTGTTTTACCGGATGTTTAAATATAAACAAAAAAATAGAAACAAAAAAATGACGCATAATAAACTAAGGGAAGTGAATTTCAAAACAGCTGTACATTAAATGTAACGAAATTTTACAGACACGTATCACAAATTTCTGTTTCAACAATAAATGTCAACTATGAATGCTGCGATTGAGGACGTTTTCCGGCCCATGTATAGAACAGGGCCGGAACAGTAGTATAAGCATATTCCTAAGCCTAAAGCCTAAGCCTAAGTCTAAGTCTAAGCGTGAGGACGAGCCTATTCCTAAGCTTAAGCCTAAGCCTAAGTCTAAGCCTAAGCGTATGGGTGAGCCTATTTTTAAGCCTAAGCGTAAGGCTAAGCCTAACCAAAAACTAAGTCTGAAGCTTAAACTGACTCTATTATAGCCCTCCGGAAAACGATCCGGCCCTGTTCTATACATGGGCCCGTTTTCCTATCACCGAGAATGGAGGAAATCTGGTCAGTTCAGGCCAATGCAAAGAACAGGGGCGGAACAGTATTATTAGCATATTCACTGTAAATTCTAATGAGTTAATTGATCAACTTAGACGGAAAGCAAATTATTCCTGAGTTTATAACAATGTACCATAACTCACTCTTAGTTGAGTTCATTCTCACTCTGTGCTGGGTTTATTCCGAGAGAGTTTACTAATTAAATCAGAAAGAGTTGAATCAACTCTGAATTATAAAGTTCTGATAGTCCTAACTCAGACTAAGCGATTTATCTCATTCTGAGTTAAAATCAACTCACTGCAATTTGCAGTGTTCCTAAGCCTAAGCCTAAGATTAAGCCTAAACCTAAGCCAAACAAAAAAATTAGTCTAAATCGTAAGCGTACTCTATTGTAGTCCCATAGAAAAGCTATTCGCCCGTGATCGTTGACATGGCCCCTTTTTGCAACTGCACACTTTTCGCAAGCGATATCAATTGAACTTTAATATACTAAATCAGCGTTTTCTGCAAAACCAGCTTATTGCAGCTGATATGAATGATAGTCGCCAGTGCTGCTATGTTTTGCAGTAGTCCGAACGACGCGAACGAAAAGTTTGACATAGTTATAAAGTTTTAAAATTGCTGGGTGGTTCAAATAAAAAATTTAAGTTTGGTGTGGTTTTGAAACGTTTATACCATCACTAGATCCCCGTAGCAGCGCTCATATACTGTAGTGATCCGAACAAGAGGTTGCAACTGAAATTTATTTGGCCACTTGAGAGGGTACCCCCGTTGTTATTCGTTTACAGACTGTTATTTTTTCAACCAGCCCTCCGCCACCCTTTCTTACTGATATATATCCGGTATTGCAAATATCCGTTCAATTAAACGTTTTTTGCCTTGCATGGAAAGCTTGAACGATAATGCAAGGTGACTTATACTTGGAATGTTACTTTCAAAACTTAAGTATGTTTAAAGTTTCGAACTCAAGTTTACTTGGTCCTGGAAGCATTTATGCGCTATAATTAGGGTTTAGGGACTCTATCCGCTTACGGACTCTTATTAGGGATACGGACTCCTATTGATTATGACTCTAAATAGGACCCCCTCTTATGAACCCCCTCTTATTTGGGTCACTACAGTAACGTGCAAATAAAACTACGAAGAAAACTGCGAACGAAGTGGGCTAGATGCTTGAAATAACTTCTGTATTATAAATTCTTTACCATTATCCCCACATAGGCTGGCTACGCGCCTTACAGACGTCTCAAAGCCGAATTGCTGTTCACCAGTCCATACAAGCTATAGAATCAAAGCTGATTAAGCATCGACTGGTGCCAAAATGCACCGTATGTACACAGCAAAAAACGGTGAGTCAAATTGACTCTCTCCGAAATAAACTTTTTGTGGTCAAATTCGACTCATGCGCGACTCGTCTGAGTCGTATTTGACTCTGGCGGAGTCAAATTTCGACTCAGTTTGTGTAGTCCGAAAAAGCCTATTTCGGAGATAGTCAGTTTGACTCACCATTTTTTGCAGTGTACCTAAACCAAACTCTCTGTGAATTAATACAGACGAGAAGAAAAATTTAAAGCTAAAACACAACGTTCCATCTTCTAGGCTTCAGATAACTCGAGGCGGTGAGATGGTCGACACTAAAAGTTCTTTCACGAGTTTCCAGTCGACGAGTTTTCTAGTGACAAATTTCAGATTTATTGGCAAATCTGTTTCCAGTTCCATCACAACATCGACGGTGGCTCCGGCTTTGTGCTTTGTTACAGTTTTGCGTGAAGTTGTGGAATGAAAGTTGTGCCGTTCACCGAGTGTTTTCAATTTTGGCTCAAGTTTAAAAGATTGTCCATTAAACCAAATTCGTCCAAACAAACAATTCATGGATTATTTATAAAATTACCAAATTCAAAACACAAAAATTTTTAAACAACATTGACTGGGTTTCCGAAATCTTGCTTAAGCATTTACTGAAGTTATACTTAAAGTTGACGACTTAAATAAATACATAAATTTTGAGCAAAATCAAATAAACGCCGTATGTCAGCTATTGTCATAACAAGAAAGTAACAATTTTGCGTTATATTGAGAAGGCATCGTGAGTCTACAATTACTATTAGACTAAAGTTAGTATGCCAGAATGGTAAATTTATAGTCAGCGACTTAAGTGTTTACTTAACGTAAGTACGCTTTTAAAAACGACAAAATCGTTAAGTAATTACTTAGCACGTACTTAAGTACTAAGTCGTACTTAAGTAGGGTTCCAGAAACCCAGCCATTGTTTTTCTTAACCTACGTATCCGGTGAACTTTGCCGGATTGCCCACCATAATTCTGAATTTTAAAGTTAAATTTTTATCCACCGACCATAACATAGGCTTGTTTCTGCACAATTGAAAACAAGCAACCTCTAAAAGCGGCACTAATAATAGAACCAGTAAATTAACGGTGAACCCATGAATTTTTGGTTCGCAATTACAAATAAACCTAAAGTCTTAAAATCAAGGCAGACCAATAGCCAGACTGACCCAACGGGCACACCTTAAAAAGTTTAATTTTCAGAAAAAAGCTTTGGCCACGCGTCCAAGTCGTGTGAAATCACCTCCTGTCCAGCCGGCATTTTTGGGATCCTGTAACATGTTTAGCTGGATCTGACTTAAATTTAATTCAAAACACAATCTGTTGACAACTGACACTGGTAGGCAGGCACAGAACCTATCATGCTCAGGAGACAACTGTTTTTCCACTCGGTGGCTCATGTAAAAATCAGGGGCGGAACGTTTTGCTCTGGGACTAGAATAGAATAAGCTTGAGCTTTACACTAATTTTTTGGCGTGGCTTAGTTTTTGGGATAGGAATATGTTCATTCGTTACACTTATGCTTTAGGCTTAGGAATATGCTCATTTTTACGCTTTGGCTTAGGCTTAGGCTTAAGCTTAGGAACATGCTTATAATGCTGTTTCGCCCCTATTGTTTACATTGGCCCACTCGGCTATACGATCACAGACACTTACAAATTCAAGTTATTACTGTATTGTGATCCATATGTGTTTGCAATTTTGACTACGCAGTATACAACGTCTATGTAAAATCCCTTTAAGCAATTTTATGCTCTTAAACATCAAATATATGTTTGCTTAATACACGTGGCCCAAGAGGATTTCACAGGCGGTCAGCGTTTCAACACCACGTTCAAAAAAACTCTGATATCCTGTCAAACTACTGGATACAAAATTTTAAACAAGGTTTTTAAGCCAATTGTAAAAACAAAATACACTTTTAAATAGGCTTAAATTATACTTCCGCATTGGGATGTTGTAAAATTTCTACAAAACTTTGTGGCTGTGGGCCCACATTCGCTGGGTAGAAATTTTACAACATCCCAATGCGGAAGTATAATTTAAGCCAATTGTAAAAACAAAATACACTTTTAAATAGGCTTAAATTATACTTCCGCATTGGGATGTTGTAAAATTTCTACAAAACTTTGTGACTGTGGGCCCACATTCGCTGGGTAGAAATTTTACAACATCCCAATGCGGAAGTATAATTTAAGCCAATTGTAAAAACAAAATACACTTTTAAATAGGCTTAAATTATACTTCCGCATTGGGATGTTGTAAAATTTCTACAAAACTTTGTGGCTGTGGGCCCACATTCGCTGGGTAGAAATTTTACAAAATCCCAATGCGGAAGTATAATTTAAGCCAATTGTAAAAACAAAATACACTTTTAAATAGGCTTAAATTATACTTCCGCATTGGGATGTTGTAAAATTTCTACAAAACTTTGTGGCTGTGGGCCCACATTCGCTGGGTAGAAATTTTACAACATCCCAATGCGGAAGTATAATTTAAGCCAATTGTAAAAACAAAATACACTTTTAAATAGGCTTAAATTATACTTCCGCATTGGGATGTTGTAAAATTTCTACAAAACTTTGTGGCTGTGGGCCCACATTCGCTGGGTAGAAATTTTACAACATCCCAATGCGGAAGTATAATTTAAGCCAATTGTAAAAACAAAATACACTTTTAAATAGGCTTAAATTATACTTCCGCATTGGGATGTTGTAAAAGTTCTACCCAGCGAATGTGGGCCCACAGCCACAAAGTTTTGTAGAATTCTGCTGATGGCTTTTCATTTTTAGGAATTCTGTCAAAACCGAGACACGATTAATATAAGCTTGTCGCGTTTCGAACAGCATCAATGATAACGTTTTGTTTAATAACCACAAAATGTTTGAATTTTTTACACGATTAATACGGATGGCGTAATGATTAATACATTAATAAGATACCTACTACTGAATCGGGTCCGTAGCCAAGGGGCCGGGGGGGGGCTCAGCTTGCCCTGGAAACATTTTTGCCTCACCCCCTGGAAAATATTCAACCTTGTGTGTAACTCATTGAAAACCCTTAAATGCCTCTCCTGAACAATTTTGAGCCCCCTCTGACAAGGTAGAGCTGACTACAGGCCTGGAGACAGGTCCCGCTTACACGGCCTTCAGGCTGTCTCGAAAGGTCCAACAGTGAACACAAATTTTTGCAACAATTAAACGATTTTGTTTATTTTGTCTAAAGGTAAAACTAAAAATTAGAAATACGCTAAAATTTAATTTATTTATTTGGTTCAATATAACAAATCGCCACTCCGTGAGGCAATGTATTCTTTCACCCCAGGAAGTGAAAACACCCGCGTCTCATGTGCCTTGAGGGTTGGATAATTTCTGAGCAAATTTGCATCGAATAATTCTTGATATCGTTGCATTAATTCAGCGACTGCAAAATCAACCCATGTGACCTGCAAATCATACGGATTGGAAACAATAGAAAAATGACAACTTTTAAACCAATGTTTAGATCTCATGCTGACGTTTTTACGAAATCTCAAGCAACTTCTATCAACTTTGGAATTATGCACGTCGCCGCATTTAGGGTCCATGTAAAGATCAGGGGCGGAACGTTTTTCTGTGGCACTTGAATAGAGATTAAGCTTAAGCCTAACATAATTTAATTTATTGAACCTATTAATACTGTCGAATGTTTAGTATACGATGAACAAGCGCCTTACATTCGGTACTTATATAGTTGCAAGACACGAAAGCCCTATTCACACGCGCAAGTTATTGCAGCAAGAAATTTTGTCGTGCAGCTTGCATGCACATGTTGTGTCGCAAACAGCTTTGAAGTTCTTGCAAGTGCAAATTAACTCACTGAATCGATTGTAATAAATTAAATTCGCCCGTGTGAACGCGGCTGCAAGTCGATACTAATTTTACGTCTTTTGTGGACTGAATTTTAGCAACTGAAAGCGTTTTTATGAAACCTCGAGTGTTCGTCACATGTGACTTTTTTAGCAGCTGAAGCTTGCTTAATTGCAAGTTTTGTTCGAAGTTTAATTCGGAGAACTTGCAGCTGCAATTTATTCATGACAAATATGCGCAAAGAATGAGAATTTACATGTATAAATAGCTTGATTTTATAGGTTGGACTGATAATGCATCGATTTTCTGATATGTATTGCGGCCGTCTACAAATTATTTATGTAATTTCATGTCCACATTCAGATTGAAAATGGTATTTATTTGTAACTACTTGTAACAATACGTGCAACTTGAAGCTGCGAGATATACGTTAAATAACATATATCGTCCAGTGTTTAACAATTGCAACACGTATACATAGTACTAAACCACCGCAATACGTGACAGCTCCTCGAGCTCGAGCATCAAGCTCCTATAGCTGAGTGGTTGCGATGGTAAACACCTCCCACTCCAGTCACTGGAACTCGAATCCTAGCATAAAAGTTGGTCGCAGGGGAAATAAAAAATATTCATGTGATAAAGGGTTAAATTTATTAGAAGGCAAAAGTGCCTCGCATTGCTGTTCATTGTTGTTTATACCTTTGAACCAACGAACCATGTGCCCCCATTGCGTTTCAGAAAGTCTTCATAACGATTAAGAAACGGTTCCACTACTTCCTTGTGTTGTTCGGCGAATGCTTCTCTCTAAAACAAGGCTAAGTAATTAAAATCACTTACTGTAGTGATTCGAATAAGAGGGTGTGGGGGAATAAGAGGAGGGTCCCCATTTTGAGTTCCAATCAATAGAAGTCCGTATAGCTAATAAAAGTCCGTAAGCGGATAGTCTCTAAAACATAATTAGAATCCATAAATGTTAATTGTCCCCAGCTGTAGTGTATAAATAACTCTAGGCCCAAATAAAGTTGAGTTTGAAACTTTAAAACATACTTAAGTTTTGAAAGATACATTCCTAAACGTTGCATTATCGCTCCATGTTTCAATCAACGGATAGTTGCAATACCGGATATATATAAGTAACGAACGGTGGCGGAGGGCGGGTTGAAAATAAATAACAGTCCGAAACCGAATAACAGGGGGTACCCTCTGGAGAGGCCAAATAAATATCAGTCCCCCTTCTAATTCGGGTCACTACAATAATTTAATATAAGCAGCTTTTTTATACATATTTTTCTAACAAAACAAGGCAAGTGAAATTAAATACAGTGGTAACTCTATACTCAATTTACAGCAAAAACACATACCTGACACTTAATTTTCTGACATTTCAAGTTTTACGCTAATTTGCTCATAGTCTACTGCTCTATGTGAGAAGGGGTTAAACATCGTTACGCTAGATTTAAGCGTTTTCAGCCAATCACTTCAACGCCGTGTATAATTTTCGTCAAAATGTTAAACTTTTACTGCTTTTGTCATATTTCCAGCGAACAGATGTGGAACAACAGCCTTCGAGCAAGCAGTGAAAAAATCACTGTATCCATCAATGTACATATCCGCTACGGCACAATCCCATGCGTTGTCGCCAGCGAACCCTGAAATGTCACCGCCTGAGCTCAAAATCAAAGAAACAGCGGTTCATTATACCTTAAATTTGTACAAAAACTCTCTTTGTGATATTTTACGCAAAATGTAGCATTCGTTAGGAACGCTCCACATACGTATTTTGGGCAACTTTCAAGCAATACACGTGATTGTTCTATGACAAGAAAATTTGCAAGCAAATTTTTGTGCTTTCGCTAACTTTTGTGCATTGCGCAAAACTGGCAGACTAGTAATATTAACTTCAAGAAAAGACGTTAGTTAACAAAGTGCTATACAGGATACCAAAACACAAACGTGGTTATTTGACATAATCTTTCATAAATGTCTTATTACGTATGCTTAAAATAAGACAGAATTAATTATGCACCAGATTGTGACCGGATATTCGTTTCCGTTTCCGGCAAAAATCGGTGTCTGTTTCCGGTAAAAGTCAGTATCCGGGTTGGTTATGGAAGGACAAAATTTCTGGTATTTTCATGCTGCATATTATTCATTAATCAAATGAATAGTATTTTAAATTTCTTTTGACATCAAAATACAAAAGTAAAAAAATTAAAATATTGCACCAAAATGCTAAAAATACCAAATTTATGAGCAACAAAGCGCATAATCGCAAGACTTTGGCACAATTCTTTACCGTCGGCCCAAAATACAGGTAAACTGCCAAATGGTTGATCTGAAAAGTAAAAGCATTGTGAATATTTCGTGTTGCTGTACTTATTACAAATGTTGTGCACTGCAATAAATGGTGAGTCAAATTGACTCTCTTCGAAATAGGCGTTTCCTGACTGCACAAACTGAGTCAAAATTCGACTCAATTTCACTATGGCGGAGTCGAATTTTGACTCAGTTTGTGTAGTCAGGAAAAGCCTATTTCGAAGAGAGTCAATTTGACTCACCATAGGCGGAGTCGAATTTTGGCTCAGTTAGTGTAGTCAGGTAAAGCCTATTTCGGAGAGAGTCAATTTGACTCACCATTTTTTACACAGATTCTTCGTTTTGTTTTAACGTAACATTACCACAAACATTAGGAATAATGTCTAAAACAAAACACTTTTCACGTTTTGAAATAAATCCGTTTAGGATACTGATGCTGTAATATTAACAAACACTAAGATAGCTTATACTGCAATGTTACATTGTACTACGTTATCATTTTTAGAGTTAGTCCACTTGCAAAACAGCAGTGTTCCATCGGAATTCCGACTCCGGCTAAAATTCCGGCAAAATTTGACTTCTGATTCCGACTCCGGCCGGCTGCTGTTCCGATGCCGGAATTCTGAGTTTTCGGTTATGAGTTTTTAAGAGATGATTGAACTTAGATTTTGTTTGTTTCGTTTTGTTTCGTTCATTTGCAATTACTCTATTGGTTTTTTCTCGGAAAATATTTTGAGTTTTGTATTCCGTCAGCTATGTGAGAAGTTCGTGATTTTGTATGAACAATTTTTACTGAACCTGTGAACAGTAACGGAAACAGGCATGATGCAACAAAAGTTAAAAGTTATACGCCTTTAACTTTTTATTACAATTACTAAAACTTGATTCCGATTCCGATTTCGATTCCAGTTCCGACAGAAAAATTTGATTCCGATTCCGCTTCTGACCAAATCTAGTTTCGGTTGGAACCCTGCAAAACAGTACTTCGAAACATGGGGTTTGAAAGTTGAAGAATGTTTCAAACGTTTTCTATTCGAACAATTTTTAACCTTTCATTTATTTATTTAAGCTAGTGGTACCGGTGAGGCCAAAAAAGTTTAGATATATGAAGTTATACCCCCAAACTAAAATCATGGCTACGCCACGCCCCTGCTGTAAGCCTCAGTCATAATGACCTTAGATTGAGCGGATTAATTTATGCAAAGTCGTTATTAGCTAAATACTTCTCATTACAATAAACAGATAAAAACGTACCGTTTTTGGTTTCCGGCCACTTGTTCATATCGATTACTTCAAGCTCAAGCGGTACTTTAGCATATGCGAACATCATTTTCATTGGTTCCATTCGACCGCGAGAATGAAAATATCGCAATTTATAGGATGGCATATTTGCATAAAACACTTTATTAGATTCTCAACGGCCAGCACCTTTAATTACCCTAAAAGTTTTGGTGGATCCTGTGCACTTTCCACTTACTGTAGTGACTCGAATAAGAAGGGGGGCGATATTTATTTGGCCTCTCCAGAGGGTACTTCCCCTTGTTATTCGGTCATGGACTGTTATTTATTTTCAACACGCCAGCCGCCACCCTTCGTGACTGATATGTATCCGGTATAGCAACTATCCGTTGAATTAAACGTTTTTTGCCTTGTACCAAAAGCTTGAGAAATAATGCATGGTTATACTTTGGAATGTTACTTTCAAAACTTACGTACGCTTTAAAGTTTCGAACACAACTTTATTTGGTACTGGAGCCATTTATGTGCTACAGTTAGGGATAATTGACATATATAGACTCTAATTTTTGTTAAGTGACTCTAACTGTTTACGGACTTTTTTAGGAATACGGACTTCTCTTGATTGGGCCTCAAAGTGGGGACCTTCTATTATTACTCCACTCTTATTCGGGTCACTACAGTGCATTATGAATTAAGTACGTGATGATTCCGTCTGGCCAAAACGACAGCTTAAGTCTCACTGAGCCTATGCCTGAGGGCTGTAAGCCTTAACTTTGAATGTGAGGGGAAAAGTGTATAACAGCCGAATTTGCCAATGTGAATGCACCCCCACTCTAATGCAATTAAGTTTCCGTTTAAACTAAAAATATGTACAATTTCATATGATTTTAAGCGTTAACTTACAAATAAGTATAGTTGATGTGAAAGTAAATTTAACCACTTCTCACATTGAGTTGCCGATAGACAACTGAGCGCAGTGTATATACGTTAAATAGTATATATCACATCGTGTTTAACAATTGCGACACGTATACATAGTACTAAATCACCACAAGACGTGAGAGCCCTTTCGGGCTCGAGCGTCAAGCTCCTATAGCTGAGTGGTGATGGTATACGCCTTCCACTCCAGTCACTGGAGTTCGAATCGTAGCATAAATGTAGGTCTCAGGAAAAATAGAAAATATTCATGTGAGAAAGGGTTAATACTGTGGCAGGTTTGTTTAAGCTTAAATCGAATTTACGTTAAGCTCTTAAAAGTATATACATATAAATCAATTAAGAAACTTTGTAAAATTCTTTAATTTTCGCTATGCATTGGTTTACCGAAATATTTTCGTTACCCTATATTTTCAATTTTCACACAGCCTTCAAATGTTTTTCTTTGCTTAGGCTTAGACTTAGGCTTAGACTTAGGGGCCAGTGGATAGAACAGGGCCGGAACAGTAGTATAAGCATATTCCTAAGCATAAGCTTAAGCCTAAGCGTAAGAATGAGTCTATACCTAAGCCTAAGCCTCTAAGCAAAAAATTAGTTTAAAGCTTAAGCGTACTTTATTACAGTCCCGCCGGAAAACGTTCCGGCCTTGTTCTATACATGGGCCTAGTTACGAATATGCTTATACTACTGCTACGACCCTTTTCTACACATTGACTAAAAAACTTAATCGTTTTTGTAAAAACAACCAGGGTGTAAGCGGATAGTTGAAACAACGGAACCGGATAGTCATTAAAATAACGAAACCGGGCACCGGATTTAATACCGAGATAAGACATCCGGTTGCACACCTTTCTATAGCGTCAAACACAACAGCTTCAGCTATAGATATGTGTACAAAATTCGACAGAAATGTTAACTGAAATTTTGGTTACACGGAAAATTTGCTGCATCCTGTAAACGAGACACGTATCTTGTTTACGGCCCATGTATAGAACAGGGCCGGATCGTTTTCCGGAGGGGCTAGAGTCAATTTAAGCTTTAGACTAATTTTTTTTGCTTAGGCTTAGGCTTAGGTTTTGGCTTAGGCTTAAGAATAGGCTCATCCATACGCTTAGGCTTAGGCTTAGGCTTAGGCTTAGGAATATGCGTATACTACTGTTCCGGCCCTGTTTTATACAAGGGCCTTGTTTACTATACTCAAAACATTTATTATGATCGAAGTATTAAAGTATTGAAGTTTATCTTAAAATTTCAATTTTAACAAAATACAATTTGTGTTGTCAAATTTTTAATATATTTTGCGACAAGATTTACAGTTATTTTTATGTAACAATTGAATTTTAAATAAATTGTTTTATGAGAACTTAATTCGGTTTCAAATGTTTTTGAAAAACCGGAAACAGCCAATGAAATGGTTTTGTTGGTTGGTTGAATAATTTCAACAAAAAATTCAGAAAAAAACGACAGCGAAGACTTAAAATTATTAGCGGCAGACGTAGATGCAACGCGGCTGTTTCATTTTTGTGCTGAGTAATGTATTTCATACATTTCATCAGAAATGAATGTCACAATACGCGTATGGGCTTGAGAGCAAATTTTTCCTGACAAACTAGTCATTTCTAAGTAAGTTGCGAAATACATTAGAAACACGGGCCAATGTGGTGAACAGGGCCGTAACAGTAGTACAATCATCTTCCTAAGTCTAAACTTAAGCGTAACACTGAGCTCAAGCCTCAGCCTACATTTGAGCAACAAAAAATTCTCCAATGCTTAAGCTTGCTGTATTGCAATACTACAGCAAAACGTTCCGCCCGTGATCTTTACATGGACCGGAATGCGTAACTTGAAATGTTTTGGTATCTTCTGATGTTCTGCCCGTGTAAAAGATCAGGGGCAGAACGTTTTTCAGTGGTCTGCAATAGGCTAAACTTAAGCTTTAGACCAATTTTTTTCGTTTGGTTTAGGCTTAGGCTTAGGCTTAGGCTTCGGAATATGCCGATTCTTACGCTTAGGCTTAGGTTTAGGCTTAGGAATACGGTTATAATACTGTTCCTCCCCTGTTTTTTTACATTATCCAGATGTTCTAACATGTAATTTTTTTACATTATCCAGATGTTCTAACATGTAAATTCTAACTTTACGCTATCACGTATTTTTATTTTAACCTGATGTTTACCATTTATTGGAGGTAGAATATTCGGTCAATGCCTACTGAAAAGTTTAGTTTGTTTACATTAATTCCTAGCTTGTCGGCTCGAAACCACGATACCTTTATCATGACATTTTCTAACCCCTTCGTCCTATCAATAGTGGATGATGCAACATACTTCAACAAGAGTATGCAACTGGGTACATTTTGTGTAGAAAAGAATGTTCACGGCACGCGTTGCGTTTTTGCTTTACCCTCTTTATTTTGAGGGGGGTACAACCTGTGCGAACCATGGAACTTTATGTATGCGGCGTCAAACACGCTCCCTTTATAGTTTAATTTAGGGTTATTGCATGGGACAACGACCCCCCTCAAAACAAGGGGGTAAGTCGGCCGAAAACACAACGCCGGCTGGTACATTTTGTACCACGGGAAACCCCAAAAGTTGCACACTCTTGTATTATGTACTCTTGGTTCTTTCTATCAAGTCGTTTCTAGGAAACATATTTTGTATTAAAGACTGAAAGAAAGCGATCAATGTAATGGACAGGACCGTAACAGTAGTATAAGCATATTCATAAGCCTAGCCTATGCCTAAGCGTAAAAATGAGTATATACCTAAACCTAAACCAAAACCTAATCCAAAAAATTAGTCTAAAGCTTAAGCTTACTCTATTACAGTCGTGCAGAAAAATGTTCCACCCCTGATCATTACATGAAACTACAAAGTAAACACTTTTAGTGCGTCAAAGATTAAATGAACAGTTGATACTCAAACTTAACTAAAACAAATGACAAAGTAATACAAATCTGTAACTTTGCCATTGCGTTACATCTAAAAATATCCGCATACGAACTGATAAATCCGCTGGCCCATGTTACTTTAAGGGGCGTCCAGGTATCTGGTGGGTCTATAAAAGAGTAGGTTTAGATTCTTGATTATATTTTTTGCTTAGGCTTAGGCTTAGGCTTAGGAACACATCTTTGTAACGCTTAGGCTTAGGTTTAGGCTTAGGAATACGCTTAATCTACTGTTACGCCCCTATAAGTAACATTGGCCAATCTGCTTCACATTCAAGACTATGGTTTTCAATATAAACTGTTTACTTTGTATCTTAAAGTATCAGAAATACTTCTACTACGATATTTAAGCGACCTTATATCAAAATATAGCATTTTAGTCTTATCTTTGTTAACATTTTTTTCTTAACACACAAAATCAGGATAATCAATTTAATCATAGACGATTTTCTGATCAAAGTTAAGCCGATCGGCGCAGAAATCGTTGTATAAAAGCATATTTCAAATCCTAAGTCTAAACCTACGGCTAAGTAAAAATGTTACTCGAAAGCTTATCAAGCGTATTGTATTGGGCCCAGCAAAAAACGACCCGACCCTCAAAGTAGCATTGGCCAATCTGCATGTCTGCGGGTAGAAGCAAATAGTTTTTCCAGCTGACGCTCTTCCAACCTCAGTTTAATTGAAAGGGTTTGGATGTGTCGCAAGCAATTCTATACCTTCGAAACATGATATTTGTTGTTTGTTCAATCCATCACCTTAGCCTGATTCTTAAAGCCACGCATAAGCTTAACGTATTTGCAAGCTGTGATTAAATTGGAAATTTTGGTTAACAGAAATATTTCAGCAAACCAATGTACCCACGAACATTTATAGATACTATGGAAGAATTTTTTCATTAATGACAGTATGTCTGGTTTTAAATTCGGCTGATAAGGCTCATAGCTGAGGTGTTTTCTTATGATCAGAATTAAGCTTATGTTTCGGCATAGTCGGAGGCTTATATTTAAGCATGAACATAGGTATAAGGCTGTTCTATACAGCACACACAGATTCAGTCAACTTCATTACAGCGAACTCTTGTTAGTTAAGCCATTTCGTATTAAAGTTTTTGTTTTGATGTTGACTTTCGAGGATGCATTTTTTCAAAATTTCACACAAAATTATGATTTTAAATTTTTAATAAATTTTGAAAAATGCATCCTCGAAAGTCAACATCAAAACAAAAACTTTAATACGAAATGGCTTAACTGAAAAGAGTTCGCTGAAGAAATATTGGAAACGTTTCGTTTCCATTCGTTCCGTGTGTTCTACTTTCGATACTGTCTTAAGTTCCTTTTTGGAAACAACCAACCTCCAAGTTTGATTGACAATTACTTCAGTTGTAGTTTATAGGGCAAGCGTCTAAGCTCTTTCATTTGATATTAAACATCGACAACACTGTAAATTAAATGAATTGATTAGTCAACTCAGCTAGAGAGTTAGTTATTTCTGAGTTAATAACCGTTAACATTAACTCATTCTGAGATGTGGTGATTTGCAGCTGAGTTCAGTTTATTCACGGTAAGTTAAAATAAGTCAGAGTGAGTTTTATTGACGCAGAATTCTGAGTTTTGAAAGTCCTAACTCAGACGGAGCGATTCAACTCATTCTGAGTGAGGACTTTCAGAACTCAGAATTCTGCGTCAATAAAACTCACTCTGACTTATTTAAGTTACCAGGAATAAACTGAACTCAGCTTAAAATCGCCACAACTCAGAATGAGTTAATGTTAACGGTTATTAACTAAGAAATAATAAACTCTAAGCCTAAGCGTAAGCCTAAGCCTAAGCAAAAAAATAGTCTAAAGCTTAAACTGACTCTATTATAACCCCTCCGGAAAACGATCCGACCCTGTTCTATACATGGCCATTTAGGTGCTGTTCAATCAAAGTTTTAAGCATACATGGACATCCTGCAAATTGCAACATTTTTCGACCTACGCCAAAATGGAACAAATGAAAATTTGCATACGCCAAAGTACCACTTAAACCTTGAAATAATCGGCCCGTCTATAGAACAGGGCCGGATCGTGGTCCGGAGGGGATATAACAGTCAATTTAAGCTTTAGACTAATTTTTTGCTTATGCTTAGGCTTAGGCTTAGGAATATGCTTATAATACTGTTCCGGCCTTGTTCTATACATGGGCTCTATACATGGGTCAAGTAATCGATACATAAAAAGGGGTCGGGATTTACAAACTGTGGATGTTTGCTATGGAAACGTGGAGTTTAAACTGTGCATAGATTAAAGACTACTAGTACTAATTTTACCAATTTTACACTTTCCAAATATATTTACGTTTGGGTCTAACCATGAGTCAAGGCTTATCTATGCCTAGAGCCCGTATTCTCAAATGTGTATAGCACCTATTACCAGTTGGTGATAGGTCTTGTAACCTTCGAACCGGGAATGGTGAAGTTTGAAATTCGACAAATTTATTGCATTCGATTTAATACTCTACGTCTGGCGTAAATTTTGAAATTTGCAATTGCAGCAGTCTGTTAGTTTGAAGACCTATTACTAACTGGTGATAGGTGCTACGTCTTAGAATGTGGGCCTAGGCGTAAGCGTATCCTTACGGTTTTGCCTATGCCTATGCTTATTAAAGTCTACGTTTAGGCTTAAGCCTTAACCTTAAATGTGGGGTATCATTCATGTTGTTTTTTCTTGTCGTCAATAAGAAAGGCCAGTGTTAAAGCTTGCAAGAAATGGCAGTCAGATTGCGTGTCTCCGCTCAATCAAATTATCGAATGAATTTGCGTAGGAATCACGGCCAATGTTACATTTAAGGCCGTAACAGTAGATTAAACATATTCCTAAGCCAAGCAAAAATTAGTCTAAACCTTAAATAGAGATTATAGCCACGACAACACTTGATAATGAAACTTGCGTTTTCGATTTGTTTGAACCATAATGAAAATATCTCGATTTTCGTCAAAATATAAACTTTTTGCGGGCAATGTTACTTTTAGGGCCGTTCTGGTTTCTGGTGCAGTCTGTGAAAAAGTAGGCTTACATTCTATACTACATTTTTTGCTTAGGCTTAGGCTTAGGTTGACGCTTTTGCAACGCTTAGGCTTAGGCTTAGGAATACGCTCATTCTTACGCTTAGGTTTAGGCTTAGGCTTACGAATATACTTATACTGTTCCACCTCTGTTCTTTATATTGACCGCGTCGGCGTATTGTTGATCGGTGCGATAAAGATACTAACATGGAGATATAACCTGAGCTAAGTAGGGTAAACTTGTAAGCTATTTTAACGCGATGTTTCCGTGTGAAAAATATTGCTACCGCTATCTTTCTTGGGTGGGCGTTAATTTGCGCTTGGGGAGAAATTACACAGCAACCCCGACACCGAAGCCAAATGATTATTTATCAGCGATTGCTGAGCAAGAATCCGATTATTCTTGTGAAGACGGCTTCATATGTATTTTTGCAAATTTTAATGAACTACATTCATTATTTATATAACATAAACGCTTAATTTACACGTTGACGCAACAAAAATGTGGGCCCATGTTACTTTAAGGGGCGTTCAGGTTTCTGGTCGGTCTATAGAAGAGTAGGTTTAAATTCTACATTAGATTTTTTACTTAGGCTTAGGGTTAAGCTTAGGAACACATGTTTGCATTGTTTAGGCTTTAGCTTAGGGACACGCTTAATCTACTGTTACGCCCCTAAAAGTAACGTTGGCCAAAATTTGTCACTACTGTAGTGACCCGAATAAAAGCGGGGACCGATATTAATTTGCCCCCCCCCCCAGAAGTAACCATGCGCTTATTCGGTTAAGGACTTTTATTTATTATAATTCAATCTATATTAGTTTGACCGGCCCATGTAAAGATCAGGGGCGGAACGTTTTCTGTGGGACTGCAATAGAGTAAGCTTAAGCTTTAGACTAAATTTTTGCCTGGCTTAGGCTTGGGCTTAGGCTTAAGAACATGCTCATTTTTACGCTTAGGCTTAGTCTTAGAAATATGGTTATACTACTGCTCCGCCCCTGTTGTTTACATTGGCCATTGCACCAAACAGCATTCTTTTATATTCTTACTTTTGGGCAGAACTGGCTTACTCCGAAGCATTATAGCTGACTGCCATGTTCGGTTAACTTTTTCTGGATTCCATAAAGTTAAGCGCTGGTTATCTGAATAGCTGTTACATATTTGAACAGCCTAATCTATTTTTTGCTTCAGCCTTTTTCATGGACTCTAATTAAGGCTTATATATACTCAATCTACTAACAGTCCCTAACCAGTAATCAATCACACACTGTAAACTTCAGTGAGTTGATTTTAACTCAGAATGAGTTGAATCACTCGGTCTGAGTTAGAACTATCAGAACTCAGAATTTTAGTTGATTCAATTGATTCAGAGTTAATTAATCAACTCACCCAAAGTTAACTTAACTCAGAGTAAGAATCAACTCAACTCGGAGTGAGTTTACGTTTACTGATATTAATTCAGAAATAACCAAGTCACTAGCTGAATTGATTAATCAACTCATTGGAATTTACAGTGCAGATGCATACTCCTATTGCTTGGGTTTCAGAATGGGACATTATCTTATTACCCTGATCCCTCTTACTCGGGTCACTACCATGTTCACTGTCCAATACGATTTGTTGTTACATTAACCTTATTTTGAGCATAACATGAAGATTTCTACAACTGAAATTCATTTTTAAAAACTAAAACTCAAGACGAACGTTTGTTCAACTTTCAAGATAAATCTAATATCAAACATTATCAAAATCAAACGTGACCTACAGAGTAAATTCCAACGAGTTGATTAATCAATTCAGCTTGTCAGTTGGTTATTTATGAATTAATATCTGTAAACATTAATTTCTGAGTTGTGTTGATTTTCACTGTAAGGCGAGCTGACTCTTGGTGAGTTGATTAATACACTCAGAATCAATTGAATCAACTCAAAATTTTGAGTTCTGATAGTCCTAACCCAGACTGAGTGATTCAACTCAATCTGAGTTAAAATCAACTCACTGAAATTTACAGTGTATTAACGCATCACAAGGTTTTAACGATACTGAGGTTGATAAGCGAACAAAATGTTACCTAATACGTTAACCATGAGTTTATTGTACAGATAACTGCCAAAGTTAAAAATGCCTCATACTTAACAGCCATGTGTGAAACATTTAAATCATATTATAAAATATGTGGGAACCAGAGCGATACTAAAAATTTTCTACATTTTTTGAAGCTCTTCAGATTTCGGGTCATCCAGGTACCCATCGCTGACGTCTGAACCTTCATTGTACGGTAACGGTATTGATGGTTTTAGCACTTTTTGCAATCGCTAAAAGAATGAAACTATTATCAAACTTTATTGCGACGGATAAACACACAAAGTTTGACTCACGTTGTTTGCGAGGGTCTGTAAAAGAGTAAGCTTAAATTCTAGACACGTTTTTGCGTAGGCTTCGGCTTAGGAATACACTTGTTCCAGCGTCTACGTTTAGGTTTAGGAATACGCTTTTTGCGGCCCTAAAAGTAACAATGACCCTGCTTTAAAATGTAAGGCTTCCTGTAATAGTTTGCCCACATTTAAGGTTAAGACTTCAGGCTTAGACTTAATCCACGGTTTATAAAAAGTTTAGGTGAAGACTTAGCTAAGCTTATGCGGGGGTCACGTTATAACTGGGGCAGCCTGGAACACGTTTTGTCCCTATGACTATAGCTGGTAACATTTTGTCTAACCGTTTATCCGCTATAAGATTCAAAAAATTTGAATTGTCTGCTATCCTGATGTGACATCTACTGTTTGTACTGCAATATCATATGATATTCCAAATATTGTCTGCGAGTATCATATGATATGTTTGAAAATGTCTGCAAAGTTGTGGTAAACTAGCTTGATTGTCCTGTAGAATGTCATATGATACTAAAATTTCAAATTTGAATTATTTGTACTTAGGAATACATTTTGGGAAAAACTTAGCGAGAAACAGAAACGTAGAAGCTAATTCAACTTGCGAAATCATTTGATGCTGCATTATCCGACTCTTTACTGTTTTATTTAGCGTGCACAAATTCCATTGTCCTGTATATATATCATATGATATTTAGTAGAATTTTGGAATATCATATGATATTCGCATAAATGTCCCGCAGTATCATATGACAAATGGTTATTTGTATACGATGATCGCTTGACATCAGTGATTTGTAAGCCAATGTCATATGACATTCACATTTTGTCTACATAACCGCTATTGGATCACAAAACTTTATGTTGACGTCGAATCAACTTGGACAAAACGTGTTCCAAGCTGCCCCAGTTATAATATGAACGCCGCATTATGTCTAGCGTAGGTAAGATTTGTTCTGAGAGTAGGTTTAAAACCTATGGTTCAAGGAATAAACGGATAGTAAGAATAACGCAAACGGAAACGGATAGTAATCAAAATAACGGAAATGGAAAACAGATATTGAAGTATGAAAATTTCCAAAATGTTATACGTTTCTCTGACAACCACGGTGTCAATGGCGGATCCATGGGGGGCACCCCGGCCGTGCCCCCCCAACAGCATCTCGACAAAAATTATACAACAATTTTGTGACAATAGTTCGTGGTTTGAGTGTGGGTCAGAAGTAACTTTATTACATGTGAAATTTTGCCCCCCCCATTTTGAGATCGTGGATCCGCCACGTAACCGGATATCCGTTTCCGGTAAAAATCGGTACCTGTTTCTGTTACAGAAATAACGGAAATTCAGTTATTTTTACGCTCAAAACAAGTTTATAAGTTACAGTTACGAATATGCCAGTTACACCCTGTTAATGAGACAGTGTATAGGGGCCAATTTAGAGGACACAAAACTAATTTTGCAAATATTAATTACAAAAACATAGCATACTTTGCATTTACGATACCGACATTCAAAAAGATATCGACTTAGCATCGGATATAGGTTTAAAAATATAATACGACGTTATAAGGTATAAAAATGGATGTTTTTTGAGTTATAAATATCTAATGAAACTATTTTTGAAAAAAAACTAGAAAAAAAGTAAAATAATAATAAATTTTAGATGTTATTTTAAGATCTAATGAAATTATTGATTTTCGAAAAAAATATTTTTTGAAAAAATAGTAAAATAATAATAAATTTTAGATGTTATTTTAATATCTAATGAAATTATTGATTTTCGAAAAAAAAATTTAAAAAATAGTAAAATAATAATAAATTTTGGATGTTATTTTAATATCTAATGAAATTATTGATTTTCGAGAAAAAATTTAAAAAATAGTAAAATAATAATAAATTTTGGATGTTATTTTAATATCTAATGAAATTATTGATTTTCGAAAAAAATTTAAAAATAGTAAAATAATAATAAATTTTAGTTGTTATTTTAATATCTAATGAAATTATTGATTTTCGAAAAAAATATTTTTTGAAAAAATAGTAAAATAATAATAAATTTTTGATGTTATTTTAATATCTAATGAAATTATTGATTTTCGAAAAAAAATTTAAAAAATAGTAAAATAATAATAAATTTTGGATGTTATTTTAATATCTAATGAAATTATTGATTTTCGAAAAAAAATTTAAAAAATAGTAAAATAATAATAAATTTTGGATGTTATTTTAATATCTAATGAAATTATTGATTTTCGAAAAAAAAATTTAAAAAATAGTAAAATAATAACAAATTTTGGATGTTATTTTAATATCTAATGAAATTATTGATTTTCGAAAAAAAATTAAAAAATAGTAAAATAATAATAAATTTTGGATGTTATTTTAATATCTAATGAAATTATTGATTTTCGAAAAAAAATTAAAAAATAGTAAAATAATAACAAATTTTGGATGTTATTTTAATATCTAATGAAATTATTGATTTTCGAAAAAATTGTTTTTGAAAAAATTGTAAAATAATAATAATATTAATTTTGCAAATGTTTTCATTTTAAGTATTACCATTGTTTACTAAAATAGTGTAATGAGTTTGAAACTATAAATTACGGTATTCAATTTTACCTGTCGCAGTGTGCCTTTAGCACGAACCAACGAAATAATGGCGAAAATGAATATCATCGATATTGAGAAAAACGTCATCAAGAAACCAAGCGTAGTCGCCCAAGCAGGGAACGGCCTCCCAGTTGTCATTTCTAACGGTTCAAATTTAATCACGGTCAGTAAGAAAATTACCTGAAATCAAGAAACTTTCGTTTGAAAAATTTAACCCTTTCTCACATGAATATTTTCTATTTCCCCTGAGACCTACTTTTAGGCTATATTCAAACTCCAGTCACTGGAGTGGGAAGCGTATACCAACACCACTCAACTATAGGAGCTTGACGCTCGAGCCCGAGGGGGCTGTCACGTCTTGTGGTGTGTAGTACTATGTATATGTGTTGCAATTGTTAAACACGGTGCGATGTATATTATTTACCGTATATACACTGCGCTGAGTTGCCTATAGGCGACTCAATGTGAGAAGGGGTTAAATTCGAAAAATTCACCTTAAGCTGACTGCGGTTGCTTGGCAAGGAATGGCAATTAGTTTATTAAATGAACCTGTATTATATACGGCTGTCCATTAGATACAGTAAATGTAGTGAGAGTATTCAATGTGCTATGAAAATCATACTGTGATAAATCTCACATTAAGCCAATCTGTATAATTTAAAGCTGGCACGCCTCACATACATATTTTGAGTTTGAACACAGTTCCAACTGCTTTTAAACATATACAAATTAAATGTATTACTGTAGTGACCCGAATAACAGGAGGCAATAAGATGGTCCCCATTTTGAGTCCCAATTAATTGGAGTCCGTATCTCTGATAAGGGTACCGTAAGCAGATAGAGTCCATAAACCCTGATTAGAAGCGTCCATAAATGTCAATTATCCCTAATTGTAGTGCATAAATAAATGCAGTCCAAATAAAGTTGTGTTCGAAACTTTAAAGTATACTTAAGTTTTGAAAGTACATTAACCTTGCATGATCGCTCAAGCTATTGACACAAGACAAATAAACGTTTAATTCAACGGATAATCGCAATACCGGATATATATCAGTAACGAAGGGTTTCGGAGGCGGGTTCGAAATAAATAACAGTTCGCAACCGAATAACAGGGTGGAGGACCTTCTGTAGAAATCAAATAAAAGCTTGTTATCTCAACCGCATTACCTTCCTCAAATTGTTTTGGACCCCTTACAGGTTATGCTAACATTTAATCAAATGTATCAAATTACACTTACCACGCAAACTGCCGGCGCGGTGTATTTCCAGCAATAGATCCAAAGGCGAGTCAATTTATAACCAACCATATCTTGAAGAGCCTTGAACAATCGTTCAGCGCCTATAAAAACTGGACAGGATATCCTATTGAAAGCTGGACGACATGACGGTATCACTGTAAATTTCAGTGAGTTGATTTTAACTTAGAATAAGTTTAATCACTCAGTCTGAGTTAGGACTATTTCAGAACTCAAAATTTTGAGTTGATTCAATTCATTCTGAGTCAGTTAATCAACTCACCCAGAGTTAACTCAACTCAGAATGTGAATCAACTCAACTGAGAATGAGTTAATGTGTACTGATTCAGAAATAACCAACTCGCTAGCTGAATTGATTAATCAATTCATTGGAATTTATAGTGATATAGCTTACGTTCATTGTCCGACTCCTTGACCGCGCCGTAGTAAACATTTCATATCAAGATAACTGTAAACTCCGCGCTATAGCAGGTAATACTCAAAAGCCTGATAACTGTTTTGGACTCCTTGCCGAGACTGTATTTTTAAATAATTTTAGCAACAATCTACGAGTGCGGGTGATAACTTTTTGCAGATGTACTGTGGCTATTGCCACCGCCACCGGTAACTTACGATAAATTTTTAAAAATGAAAAAATTGAGCAGACTGAAAATCACAAACTGTACTCAAACTGCGATGTATTGCTTGTAATACAAAGACGTGTTGATTAGTAGTATTTACTTTCTAAAAACTTAAACTTAAATTATAGCTTAACTAAGCTTGAATATTTGTTAAAACTCAAACGGCTGGACAGACTAACTAAACTAGAATTTTAAGCTTTATTTAAACTAACATATTTTTAGTTTAACACGAGTTTAAAGTAAACTTATTTTTGATTTAAGTAACAAATCCAGCTTACAAATTGTGTTTATCTGAGCGTTCACTAAGCTTAGCTCAAACTGAAAATACGTAACACTTTAAATTAATTTAAGAGTAAAAAACCTGCTAGTTCAGTTAACATAGAAACTTAGTTTAATACTGCAGGATTAGTTTATCTTAAATCAAGTTAGTTTACGCTTGAGAGTAATTAATATTTTTTAAAACGTAATTTTTGTTGCTGGACAGGATCACCTGAGTAGTTTTACAGTTTCAGTTGTTTCAAACTCACCAAATCCCCACGAAAGACCGACCACTTCAAAGAATACAACAACCAACAGTGTTATCCCGCTTGCACCATAACCGTCAATTAGAGTCAACCAATACTGACCAGCCTACAAAACGAATAATGCTGCCGCTGTTTAACAAGATACCAGTCAGCTGACTTTGCGCAATGCACAAAAATTAGCGAACAACAATCTGCATGCAAATTTTGTTATAACCTAACAATCACGTTTCTGTTCCCAGATAATGTTGTAAAAACAAAGTAATGCTGGAAAGTTGCCAAAAAATACGTATGTGGCGCATTCTAGCTTTAATATATAAATAAAAATTATTCCAGCTAATTATGCTTCAGAATTCAAATAAAATTCATTTATATTCGTTTCTAAATAGCCAGAAAGGCACAGATCACAATTCAGGACTGTACTAATCTCTAAAAACTTAAGCTTAACTCATAGATTAACTAATTTGAATATTAGTTTAAGTAAAACTTGACGGACTAACTAAACTATAATTATAAGCTTAACACAGACTAACATATTTTTCAGTTTAAACTACGAGTTTAGCGTAAACTAATCCTGTTAGTTTAGTTAATCTAAAAACGTAATTTAATACTGTTGGATTCGCTTAAGCTTAAATCAAGCTATTGTTAGCATTTAAAGAGTACTCGTGTCGTCGACTTGACAATGTGTCGCTCATCATTATGAATAGGTTTTGGCTTAGAATTATACTTCAAATATTTCTGCTCCGCGCGAGCTGCGAAATTTTTTTTACATTTTGTCATAAAAGTTTTGAAACGACATATCTTTGAAATTACCATACAGAAGCCCGTACACTGCCAAAAATCTAACATCCCTTGACATCATTAGCGTCCATACAACGAGAAAAATACGTCTTGTCTCATACGAAGCGCCTGACATTTTGCTATTTACCATGTTGAAAATACAAAAAACACTTTTGTTCAGAACAAAATTGCCGCCCTTATCACCGGACATTAGGGTTTCAAAAACCTCGCATTGGGGCTTCAAAATTATAAACCGTTTTTCACATTATTCCGATCGACGATTCGTGGGCACGGCCCACGTCATTCACGACAAGATTGACCCACCCCGTTGTCACCGGTGCTCCTGCGACCGGGGATTCGTGGGCACGTCCCACGGTACCGGTTACGTTACATACTCAATTAAGGCAACCACCTACTAACCTGGGTGAGCATTGTTAAACCAAGCAAACATGTGACAATACAGAATACCAGTACGCTGATTTGTTTGTTTTTACGAAGAACCCGCGGAAAAGCGTCATACAACGATGTCATTACACTTTCGACCATGCAAACCTGATAATAAATTGAACATCACAACAGTAAACGGGACTTATAGGATCATAAGCATCACAAGAAGTAAACGGGACTTATAGGATCATAAGCATCACAAGAAGTAAACGGGACTTATAGGATCATAAGCATCACAAGAAGTAAACGGGACTTATAGGATCATAAGCATCGCAAGAAGTAAACGGGACTCATAGGATCATAAGGATCGCTAGACTATCGTTCCAGTTCCACTAACGCACTTTTCAATTAGCAAAGTTGTAAGCCGATACAACCAAAGCCGCTTTGATGCTTTTGAAAAGTACAGCTTTGCAATCTGACAGATTCAGAAAACAACATGTGAAAGTTTTAGGGCCAATGTAAAGTACAGGGACGGAACAGTATTATAAGCATATTCTTAAGCCTAACTCTAAGCCTAAACATAAGCGCAATAATGAGCATGTTTCTAAGCGTAAGCCTAAGCTTAAGCCTAAGCGTAAGCATGCCTAAGCCTAAGCACAGGCGTAATAATGAGTATATTCATTATATTCCTAAACCCAAGCCTAAGTCTAAAAGCATAAGCGTAATAATGGGCATATTTCTAAGCCTAAGCCTAAACCAATCAAAAAAATTAGTCTAAAGCTTTTAAGCTTACTCTTTTCTAGTCCCACAGAAAAACGTTCCGCCCCTGATCTTTACATGAGCCAAAGTTAAGCACAAACCTAATTGCAAATGAAAATATGTGCACGATTTACTTATTTTTGTCATATTTGCACTACTGATAGTTTGTCACAGGCGTAACAAAGTTGATAATATTGATCATGGAGTTAAAAATTACCCGACACTCCACGGATTTGTGGCCATTTACGATTTTATATTTGATTTGTAAAATTCATTTGACTTCATTATTTCAGTTGACTTTCAGTCTCTAATTAAAGCTTAAACGGAACAGGTATGGTCATATCTTGTTTGCTTTATTTTTTTATAAAATAAGCGGTCTTACTGTACACTGCAAGAAATGGTGAGTCAAATTGACTCTTTCCGAAATAGGCTCTACGTGACTACACAAACTGAGTCAAATTCAACTCCGTCAGAGCCAAATTCAACTCCGTCAAAGTCAAATTCGACTCACTGAGTCGCACATTTTGACTCTGTACGAGTCGAATTGTGACTCAGTCTGTGCAGTCCCGTAAAGCCTATTTCGGTGACAGTTAATTTGACTCACCATTTTTTGCAGTGTACAACACGCTTGTCTGAGGTGTAACTCAATACACTTAAACAAACCTGTGAATCCAAGCCAAGAATAGTAATCATTGTGAAGAACAGAACCGACCACAGTTGCGAAATTGGAAGGACGGCAACAACTTCTGGATACACCAAAAACGCCAGGCCGACTCCTAAAATTATATCGCCGACATATGCAAATTCATAAAAAACTATTGCGTACAAAAATTCGACTCTGATACACGTTCAACCCACAGTGTTTGACATTGTCACTGGATCAAATTATGCTTGGGATTAAAGCTAAAGGTTAATAGATGTAAAGCTTTAAGGTTTATACAGATATGTGTTTGATTTGTTGTATTCCAGCACACTTAATGTTTATACCCATTCGAAATATGGCCCATGTTACTTTAAGGGGCGTCCAGGTTTCTGGTGGGTCCATAAAAGAGTAAGTTTAGATTCTAGATTACATTTTTTGGCTTAGGCTTAGGCTTAGGAATAAGCTTAATCTATTGTTACGCCCCTTAAACATTGGCCCGAAATGTTATCTGAGCAACTCTTTCGATTTAAACATTCAAACCTTTAGGATATATCAGCGTGAATTTCAGCTGTAATTAATTCTGAAACTTTTTTAATTTCATAACAACGCTGGCATACCCGTAGTCAGATAACCTTGCTAGGTGGCTAAAAATTTTCAGGTGGGGCATTCAAGCGTTTTCAATGAGTTACAAGCAACGCTGAAAACTTTCTAAGGCGGCGGGCCCAAAATACATGCTTGGTGACTTTTTCCTTTGACTTACCAGACTTTACGACTTCAGCGACCGTTTTTTGCGCTGTGTGAGCTAAATGCCCAAGTACGCTGAATATGACAAAACCAGCAGTTAAACTCGTACCCAGGTTGATAAATACCAGACTCACCGTGTCCCTATAAGCAAATACGAACTAAGGTTACAACTTTCGAGTAATTTAGTCCAATTTATGGATTTATGAAACTTTTCCAAGCTAATCGACCAAAAATTACTTGGGTAATATGGTGCGTTAAGACGAACCGTCACCAGCATTCGAAATTGTAAAGAATGCTTACACTGTAAATTTCAGTGACTTGATTTTAACTCAGAATGATTTATATCACTCAATCTGAGTTAGGGCTATCAGAACTCAACGTTCTGAGTCAATTCAACTCATTTTGAGTTAATTAAGCAACTCCACCAAAATCAACTAAACTCATATTGAGTTAATGTTTAATAATATCAAGAGTGTATGATCACTCGTTATAACAAGAGTGTGCAACTGGGTACATTCTGTGCATTAAAGAATGTACCAGAACGCGTTGCATTTTTGTTCGACCCCCCCCCCTCAGTCAGGGGGGGGGGTTTAAGCAAGAGATTAACAATAAAGTATGCTTTAGTACACCTACACCCCTCATTTAAGGGGGGTCAACTATGTTGTTTAATCACACTAAAGTTGTTTGTATGTGCATTCAGACCCTTCCCCCTAAACAAGGGGCGTAGGCCAAAAACGCAACGCGTGTCGGGTACATTTTTTAATACACAGAATATACCCAGTTGCACACTCTTGTTATAAAGAGTGATCATCCACTTTTGATAATATTAATTCAAAAATAACTAACTCACTGGTTGAGTTGATTAATCAACTCATAACAATTTACAGTGTAGGTACTTCAGTTTTGCTGCAAGTATGTATGGATGGTGTAAACTTACAGGCGCTGTTGGGATTATAACAAATTATTCTAAGTATCATTTCTCAACATTATGGAGTCTACGGGAAAACATTCATTGTGGATGGTTTCCGGAATCGGTTTCAGCTTTTGAAGAAAGCTTGTTTACAGCTGACAGTTTGATATTTTTGCACAAACTGTGTTGATAGCTTAAATAGCAGGTATATAAAACAAACAGTTCTTATTATTCGAACCCACACTGCCAATTCCACTTAGCTGATTAATCAATTCAGCTAGCGAGTTGGATATTTCTGAATTATTATAGTAAACATTAACGCATTCTCAGTTGAGTTGATTCTCACTCTGAGTTGAGATGACTGTGGATGAGTTGATAATTAACTCAGAATTAATTTAATCAACTCAAAATGCTTAGTTCTTATAGTCCTAACTCAGACTGAATGATTCAACTCATTCTGAGTTAAAATCAACTCACTGCAATTTACAGTGCAACCATTATCATTATATGATAAATTGTCTAAAAATCAACTTACAAATAGCAATTATGATGATAAGTATTATAACTTCCAAGAGCCATAATGGCACCAAAGCCAATTCCATAAGAATAGAACACTTGAGTGCCTGCTTCTCGCCAAACCTAAAACCAAATCAAAAACGTTTACAATTTAGGTCGGAAAATAATTTGGTCATAATCGGCAGGTTCACGAATTGTGGTCATTACGGAGAAGCAGCCAGAGGGGACAAGGGGACTCGGTTCCCCTGGAAGATTTTTGCCCCCCCCGCCCTATTTTAGAAACTAATCATCCTTGCTGGTTGCTTATAAGTCATCGAAAACCCTTGTATGTCCGTCCTGAAAAAATTTTAATCAAGGTGACCGGGCTACGGGCATGGTTCATAAAAAAATCGGGTTTTTTGTCAAATTTGGAACAAATAGAAAACAAGTCCGTTAATTCCGTAGCCAGCTCATCATCCTGGGAACGCCAAAATAACTTCCGAGGGGCCGTCCGCTGATTTCACAAGCTGTATTACAACTGGGCGAAAAGATTTCTAGGGTGTCAAAATGTTTTAGAGAGCCGGCGGCTCAACCATTCGCTACGCGACAGTTTAACATGCAAAATTCTACTGATTTTAATAACAAATGATGCTTCATAGTTAAATCTAAAGATTTTCTTTTGATTTAACCGATACACAATTAACTCTTTCTCACATGAATATTTCCAATTTCATATGAGATGTAATTTCAAGGTAAGATTCAATCCCCAGTCACACGGGTTGGAGGCGTTTACGATGACCACTAAGCTATAGGAGCTTGACGCTCGAGCTCGAGTAGGCTCTCACGTCTTGTGGAGATTTTTACGCTGCGCATATATCTTATAAATGTTAAACACTGCACACAGTGTGTGTGTATTGCTCGTACATTATTGTATTTAGTTGCTCATAGTATACTCTGTGAGTGAAAGGGTTAAAAGGTAACACACACGTTTTCTGTTAAAATTAAACAAAAAGCAGCCTTCACTAATAAAAAAACTGAAAATAGTCAAAACGTTAAATTTCGTATATTTAGTGTTGACTTACCGTTGTACTTGCAAGCTTTGTTAAATTCGGTTTGATATAGTACGCAATGCCTTTTGCAGCACCTGGTAACGATGCACCACGACCCAGTAAAATGAATAATAGCACGTACGGTGAAATTGCGCAGAAATATACCAGCTAAAAATACAATAATATCTTAATTATAATTTCAGCGGTTACAAACATAAAATACAACACGAAATCAAATATAAATTCATTACCATGGCAAATCAATTTGATTGCCGTATGCAAATGTTTCTGACCATATTCTCAAATTGGGGGTATTTTCTGGTATCCCCCCCAGTCCGTGTTTGTCCAAAAATGGTTGGATTTTGAAAATTTGACGTATTTGAGCTTCTCATGACCCGCCCCTGATCATTCGACGCCCAAATTTGAATTTTTGAAAAATTCGTTCTAAGATCTTACGGTCAACCTCTTGGGGCGGAAATTTTTTAAGACAAATTATGTACCATTCGACGCAGCTTGTTGAGCTGAGCGCAGTGGTGTTAAGATTTTGACATCAGACGCCTCGCTAACGCGTTATGGTCAAATGACTGATTTGGCGCGTTGCCAATGATTTGGAACAGCGCCAAACCAGTTATTTGACCATAACTCGTTAGCCAGTCGTCTGGTGGCGGAAATCTTTCGTTTGGGACATTAAAAAGCCAATTTTTTCAAAAATTCAAATTTGGACGTGCAATTTAGGTCATGAAAAGCTCAAATATGCGAAATTTTTCTAAAATCTAACCATTTTTTGGGCAAATGTATGCTGGGGGATAACAACAGAAAAGACGCAAATGTGTATAGCACCTGTCACTTGTTGGTGAGAAGTCTTGTAACTTTCAAACCAGTGACTGTTGATGTAAACAAATTTAGCAAATTTTGCATTAACTTTGCTCAACTTCAGTGTCAATTTTAAGATCCGCAACTTTAGATGTTCGCATGTTTGAAAACTTATTATTAACTGGCGTGAGTGTTGCGCACAATCCTCAACTATTTCTCGCGTTGATTTCCTGCCCCCCTCAAACTCCCCGCAAAATCAGAGATCCAACTTAGCTTAAAAATACTGAAACCGGAAGTCAACAAATTTTGCAGGACCCAAAGCCAGAACCGGAAGACGATTTTGTGCCAGAATCAATGGCAGACAGACTTCCTGTTTACCCTGCACAAAGGTAACGGCCTATATAAAGAAATGGGTCGGAACAGTATTATAAGCATATTTCTAAGCCTAAGCCTAAGCCAAGCAAAAAATTAGTCTAAAGATTAAGCTTACTCTATTGCAGTCGCACAGAAAAACCTTCCGTCCCTGATCTTTACATGGGCCAAGGGTAACTGAACAAGTTTGCAGCCAATTTACCTTGCGTGCATTTGTGATGCCTTTACGTAACGCCGCATATACAGCAATCCAAGAGAGTATGAATAGAAGAAGTAATTGCCAATGAATAACGCCAGTATCATCAATGGAATCGGTTGTTTGCAATGCTTTCTTCCTAAAATACACCAGAAGACATAAGGTTAAGTTTGTTGAACAAGTAAAATTTCATGCAAAATATAGCTGATACTAAAATTTGCCATTATATCCGATTTCTTGCACTTTGAATAGCTTCTGAGAGTCGCTCGGAAAATTCTGCACATACTTCGCATTTGATTTATCATGATAAATGCTATTTGCATTTGAGAATACGGCTCATAAACTGAAATGCAAGTGCACTCAATACTGAATTGAGACCACTTATCATCTAGAAACAACGCAATATGCGTTGAATATATGTCGTAGCCCAAGTCGTAATTTAGGACAGTTCCGAATTGCGTTAGCCCAGGGCGTCATTACGACTTGGGCTATCCTACGGCGTAATTCTTCTTATGCGACAAGTGTACGCCTTGTCATTGGTTATTACCTTAATGCCATACTCAAATACGATTGGGTGATGCGAATACATTTTCTGATTGGCTAAGTAATCAACACCTACTGGCTACCTAACAGTTTGTTTTACTGAGCACAGCGGAATCAAGTACGATTACGACTATCAAGTAACCAATTGGAAGACTCACAAATTTATCTGACATGATTCCGCCTTGGGCTAGCCCGAGTCGTAATTCCGCTTTGGACTAGCATAATTCGGAATAGGCCAGAATTACGATTTGGGCTACGACATATGTTTTCTTTACTCTTGTAAATATTAATTTTGATTAGACTACAAAAATAGCTTTTTTGTTGCTTGATAAATTTCAGCCAGAAACGAAGTCATTAATTATGTGGTTTTGAAACGTTATACAAATTCTTGGTCTGAAATTTGAATTGCCAAGATTTTTGCACAACCAACTTTTGAAGCTGTGTTACTCTTAACCGCGTTACTGACTGATGAACGGGTGAAAAGATGCTAACGGACCAAAATTTCAAATCCAACTTACTCCCAAAACTGTTCAACAGGAGTCTGTGTATCGTTTGGACCAAAGCCTTGCTCAATCATTTGAACGAGCCATTCCGTTTTGTTTTCAGTTGAATTGTGGCCCGCGACGCATCTGAAATTTATATCAAATATATCGAAATGATAAAATTCAATACAAAACGTTCGATTAATATCGAGAAGAAGTTTATATTTACAATGGGGGGTAGAGAAGATGTAACCCGTTTGTCATTTTTGAAACACGAGCACAGATGTATTTTCGCAGGATTTCCAGCTACACAATGTTTGCCATCTTGACCCATGTCACTTTTAGGGCTGTCCCGGTTTGTGGTGGGTCTGTAAAAGAGTAGGCTTATATTCTAGACTATATTTTTTTGCTTAAGCTTAGGCTTAGGCTTAGGCATAGGCTTAGGTATACGCATTTGCAACGCTTAGGCTTAGGCTTAGGCTTCTGAGTCAAATTCGACTCCGTCAGAGTCAAATTTGACTCACTGAGTCGCAAGTTTCAGTGAGTCGCACGTTTCACTGTGGCGGAGTCCAAATTGATTCAGTTTGTGTAGTCCCGTAAAGCCTATTTCAGAGAGAGTCAATTTGACTCACCATTTTTTGCAGTGCGCTAGTGCCAAAAGCTTTTATCTGTCATATTTTATTAATTCGACTCCGCCGGAGTCAAATTTGACTCACTAGAGTCGCACGTTTCACTCTGGCGGAATCCAAATTGACTCAATTTGCGTAGTCCCGTAGAGCCAATTTCAGAGAGAATCAATTTGACTCACCAGTTTTTGCAGTGTGCAATAGTGCCAAAAGCTTTTTAATCTGACATATTTTATTACACTCACCTGATGTCATTGAAAGAGTTTTCACAATGAACCCACGGAAGGACTTTGACAAACGATGAAAAAATATAAAACAACGACCACGCGACAATAACACAGTAGTAAATAGCACACATGAACGAAATCACAATATTCGCAATACCAACACCTAAAAACAATGTTAATCTCCCCGCCGATTCAATGATTTAATCAAAATTGGATTTGATTTCATCGGGGTTACGGACCATGTTACTTTAAGGAGCGTCCACGTTTGTGGTGGGTCCATAAAAGAGTAGGTTTAGATTCTAGATTACATTAGGAATTCATTTTTGCAACGCTTAGGCTTAGGCTTAAGATTAGGCTTAGGCTTAGGCTTAAGATAAGGCTTAGGCTTAGGCTTAAGATTAGGCTTAGGCTTAGGAATTTATTTTTGCAACGCTTAGGCTTAGGATTAAGATTAGGCTTAGGCTTAGGCTTAAGATTAGGCTTAGGCTTAGGCTTAAGATTAGGCTTAGGCTTAGGAATTTATTTTTGCAACGCTTAGGCTTAGGCTTAGGCTTAAGATTAGGCTTAGGCTTAGGAATTCATTTTTTGCAGCGCTTAGGCTTATGCTTAGGCTTATGAATACGCTTAATCTTCTGTTACGCCCATTAAAGTAACATTGGCCGCGATCCCAGTTAAAACATTTTTTCGTTCAGTTTGACAGTTTCACATTCAAATGATACAAAATATATGAACATTATTGCCTCGAACCTGTTGTAGAAGCAACAATAAACGACACTTTTTACACGAGTTCAAATCGCATGCAACTTCGTAGTGTCCGAATGAAACTTTTCTCGCTTGCTAAATTAACTAAATAATTGTTTCCATGATTTTACAAGCAACTGCAGTCGTAGAACACTTAACTCTACTCGGTATTCGATGCGTAATTTTACCTCTGAACAGTGGACACACTTTCCAAATGCCAACGCCACCACGTTGCAGAAATTGACCCGCTGTAACCTCGAGCATAAATATTGGTACGGCTGCAAGAGCCCAACAAATCAGATACGGCACCAAAAATGCACCTAAACCATAAATTTGTGACAAATTATTCACTATCATTTAAATATTGGAAACTTTGTCTTTGAGAAATTTTTTATGTCAAAATTAATGTTTTGGTACCCGTTCAAACTGAATTGTTCCTGATGTGTTTTCGCAAAACTTAGTGATGAAATAGCTGAAAATTCACTTAAACCACTTTTGGCAAGTTTTCTAAAAAGCCCGATATTAATTCGGTGATGAAAATTATTCAAATTCCTGTTCTTGTTCCTGTTTCGGCAAAATTTAGTTCCTGTTGGAACCCTGATATGTATATATTTGTATATATACCTTATATATGTGGATAATTACTCGCACGGTCGATAGCAATTTGAAAATAAGGTAAATGCAATTAAATAATCAATTAGCACACAATTAAATCAGCTCAGAGCGAGTTCACGTTGCCTGGTATTAACTCAGAAATAACCAGAAATAACTAAATCTCTCTCTCAACAGTTGACTAATCAACTCATCACAATTTACAGTGTGCTGACATCTGCAAATCTGACGGACGTTTACCTCCACCATTCTTGAAACACAAATACGGAAACCGCCATACGTTGCCCAGTCCAACGGCGTACGCGATCAACGACATCAAACAATCAAACCGACCGCTCCAGTTGCCACGTTCAGGTTTCGTATCAGATTCATCTATTTGATCAAGTTCCGCGTCAAGATCTGTCGGTGGATCAATGTCAAAAACGCTCTTTTTCCGCAATGGATCTATATCCGGCGGCAAATTGCTCAGCGTCGGTGTTGTCGGCGTGGTCACGTCCGCGGATCCAGTTTTACCCATCAGTTTGGCGAAAAATCCGCCGTTTTCTGTTGATGATACCATAATGTGAAAGTGTCAATTGTGTAATATTTCACAGTTGTTTGAATAACCCAGCTGAGTACAGAGATTTTACAGCAGGGTTCGTATAAGCGTTGTTTTTGCTTGGTTTTATGACGAGTTTGTAGCAAAACGGGTATTGAAACGTGTATATTTTATATCGATGAAATAATTCAATTGCAGCGTTTTTGTTTGGTTTGTTTCAGGTGAAATCTGATTCAATAACGCGAAGGATATCGGAAGTCAGCGATGGGGATAAAGATGCACCAGAGGTAATTAAATGCAAAATATTGTAAATTTTCCCACACTCACACAGAGTTTTATCGCATAATGTTGCGAATTGAAACGCGAAGCGCACACACCAATTGTTTGATTAGAGTATTTGTTTGAAAATTGGTTTTAACTGTGTTGAATAAAGTCACACGAGATATCGATTTCAAGCTCATAAAATAATATTTGATGTTTTGTTGAACGAGATTTAAAATTCAAACTGGCCAACTGCCAAAATATTTGTGAAAATATAACTTTTGTGCTTTTTTCAGGAACGATCTTGGTTTCAATGGGTTCGAACGGTACAATACTCGATGCTTAATCGGCTCCGTGATGAAATGTGTTGTTACGAACGTCAATTATACGACTGATGTTGAATGAAACTGATACTGGTTCAATATGCAAAGACACACACAGGTATGTTATATAGCTTATTGAATACAGGTTTAGGGTGAAATGTAGCTTTAAGTTATACACTAAAATTACAAAAAATATTACTTGTGTAAGCGACAATTATGGCCGTGTTTAGCGCCACCCCCATCGCTAAACACCCCATTTGGTCCTGTAGTCATTTTATGCACTACAATCAGGAATAATTGACATTTATGGACGCTAATTAGGGTTTAGTGACTCTATCCGCGTACGGACTCTTATTAGGGATACGGACTCCTATTGATCGGGAATCAAAATATGGACTCTCCTTTTTATTACCCCCTCTTATTCAGGTCACTACAGTATGCAAACTAATAACATAATTATCCTACTCGTTTTACGAACTTTATGTTTGCTTCTAAAAGCAAGAAACAACAGTGTAACAACATCTATTTGTCTCTGTGTTCTGATCTACACTGTAAAATCCAGTGAGTTGATTTTAACTTAGAATGAGTTGAATCCATTCAGAAATGTGAGCTCTGCATAAGGTCTTTCAGAACTCAGAATTCTGATTTGAATTAACTCATTTTGAGTTAGTTAATTCCCTTGCCCGGCAATTAAACCAACTCAGAGCGAGTTAACGTTTACTGTTTTTAACTCAGAAATAACCAGAAATGACTAATTCGCCATCTGAGTTGATTAATCAACTCATCGGAATTTACAGTGTATAAAGCGTTGTCCGTTGAACTTTTATTTATTATTAATAGTAACAACTGAAAATAATCCGTTGTAAATTTAAAAAAAATCAAATTTGGCCATAATATTATTGTAAAAAAATACAAAACAAACAGCATTACAGTCGAAATCGTACTTAAAACACGGCCACAGACGCGAGTCCAAAGACATTTCTAACCGAGGGATTATCACTATGAAAAAATTTAAATAAATCTTGTAAGCAAAGCGAGCAACAAGCCAGACGTAGTTTTATTAAACATTGGCTGAGTTTCTGAAATTTTATTTTAGTACAAATTTAAGCTATGCTTAAATAGTTACTTAAGTCCGCTGACTTAAGTAAATGTTTAACTTTTCGAATAAACCAGGTAAACGCCAAATGTGAGCCATTGTCATAACAAAAAAGTAATAGTTTTGATTTATATTTAGGACCAGCCTCGAGTCTGCAATTTCAGTTGCACCAAGGTTTGTATACATGAACGGTTAATTTGTAATCTATCAGATTTAATCAGCAGCTTAAGTATTTACTTCACTTAAGTACGTTTTTAAAACGACAAAATGGATAAGTAATTGTTTAGCACATACTTTTAGTGCCAAGTGATGCTTAGGTAGGGTTTCACAAACTCAGCCATTGTAACATAAAATAAATTTTCAAGAGTCTATTTTGGTGAATTACGTCGAAACCATATACCAATGATAACCAAATGTCAAAAACTTTGCGAGAAACAACCTAAAATATATATTGGATTATAAACCAACTGTACAATACTCACAGTCTTTCAGATATTACAGTTATATATGAGTCGTAGTTTCAATTACTTCCTAAAGTAAACTAAAAATAGCTGCAGTAATGATTGGAATTTACGAAAAATTGAATATTAGAAAGCAAAAAATATTAACTTTTTACATGCAGTGAGCTGAAAATGAGCAAAAACATTAATCTTCAGTCTTAGTGAAAGCTAGTGTGCCGCCCGCCAAGACAACCACGTCGTTTACGTTGCAGTAAAATCACTCACTCAAAGCGCAACTGCGATATTATTAGCTTGATTAATGGTCTTGTGGAAGCCTAATGATATGTAGTCGTGCAATTGTTACGGCTGTTTGGTGAACGTAGGGGCGAATTTAGAAGGGGAGCGCGGTAACCCCCAACCGAAATTTTTTGTGTAAAATCGGTAAGGTACCTTACAATTTTTTACTTTTGTGCCCTTCACGCAATTTTTATAAGAGCTTCAGTGTCTGCTGTTAATCGGCCCATGTATAGAGCAGGGCTGGAACAGTAGTATAAGCATATTCCTAAGTCTAGAACAGCGCCCCGGAACAGTAGTATAAGCATATTCCTAAGCCTAAGCCTAAGCCTAAGCTTAAGCCTAAGCGTAAGAATGAACCTATTCCTAAGCCTAAGGCAAAGCCTAAACAAAAAAGTTAGTCTAAAGCTTACTGTCTCTATTACAGCTCAACCGGAAAACGATCCGGCCCTGTACCAGACATGAAAGCGGTGAATCTAGTATATCTAAGGATGAATTTGCGCCAATAAAATCAGCAAAGTTAATTTTTTGTAATAAAGTTAAACACGAAAAAGGTGAGTGCCATCACAGTATCCCCTCTATTTTGACTCATTCCTGGTTACTGGTAAATATGGTTTTGCATATTCTCAATCTAAACCGACCCAAGGTATAATTTCATTTTAGTATTTTATATGTTTTATAAAAAAACCAGTATGGTTCTCGCTCGGTTCGCTCTCGAGCGTCACGCTCCTATTCACCTCCCACTCGTGAGACTGGGGTTCGAATCTTACCTTGAAAATACATCTCATATGAAACTGAAAATATTCATGTGAGAAAGGGTTAAACGGTCAGGTTGTAAACCGCTAAACCAATGGGGGTAAGGGAACCCAGAGATCACACTTTCAACCACACCGGCACAAAACCAAAATTTAATATTGCTAGCATTTGGCGTTTGGGTTCTCGTATCCTGGCATTCCCCGCTAAATAATTACCTTTTCAACCGTAGTACAAAAATGCAAATTACTTATTTCATAACGGACAAGATGGTATCATAGCATCAGGACGCTGTCAACCACCAAAACACGGCTGTTGTAAACAAGGACACGTAGACAAAGTTTCAGTTCAGGAGGGCCTAAATTTGACGGAAAATTTGTTTATAAACGAGCGTATCAATCGAGACTGTTGTTTTTGTGCCTCTGCCATCCACAAAGCTAAAAGCTTAAAAGTGGTTTTTTCGGCTTCGTAACATTTTTGATTGGACTTCGCTTGCTCTTGTATTCCCCATATTGAGTGTAGTTGAGTAAAAATATGCATACAGACAGTTAATGATGAATGAATAATCATTAGCAAAATCACAGCGGTCATACGTTCAGCCGTTCTATCAGTGCGCAATATTTTAAACTCTACAGACCATATTTCGGTATAATTAATTATGTTTTGATGTCCCGTCGTTTAAAAAAACACCGAGTCCAATGTTAAAATTTTCAAAAACATTGCACTATTTAGTGAAATAAATTTACATTTTTCATAATTTATACGAAAAAACAACGCGGATTTGCGGAACGTTTTTCTGTGGGACTGCAATAGAGTAAGCTTATGCTTTAGACTATTTTTTGTGCTTGGCTTAGGCTGAGGCTTAGGTTTAGCAATATGCTCAGTCTTACGTTTTGGCTTAGGCTTAGGTTTAGACTTAGGAATATGCTCATTCTTACGTTTTGGCTTAGGCTTAGGCTTAGGAATATGCTCATTCTTACGTTTTGGCTTAGGCTGAGGCTTAAGCTTAGGAATATGCTCATTTTCACGTTTTGGCTTAGGCTTAGGCTTAGGATTAGGAATATGCTCATTCTTACGTTTTGGCTTAGGCTTAGGCTTAGGAATATGCTCATTCTTACGTTTTGGCTTAGTGCTTAGGCTTAGGAATATGCTTACAATACTGTTCCGCCCCTATTGTTTACATTGGCCCAAATTTTGAACACTCAATCCGCTGTATGCGCCATAACAAAAACATTGCACTGCCAATTGCTTACCGCCCACGCATTTGTCTCTCCCACCCCCTTGGTTTCAAAGCTTAATCGCTCGACGTGAATTTATCAAAAATTCGCTCACACTTGTGTTTAATTGAACGTCAACCTACTCAACAGTCGTTGAAATTGAGTAAATTTGGACAAGAAACAAGCCAAAAAGTATTACAATGAATCAGGTGTAAACTGCACCTACTCGTTCGGTTCAATACCGTGAAATGTTGAATAATCAAAACACATTATACAACTTTGTATTCAAAACAATACAAACAAAATGATGAACGATAGAAAAACATTCAAGTTGAACAGTACTGAGAATCTACTCGCCAGACGAGCTCATTAATACGCAGGGGCGTAGTCAACATTTCATTACGAATGAATATTGCTGCTCGTCCAACTTTACGCAATGTGCAAAAGCGTTAGCGAATAATACATAAAGCATCTGGCCAATGTTACTTTAAGGGGCGTAACCAGTAGATTAAGCGCATTCCTAAGCCTAAGCCTACGCCTAAGTGTTACAAAAATGAGTTCCTAAGCCTAAGCCAAAGTGTAAGCCTAAGCGTTGCAAAAATGAATTCCTAAGCCTAAGCCTAAGTTAAAGCCTAAGCCTAAGTAAAAAATGTAATCTAGAATCTTAACCTGCTATTTTATAGACCCATCAGAAACCTGGACGCCCCTTAAAGTAACATGGGCTAAACGATGTATACAAATTTCCTAATTATAGAACAATCGCGTCAAACGTATGTGCTATGAAACTATTGTAAACAAATATTCTGGCAACGTGGCCAAAATACGTATGTGCGGTGTTCCCGAAATTTTATTGACGCTCTAGAACACCACAGAATATTCTGAATCTTGCAAACGCATTACTGTTCTCGTCTCTGGAAACTTTAGCTGGATTATCTACCTATTCCTCTTGTATGCGCGGCATAGCTATCAGGTTAACAAAATACTCGTAGTTTGAGAATTTAAATTTTTGATTCTTATCTTTGACTAATTTTAGTCATTAAATACATTAATGAAACGACCAAAAAAGTTGTTTTTAAAACAGAATGAAGCAATAGCAGTGACAACAACAACAACAACAACAAACAACAACAACATCAACAACAAACAATAACAACACCAAAAACAACAACAACAACAACAACAACACCGCCACAGCCACCAACAACAACAACACCAAAAACAACAACAACAACAACACCAAAAACAACAACACCAAAAACAACAACAACAACACCAAAAACAACAACAACAACAACACCAAAAACAACAACAACAACAACACCAAAAACAACAACAACAACAACACCAAAAACAACAACAACAACACCAAAAACAACAACAACAACAACACCAAAAACAACAACAACACCAAAAACAACAACACCAACAACAACACCAAAAACAACAGCACCAAAAACAACAACAACAACAACACCAAAAACAACAACAACAACAACAACACCAAAATCAACAACAACAACAACACCAAAAACAACAACAACAACACCAAAAACAACACCAAAAACAACAACAACAACAACACCAACAACAACACCAAAAACAACAACAACAACACCAAAAACAACAACAACAACAACAACAACACCAAAAACAACAACAACAACAACAACAACAACACCAACACCAACAACAACACCAACACCAACACCAACACCAACAACACCAAAAACAACAACAACAACAACCACAACAACAACAACAACACCAACAACAACAACAACACCAAAAAATATGCTGACCTTGCTCTTTGCAGTCATAGAGCGTTAAACTGCACAAATTGCGTATTTGCGTTACAAACGTTTTTTCTTTGCGTTATCTGTTATGCATTCACAAAACAAGGCGCACGATAAAAGAACCATTTGAAAAATGTACATCTGTGGCCGCCGCCCGTACAAATTGTCGGCGACAAAAGGTTTAAACTCCATTAATAACAAAATTGTTACACATATTTTTTTCAATAACTTCCTCATAAACGAGCTGTTCATTTTCTTAATATTGGCTTAGCGTCAGGACCGGAGCAGCGACCCCCCATACCCCCATTTGGGGGGGCCACCCCTAAAAGACCCCGCATCCTAACCGGTTGAAACAAAAACTGCTTAAGTTTTAAAATGTGTCTGACTTCTCGTTCGGCGAGTTGGACAGCCCCCACCCAGGAATTTGGGGTGAACTCACACCCCTGCGTACTCCGGCACTGCTTTAGTTGTTTGAAAATTGATTTTTAAATTTTGCGCAAAAAGTTTTAAAATAAACTTTGTGCCATTATTATATACAGTTTAATCAAGTAGGCGAGCAGATTTTAAGTAATATCTCCGGGGTCGTGTCAGCCCTCAAGAGGACTTGAACAAAATTTATAGTCCGGTTAACCGATGTGCATGCCGACACCAAACGTGAGAGGCGCAATGTCAACAGCAAACGGGGCATTGGGACAACATTACAATATTATTATATAAATTTCCAGATGTTTTTATGCAATCATAAAGACAGATAAGGCTGCTGATGTGCTTAAACAATTCAATGAACTTTGCCCATTAAAAAACCGGGTAGAAAATTTGCGACCAGGATTGCAGCGCAGCCACTCCTGTATGACGGCCAGATTTTGCGCTGATTTAGTAGGAAAAATCGCAAGCATAAGTTTTGTTCGGTCGGTCGTAAGGTTTTATGGCTATGTTTTATCCTGGGTTGGTCAAGACAGCTTTGAGCCTATATTTTGTGCTGGGTTGGTTGGTACAACTTCAAGCCTGTGTTTTTCCTAGGTCGGTCGGAATAGCAGGCTGCGAGCCCATGTTTCTCTGAGTCGGTCGAGACAGCTTTGAGGTATGTTTGTTTGCTGGGACAAAACTGTCCCATCAAAGATATGGGATCAAAACTGCTGTGTCAGCAAAATATATGCTCTAGAGCTGTTCCGATATATTTACACTATTCCGGTAAATCATCCGGTATGATATTCACTTTTTGGTTCCGGTATTCCTTGCTTAGAAGCTTACATTTTTCAACGGGAACGCTGGAACATTTTGGATACCTTGTATGTATATAATGTATATATGTGTACATTTATATATGTTTTACGTATATAAGGATATCGTCGAAGCTGCTTCTGGCTATTCCGACATACCCAATAAACAGACTCGAATTTGGCCAAATGTCCTGGCCGACTCAACGAAAACAAAGGCCCGAAGTTGTACCGGCTGTCCCGTTCGACCCAGCAAAAACATAGGCTTAGAACTGTCTCTCCCAAAAAGCATACAGGACAAGTTTGCCGTTGCATTCCGAGCTTGTTGCTGTCCCGCGGAAAACTGCACGTCTCGTTAATTTGACATATGGAGACCAAAATTCATTGAAAACTTCCACAAAATCATGCGTACGCCAGGTAACTTTTGACGGAGTAGTGTAATTGACACTGATGGTTTTTTAGATTCAGTATCCTGAATACTGAAACCACAATATTGAAGCTTTTTTGGCCTTAGTGTCAAGCGTTAGTACACTGAACACTGACTGCTTTTTGGCTTTACAGTCTGTTGGACACTGAAGTTTTTTTGGCTTCAGTGTCTATCACTATCCCCTCAAAAGGTACCTTGTGTACGCATGATATTGTAGAAGTTGCATTAAAGTCCAGAACAGCATTACATGACATTAAAACATAAACGCTAAACATTAGCTGGAACAATGTCCAAATATACGTAACCATAGGCGTTTTATTTTGATTTTCGTACAGCTAATAATAAACCCTGTTCTGTAGCTAAAAATGGGTGGCGAAGCAAAAAATTCAAGATAACTGATACAAATAACGACCCATAGCCATTAATAGAAGTAAATTCACAGAGCAAAAGTAGAGTAGTCAGTGAAAAAGCGTAAGTTACAATTACGGCAAAGACAATCATTAATTTCTATGCGGAACTGGTGGTGTTTTTTTTATTATAGGGGAGAAACTTCGATTTCGGTGTGTCTTGTGTTCAGTTTTCGCGATAATTCTTATCATATCGATGTAAATATTTGTAAATATATAATTTGTCATCTAAAACTAAAATTTACACGCCTACTTAGACAACAACGACATTTTGACGCAACACTTATCAGCCAACGCTGTCCCGAGTTGGACGGAGTAGTGAGTACAACCAAAGTTTTATTTGTAGCAACCCGCAGGCATTCGCTCGTTCAATGCGGGTCGGTAGGGTACAACCGGAGGTCTGCCTCCGGCTCCGGCTGCGGAAGAAAATCGGCCTCCGGCTCCGACTCCGCGGCTCCGGTAGAATTTTTGCTGGAGGTTCCGCGAATTTCGGTTGCGAAATTTTGCATAATTTTGCAAAATTTATCTGTTTAGCGCGTTAATATGTTTCATTTTTGTTACAATTTTCAGGAAAGAATTTGTAAAATTTCGCAGAAAATTAGCGCAAAATCAAACAACTTAACAACATATTACAGAAATTGGCTAAAATTAACTAATTAACCATTATTTTTACTACCTAATTTCGCCTCACCTCCGGCTCCGGCAAGTTTCTTTGACCTCCGGCTCCGGCTCTGATACTATGCACCTCCAGTTGCACCCTGCGGGTCGGGTAAAGAATATTAGACTATAGCGGGCCCGTGGCCAAAACTGGGCCAAGGTGGTCAACCCTTCTGCTAGGATTTTGCCCCCCTAAACACAGTTTTCAACCTTGCTTGTAAAGTTTATCGAAAACCCTTCTATACCGCTGTCTGCGCCAGATTGAAGGGTAAGGTCCCAGGATCCGAGCCTTCTACAAAAAGGTGCCATCCCAAAAACCGAAAACCGACACCATGTTTCAATGGATAACACGCCATCAAAACCACGATGGGAATTTTGGGAAGTACGGATTGTATGCTCCGGGTCAGGTTATATATCTCGATAAATATTAAACTGTACAAGACTACATTAGTATTATTTTGAATTGAACTGTTGTCTGCTAATTTTAATATTGATGGTGTATTAGTTTTGGCATATGGACCTCGGACTTCACATCACCAATGGCGGATTCATGGGGGGCCACCCCGGCCATGCCCCCCCCCAACAGCATCTCGACAAAAATGCTATAGCAATTTTGTGACAATAGTTTGTGGTTTGTGTATAGGTCAAAAGTAAGTTTATTGCCTGTGAAATTTTGGCCCCCCATTTTGAGATCCTTGATCCGCCACTGCACACCACCTTAGGTAATCCAGCCCTGGACCTCTCCTGAAAACTGTTTAGCATTCCCTAGCAAGGTGTCAGCTGGCTACGGTTCGGGACGTGGGGTTAACACACGGGTCAATTTCTGTATCACGTGGGTAGTCTTGACCTTTTACAAATTTCACAATTTGATAAAGTCGCTATTATATTATGGGTGTTGTTGCCAGTGCCACCCCTAATAACATATACCAGACAAAATCTTCTCGAAACTAACACAAACCATATACTGTTGTATTCAGTGACGCATCCAGGATCTCAAAATGGGGGGTGGCCAAAATTTCACAGGTAATAAACTTATTTTTGACCCATACTGTAGTGAGCCAAATAAGAGGAAGGTCCTCATTTTGAGTCCCAAATAATAGGAGTCCGTATCCCTAATAAGAGTCCGTAAGCGGATAGAGTCCTTAAACCCTTGTTAGAGTCCATAAATGTCTATTATCCCTAATTATAGCGCATAAATGACTAAAGGGCCAAATAAAGGTGAGTTCGAAACTTTAAAGCGTACTTATACTATTGTGTATAACACAGAGAAATAAACAGTGTAGAACAGCAATTGACACTATATAATTTTTGTCGAGATGCTATTGGGGGGCACGGCCGGGGTGGCCCCCCATGGATCCGCCATTGGTTGTATCCCATGGTTTCGATACGTTAACCATACTAAAGCATAAACGTCCCTCATCGCAATGAAAATTTACGTACTTCAGATACACGGCATAGCAAAGTTGTGTCAAGTATAAAAATGCCAATCATTTTTGAACCAAACAGTAACCGGAAAACACATAGCTACGCTTTTATTTCTCGTCCTGTTCAATTTTGGAACCATTGGCAGATGCAGAAATTTCAGAATGGGGGGCACCCGTGCGAAATATAATGGCGGAAAACAAACTCGCCAGCGAAGCGAACAAGCCAAACGCCATTAGAGTGGTCAAACTTTAATACAAAAATCTTGGTTTTTGATCCCTTTTGTGTGTCTAGGAAGACGTGTTCCGCTTGGATCCGACACAGTGGTTCTTTGGAATATATATTCGCCTTGGACTGATCATACACTGTCTACCGATGGATTATGACTATATTAGGCACATGGAATCCAGCCCAAAAATGAATATAAATGTAGAATCAGCATATATAATTAATGCGCAAACATAAATATATACAATAGGCACCGTAGCGTAGATGGGGGCCGGGGGGGGGGGAGGCTCAGACCCCTTAGAAAAATTCCCCCCATAAAATATTCAACCTTGCTTGCAAGTCAAAACCCTTGAGTGGTTCTCCTGAAAAAATTTTTAGCCCCCCTCCCATAGCAAGAGGTGAGCTGGCTACGGGCCTGTATCCAATACTTGTACTGGTAAACTGAACGTGAAACTGTGCAGGAAAATAGTCAGCTGGTTTATGGTTCTATCAAACGTCATCGAACCCAAAGCATGTTTAACCAGTTTAACCAACAACGGCTTAAAAACGGAATATGGTTGTGCTCGGCAATAATATTTTTCATGATTTTAACTAAAATAGTCTAAAAAAAATTCAGTAGAATTGATATAATTAAGAAAAAACTTTAAATACACTGGCCAATATAGCGATGGGTGTCCAATAAAACGTCCGTCAATGCGAAAGCTATGATTTTATTTACTGTTACCACTACTTGTATTTATGCGGAACCAAAAAGTTGTTATTGTTTTACAGTTTGCAGTTATAACTTGCACTTTAGTAGCCGAGGTTGCAGCCGTGTGCAATTTTCCTAAAAGCACTGAGGTTTCACACGTTTTCACAAAGTGTATATATACTATATGAAAGAAGGCATTATTCTACAGAATTAGACTATCTAATTTAATTGTATTAATTCATTTATAGAACAGTCTGTAATATATTGTTAAAAACAATGCTTACTTGCGCTGGAACGATGCCCAAAATACGTATGAAGCGTGTTCCAGCTTTAATAATGTTATTTTTGAATTGCAACGGAGAAAAGCTAGCTACGTAATATTGCACTGGCGAAGCTTATACACTTGCCCCACCCGAGAAGTCCGGATTAGTTAGGGCCGGCATCGGAAACAACGGAAATGCAAATAGGCTCATAAAATAGAAATGGTCGATTGCTAAAGTTTTGTTGCAAAAGCAGTGTGTCTACCGTGACAATACTAAATTGGACTAAAGAGCGTGCGGTACGTCCCATGCTAGAAAAAATTTCAACTCTTCTACACTTGGTAAACACGACAATTCGTTGCCCGACAACTCGTTACCCGACAATGTGTAATCCGAAATTTCATCGATTTGCCAAATGGCATATGAAAAGAAAGGGCCGGAACAGTAGTATAAGCATATTCCTAGGCCTAAGCCTAAGCTTAAGCCTAAGCGTATGCATGAGCCTAAGCCTAAGCCTAAGCCTAAGCAAAAAAATTAGTCTAAAGCTTAAACTGACTATTATAGCCCCTCCGCAAACGATCCGGCCCTGTTCTATACATGGGCCCGACAAATCGTCGCCCATCATTATGATTGTCTTAGGCTTAGGATTACGCTTAGGGTTATGCTTAGGTTTATTTGTAGGCTTCAGGACACTGTTGGGCGACAACTTGTCGGTCGGTGAATATTGTCACAGATCCTGAATATTTCCCCCATCAAACCTCAGCCTAAGCGTAAATCGAAGGAGGAAAGTGTACGGAAGCCGAAATTCCAACAAAAATTCATAAAAATTTCGTCCAATGTTAATTTTAGGGGCATAACAGTACACTGAGCATATTCCTAAGTCTAAGCCTAAGCGTTGCAAAAATGTGTTCCTTAGCCTAAGCCTAAGCCTAAGCAAAAAATGTACTCTAGAATCTAAACCTACTCTTTTATAGACCCACCACAAACCTGGACGCCCCTTAAAGAAACATGGGCCTCAAAAATTCCAACAATTCACATGATTATCACATGCTAAATGCATGACCATATACAGACTGCGAAACAAACAGTACATTTGTTGCGCGTCACATTTGCATCTAATTTATGCTGCGACAGTGGTACTCGTTGATTAGTACTGCCTACCGCGGTCGCTATAAACTGCTCGTTTTTTGCAACAAATGTTTCTCGATTACAGAAGTACTTTAATTTGAAATAATTAATCAAAAATTAGAAAATTTATCGCCGATTTCTGTAAAAATAACTTTTTTCTTAAATGTTAATTTTAACACTTTTAATGGTTTTTTAAGAACAACAGTACGCATTGTTTGAGTTTTCATGTATATTTTTTATACAAAAACACAACACAATCTAATGCTAAGTAGTCGAGAAATTTCTATAATCGATATATATTTATATATACATATATACGTATATACATATATATAAATATATATATAAATATATATAAATATATATATATATATTGTTTGCATTTGCTATAAATTAATGCGATGAGATAAAAATCATAATTGTCGATATGTTTTGAATCTGAATACATTTTTATTATAAATTCTGCAATGCCAGAATTTCAGGTTTCCTTCTCAAAAACACCATTTATAAGCATCCCTTGTTTCGGCTCTAAAGTTCAGATATACAAATTATATTGGATGGCAAGAAGAAATGTTTCGAATTTTTCGTAATTGCTACACTCTCATGTATTTTACTGTTACGTCAGGCATGTGTGTCTGTGTACAAGCAAAATTGATCGGTATATCATCGAACTAGCAATTTTAGGAGACTAAACACCCTTTGGCATGCTTTTTAAATTAAGCTAGCAACACTAGCTCCCCAAGCCCGTAGCCAGCTCACTTTGCTAGGAGGGGCTAAAAAATTTTCCAGGAGGGGCATTCAAGGGTTGTCAATGAATTACAAGCAAGGTTCAAAACTTCCTAGGGGGCCCCAAAATTTTCCATAAGAGGACTGAGCCCCCCCTGGCCCCTCCTTGGCTACGAGAATCGAGACGTAATATGAGCCATTAGATGTTTCTCGATGCATTTATTTTTTGCCGTCTGTCTGTACGTTAAACAAATGTAAGCTGGGTGTTTTTGGGGGTTCACGTGACTTTACAGCATAGTGACAGGCATACAATACAAACTGATATATTTTCCTGTCCAGTTAGGAACCGGTACTTTGATCGAGCTAGCTAAGTATCCGGAAAAGCGGGTTACGGCTAGTTTCGAATTCGATTGACAATGTATCTGCATTGCATGCTTTGTGATGCAATTGCTCTACGCTACGCCGAACTGCTTCTATCGTCGACCATATATCGACTACATGCTATCGGCAAGCATTCGTGCAGTGAACTGCAATACATCGGCAATTCACATATGGGAGACACATTGCATAACGCACAGCACAATGACGTTTAGTGACGTAGACGTCAGAGGCGGATGCAAAAATTTCTAACGGGGCGGGCGGGATGGCAAATGTTCTGAAACGCAAAAATTGTAAGGTAGGGACCTTATCATTTTATCACCAAAAAATGTTTCTTAGAGGAAAACTTGTATAGAAGCGACCTTATCATTTTATCGCCCAAAATTGTCCACGGCGAAAAATTGTAAGGTTTTATCACAAAAACACAAAAACATTTTCTCAGTGGAATAATTGTAAGCTAGAGGGACCTTACGATTTTATCACAAAAAAATTTCTGACAGAGGTCCGTACGCCACCCTCGGCGCCTCTGAATAATCCGCAACTGATAGACATAAAGCATGCATAAAAAATGCAATTATGGCATCAAAGAAAGAAATTATACATTAATAATTGTAATGAAATTTTGCCTAAAAAGCAATAATTACACTGCGTAAACTGTCGATCAATGATTAATTGCCGACATTTATGTATTTTGGGCGTTTCATAGTGAATTGTTGGCGTCAAATAGATGGCTGCCCCAGCCTGCTTCTAAAGTTATACTTCGGTCCCTTTAAATTACAAAAAGGTTCATTTTGCACCAGAGTGGTGATTATTGGTTCTAAGAATGAACTTCGAGGGCACCAGTTGAACAAATACCGCGAGTAAGCGAGACACATTTGTTGGTCCATGTATCGAACAGGGTCGGATCGTTTTCCGGAGCGCTTATAATAGAGTCCGTTTAAGGTTTAGACTAATTTTTTTAGCTTAGGCTTAGGCTTACGCTTAGGAATAGGCTCATTCATACGCTTAGGCTTAAGCTTAGACTTATGCTTAGGAATAGTACCACTTAAACCTTGAAATAATCGGCCCATCTATAGAACAGGGTCGGATCGTTGTCCGGAGGAGATATAACAGTCAGTTTAAGCTTTAGACTAATTTTTTGCTTAGGCTCATTCATAGGCTTAGGCTTAGACTTATGCTGAGGAATATGCTTAAACTACTGTTCCGGCCCCTTTTCTATACATGGGCCCATTTATTTGTACTCGCGCATCTTGTAAAACTGTAGTCTTGGGTTCAGTGGGGTTTCAAAATTGATATTTATCTTCAAACGCCGTGTTGATTTCAGCTCAGGCCCCTTTCGAGCGTTTCAACCAAGCGACCTGTAGCTCCGGTACTCAGACTCTACATTAAAAGAAGGACAAAACCAATATCGACATTGTGGCCAATCAGCAAACGTTGCCGTTCGATGGTCAGGCCCGTAGCCAGCTCATCTGGTTAGGGGAGGCTAAGACTTTTTCAGGAAGCGCATACAAGGGTTTTCGTTGACTTTACAAGCAAGGTTTGAAATTTTTCTATTGAGGGCGAAAATTTTTCCAAAGGGGGCAGATCCATCCTGGTTCCCCCTGTCTGCGGGCCCGTCGATGGTTAAAAAATGACACCTCCATCGAGAGTATGGGCATTACACCGGGCTACAGCACCGGTTTGTTGACCTGTAGCAGTTGCACATCCTCTATATAAAATCACATTAGGACAAAAATGTCAAAGCGAAAATTTTAATAAATTGAAATTTATATAACACCTTTGATAATAATATAGGCTTAAGCACCGATAACTATGTAATACCTTCTTAATTAACTTGATAACTTTAAACCGTAAGCTGATAATGGCAAAAAATGATATTAGCATATTATTTTCGCTACATCAAAAAACATGGTCTGGCTTTGTTCGATTAAAATGTGTTTATATTTAAATTATTAATTGTGGACCCGTAGCCAACGGAGAGCCAGGGTTGTCTCAGCCCCATGGAAAAATTTTAGCCTCAAAATTTTCAACCTTGCTTGTAAGTTGTTTGCCCCACTTGTAAAAATTTGCAACCTCCATCTCCTACCAAGGTGAGCTGGCTACGGGCCTGATTAGGCGGCAACATTTATTCAAATACAACGGATTCGAGATACACCACGCTTTAGTTGCTAATTTTACATTTGAGACAACCAAAATATTTGTATAGTCTTAAGCTTTATCGCCGCTATCAAATTGCCAGATAACGAATATATTTTGTATATTTTATGAAACACTAATACTGTCACCGCTTAATATCGAAGCCGATGTTGCTATTACAAATAATGAATTGATAACAACGTCGAGCTTTTGTACAGCGGTTGCGTAGATGTACACTGTGAACTAAAATTAATTCTTAGGAAAAGTCATACACCTAAATACCTACAGGCTTGTAGCCATCTCACCTTGCTAGGGGGGCTAAAAAATTTTCAGGAGGGGTGTACAAGGATTTTCAATGACTTACAGGCAAATGATGAAAATTTTCTAGGGGAAGGCAAATTGGTTCCAGGAGGACTGAGCGCCCCCTGGCACCCTCTTGGTTACGGGCACAAATACCTAAGCATTTGGCTAAGTTTTGTGCCAGCTATCTATGCCTCAGCTTAAAGACCTACGGCAACCGGTGCTCATTTTACTTCACCAGTAATTTTACAACGTTAAATTTTGTGTTCTTCCCACGAATTCATGAAATTTGATGAATTTGACTGATAATAGAAATGAAAAATTTTACCTGTGGTGCAACGTACACGACACCAATATATAGAGATAACATGGGTTACACGCCCTTGTGAATTTCTGTATACCACAGTAACGGCTAGCCTCATTCTATGGTCAAAAAACTTCCTAATTTTCAAATGATTTTAATGGTAAAATTTGGTTGAGTTATCTCGTAGCAAAATTTGGTAAGTTACTTTTGCCAAAAATCGCTTATAACTAAACAAAAATACAAACTGTGCACTGTAAAAAATGCGGAGTCAAATTGAATTGAATTTGACTCTGGCGGAGTCAAATTTGACTCAGTTTGTGTAGTCAGGAAAAGCCGCCTGTTTCCGATGGAGTCAATTTGACTCCCCTTTTTTACAGTGTATGAGATCGTGTTGCCGTTTTGCCTGACGGACGCACTTTCTGTATTGGGTAGGAGGTACCGATATACCAGGTGTGGAGCCGATTTGGCATCGGTATTCTCTGCAGAATGAGAGATCTTCAGAGTGGGTCTGAGGACTCTTGTGTCTTCTCAAAATGTAAATACCTTTTAAGTGCGGTTCATCAAAATTTTGGAACATATGCCAATTTCGTCGACGGCACCAATTTTTTCTCTTTATTAATCCTTCGTATTTTCCACCAATTTAGGCTAGAAAACACACCGTGAATATATACACAGAATATTTGCATCACAAAACTTTCGGCTTAACGGGGCCAGGGAGATACATCCCCCAGCTCATGGATACGTCATTTTGGGCACACTTTAAATTTCAATGAGTTGATTTTAACTCAGAATGAGTTGAATCACTCTGACTGAGTTAGGACTATCAGAACTCAAAATTTTGAGTTGATTCAATTCGTCCTGAGTAATTTAATCAACTCACCCAGAGTCAATTCAACTCAGAAAGAGAATCAACTCAACTCTGAGTGAGTTAATGGATACTGATTTTAATTCAGAATAACTCACTCGCTAGCTGATTGGTACAATCAACTCATTGGAATTTTACAGTGCAGTGGTACAATTTTTCAAAGTTTTACAAAACCAAACGTTTCAGCAGGTTCAACTTGCTAATCTCAAAAATGTTCAAACGAACGGCCTCGTTCGGTCATTTACCGTTGCCGAACAAAAATACAGTTTCCCGGTTTCAAAACGACGCCATTCATTTTGAAATCAAAACAAACAAGAAGATGGAAAATGTGCGCCAAAACGTCAAAACTTAATACGCAATATTATTTAGTAACAACACCATTACGAGCCATAAACGATTATTAGTGAAAACTGCACGCGCAAATCAAAAAGCAAAATTTCTCCGGTAACGAGAAATTAATCACTCTCTCGACGCTGACAACGGTTATACCGTAAGGCACCATTGTGATGTAATGGGAGCCTGTTGAATATGTGGCCATATTCTCAAATGAACCCATGTATAGAACAGATCCGAATCGTTTGTCTGCGATGCTGTAATAGAGTTAGTTTAAACTTTAGACTTACATTTTTGCTTTAGGTTTAGGCTTAGGTTTAGGAATAGGCTTAGGCTTAGGCTTAGGCTTAGAAATAGGCTCATCCTTACGCGTAGGCTTGATTAAGCTTAGGCTTATGGTTAAGCTTAGAAATAGGCTTATCCTTACGCGTAGGCTTGCTTAAGCTTAGGCTTAGGGTTAAGCTTAGAAATAGGCTCATCCTTACGCGTAGGCTTAGGCTTAGGCTTAGGCTTAGGCTTAGGCTTAGGCTTAGAAATAGGCTCATCCTTACGCGTAGGCTTGATTAAGCTTAGGCTTAGGGTTAAGCTTAGAAATAGGCTCATCCTTACGCGTAGGCTTGCTTAAGCTTAGGCTTAGGGTTAAGCTTAGAAATAGGCTCATCCTTACGCGTAGGCTTGCTTAAGCTTTCGCTTAAGCTTAGAAATAGGCTGTCAAGTGAACCCCGACACTTCCGTCAGCTTAATCTGTGATTACGACAGAAAATACACGAAAGCAGCTGCCAAAGACTAGCAACACAATTGACATTTAAAATCAGACATCATTTGAAAACGCCAAGAACAAACAATAAATCGTAAAATTGTCATCAAAAACCATGTGATTTGTGTTGAATTCTTTAAAATTTATACAGTAGATCTTCCGGTCGTGTAAGTTCCACGACCATAAAAACAAAAATATACAAATTTGAAATATTTCAAATGCTTTAGCGACTTTAAAAACCTCTGCTGACCAATGATTGTTCTGTAGTAATTGGTGCATCGCAAAATAAGACTTCCTTGAACGAGTAAAGGAATCTATGCCCTTACAGGCCCATAGCCAGAGGGGGCCCAGATAACTATCAGGTCTCCTGCCAAAATGCCTATACCTTGTAAAACCATTTAACCACTATTATTATATACCATCTGAAATCTTTGAAATCCCCGAAATTTTTACACCCCCCAAATATGTTAATTATCTGGCTACAGGCGTGCGCGTTTCCATCCGGTACGGATTTCAGCGGCGTATGCAGCGATATAAATAGTGGATGGATGTTTATCCCATCGCGAAGTTTCTGATCAAAGAAATAAGCAATTTTAACCGGCTTTATAGAATAACATTACGAAGAATCAAAATATTTTCATATATTGAAAAATGAAAGGTCACAAAACTGCGCCCGCAGCCAAGGGAGGGCCAGGGGGGCTCAGCCCCCCCTGAAATATTTCGGCCCCAAATAGAAAGTTTTCAACCCTGCTTGTATTACTCATTGAAAACCCTTGAATGCCCATCCTGAAAATTTTTTAGCCCTTCCTAGCAAGGTGAGATGGCTACGAGCCTGCACAAAACCAAAATGATTTTAAAAGCACACGTTTTTGGTTTCAGTATGCAAATCAAGAGCTTTGTATTCTGATGATCAGATTTACTGCATAGTTTCTCTTAATTTTGTTTCGCTTTGGTGTACAGAAATGTTGGCTCCACTGCAAAAAATAGTAAGTGGCTCTACAGGGCGGCTCAAACTGAGTCAAATTCGACTCCACCATAGGCGGAGTCGAATTTTGACTCAGTTTGAATAGTCAGGGAAAGCCTATTTCGAAGAGAGTCAATTTGACTCCCCATCTTTTACAGTGCATAATAATTTGTTGAACTTTCTGGTTTTTGATAAAGTTCCTTATTGTATTTCTAAAGTATGATTGGTCGTTAGTTTTGCCCGCGCAACGTTGTACACAATAAATCTTTTCCTTAAATTTATTTTTAAACAACAGGTTCAAATAAATTTTTACTGTTATGGACTGCAAAAAATGGTGAGTCAAATTGACTTTCTCCGAAATAGGTTTTTCCTGACTACACTAACTGAGTCAAAATTCGATTCCGCCAGAGTCAAATTGAGTTGAATTTAACTCAGGCGGAGTCAAATTTTGACTCAGTTTGTGTTGTCAGGAAAAGCCTATTTCGAAGCGAGTCAATTTGACTCACCATTTTTTGTAGTGTACGCTCCTGATCTGTTTATGACGACCGAGGTTGAGAAAGTCAAAAACAACTGTTACCTCGATCCGTCATTTACGTTTGATATTTTACAAGATCGATGGTCGATGTGTCAAGCAACAGCTGCGGTTTTAAAAGCTCAACGATATTCTCTCAGAAAGTCGAAAAAAAGCACTAGACGGCCTCAAAAACCTGAATGTTTTTGAGTAAATCATAGCATATTCCGATACAATTGTCTTTGACAGATTTGATTTCGAACGGGTACCTTTTGTGCCAACTAAAACTCTCACAAGTGTGACAGCAGCGTACACAGGAACTCGTCTCGGGAAGGGATATCCGTTTTTCCGCGTTTGGCCGAGATCAATCGAGAAAATTGGTTTTGTAGCTTATGAACCAGGCGGATTAATTACAAACCTGTAAAACTGGCAATTTTTTCCAATCAGCACAGAATTTTTGACCAGAATATCTTGATTGTCGTATTAACACATTTCTTGCAAAATGTTTTGCTGAAATAAATACAAAATGTCAAACTTTCGGGGTTAAGTCAGACGTGGAGTACAAAAACGGCCATGTCGAGAATGTAGCCAAATTTTCGACTGTTGTTTTTGATTTTAACCCAACGCTTTTTGCGACGAAATAACAAACACAAAGGTCGAACAGACACGATGTTTGGCCCCATATCAGGTTCAGGGTTCGCGATTTGACAATACAAGAGAAATCATTTTTGTCAAGATACCCCGAAACGTTTTAGTCATGGAAAGTTTAACTTCGGGAGCATATTTTACATAATAAACACAACGGGATTGTTAAAATGTAATTTAAACTAAATATAAGAATAGAACAACAAACGGCATAAATTGTACTTACGTCGGCCAATGTATAGAACAGGGCCGGAACAGTAGTATAAAGCATATTCCTAAGCCTAAGTCTAAGCACTAAGCCTAACTATTGTAGCCCCTCCGGAAAACGATCCGGTCCTGTTATATACATGGACCCTTACGTCCGTCCAGATTTAATACTACTTAAAACAGTTCGCACTGCAAACCACAGTTTAAACCGTATCTGCCAACTCGGAATCAGAACTCAAGGGAAACTCAACTCAATAAACAGTGCCGGCGGAAGCGCCTGCCAAGCAGCCCCGATTGAGGAACCCCTGACTCTTTTTGGTCCCATCCTGGCAAGCTTAAAATTTTTTTGCGGACCACAAAGTTATTGAGCTGTAAATATATTATTGGGATCCCCTCAGGCCTGTTTGAGAGTAGGTCACGACTATCCCAAAGCCGTCCCTGTCAATACACCGTTATAACGCAAAATACATATAATTAAACACCGCAAGCCATTTATCACATTTCAACCAGTCTTTAAGCGCTGTAGTACGCAGCATAGTAGCTGGCATCATACGTAGAAAATGCCAGAACACTCGCGTCATTGTAGAAATATAACAACAGTTGCAGACTTGCATTAGTTCACATATCGAACCAACCGTAGTAGTTTCCAGAACAAAAACCATTCCGAAAATAAACATAGTTCATTCTGGAATGCCGTTTTTTCCGGCTTATTTATAGTGCAACTTGTGAAGAAACTACAATCTGGCTACATAGCTAGTTTAAGTAACTGTAGTGCCCCGAATAAGAGGAGGAAGGGACAATAAGAGGGGAATCCCCATTTTGAGTCCCAATCAACAGGAGTCCGTATCCCTAATAAGGGTCCGTAAGCGGATAGAGTCCCTGGCCCATGTTACTTTAAGGGGCGTCCAGGTTTGTGGTGGGTCTATAAAATAGTAAGTTTAGATTCTAGTTTACGTTTTTTGCTTAGGCTTAGGCTTAGGCTTAGGAACCCGTTTTTTGCAACGCTTACCATTAGGCTTAGGTTTAGGAATACGCTTAATCTACTGTTACGCCCCTTAAAGTAACATTGACCGCGGTGTGGATAGATTGTCTGCTTGCATGCGTTACAAAATTCATCCCTTGTCTCTTGATACTGTTGCTTAAAAAGAATCATGATTGCTTGTACGAAGTTGTCATAGTGAAATTCATTCAGTGAACGATCGCATTACGCTGTCTGTTTTAAGTTTTTCACTATTTTAGGCAGTATAGTAGTAAATCAGACAGCTGTCTTTAATTTGATTAGATTTCACCGCGAAAAATGAATTTTAAGCGTAAGAAAAGCGTCCGACGTGCGATTTCTCTAGTACTCTATAAAAAACACTCCACGTTAAAGCCGTATTTTCACGTGCAAGTTTTTGCTGCAAAAACTTGCACGTGCAACTTGCACGCGCAAGTTTGATCACAAAGCAACTTTGAATTTGTTGCAGCTGCTAATTATTCACTGGAATTTATTGTATTGAATTTAATTCGCACCTTTGAACGCAGTTGCAAGTCGCTTGAATTTATTGCACCTGCAGTTTGATTGGTCAGTCGAAATGTTCTTTTGAAAACAGTTGCAGCTTCAAGTATTTAGTGCAAGTTGCAACTGCGAGTTGTCGGTGCAAAAACTTGCACGTGTGAATGGGGTTTTATGGTTATATTTGACTACTTTTTTAAGTATAAGTGTTCCAAATCTAAATCTTTGCTAAAATTATGTGGATATTGTAGTGACCCAAATAAGAAGGGGATAATAAGAGGAGGTCCCCATTTTGAGTCCCAATCAATAGGAATCCGTATCCCTAATAAGAATCCGTAAGCGGATAGAGTCCCTAAACCCTAATTAGAGTCAATAAATGTCAATTACTCTTAATTGTAGCGCATAAATAACTATACGACCAAACAAACCTGAGTTCGAAACCGAACTTAAGTTTTGAAAGTAACATTCCAAAGGATTACCTTGCATTATCGCTCAAGGTTTTGATGCAAGGCAAAAAACGTTTAACTAAACGGATAGTTGTAATGCCGGTACTGCTGTCATTTCCTGATTAATTAAGTAAATGTAAAGCTAAGAATCTTGTGTTTGCTTAAAATTAAATAAAACTTTGCCAAGCACCATTGTAAAGTAAAAACCGACACTTATAATTCGTCAACAGTTTTTACTTAATTTTAAGTATATTTTTAGTGGGTGTCGTTGCGCCAAGTATTGGTGCAACGTTTACTTTTATTGCATCAAATAACAAACAATTCCAAATAATGAAACTGAAACGTTGCGTTACTTCAGCGCTACAATTAAAAGTCTAAAATAAAAATATTAAAACTTAACATTTGAAACATTTAAAAAAAAAGCTTCGAAACATTCGCTGGCTTCCAAAATGGCCACAAACTTGTTGTTTTAGAGTGTTTTTTGTAAGATTAAGAACGATGATGTTTGGTGGCACAAGTTGTATTTTGCAGATGTTCAAGTTTTCAAATACAAGATTTTTTACAAAACATTTTTTTCGATCGGATAAAAAGTTACTGCATTTTACAGCACAAATGAAACGGATAAACATAATGGATCATTGTTTACAAGGATGTAGAAAATGTATGCAAAAGCTGGCCAATGTTACTTTTAGGGCCGTAACAGTAGATTAAGCGTATTTCTAAGCCTAAGCCTAAGTCTAAGTCTAAGCCTAAGCCAAAGTCTAAGCCTAAGCCTAAGTCTAAGCCTAAGCCTAAGTCTAAGCCAAAGTCTAAGCCTAAGCCTAAGCCTAAGTGTAAGCCTAAACCTAAGCCTAAGCAAAAAATGTAGTCTAGAATGTAAGCCTACTGTTTTACAGACCCATCAGAAACCGGGACGACGGCCTTAAAATCATAAAAAAACAACCAGTAGGCGAACATGAACCAAGCGGAAGCCAGCTATAAAAATTAGGTTGGCACATAAGAATCAGTCGACATAAAGTGATTTTAAGTCTATTTTTTGCTTAATCTGAGGTTTACTTATAAGCTTATCCTTAGACTAAGGCTTAGACTATACTTAGGCTGGCCAATGTTACTTTAAAGGCAGTCCCATTTTCCCGGGATAGAAATATACCAGGAGTACCCGTCCCATTTTCCCGTGACAGCAATGTACCAGGAGTACATTCCAAAAATATAATTGGGACAGCGGGACAGTTGGGACAGATGAGACAGTGGGACAGTTGGGACAGCTGGGACAGATGGGACAGCGGGACAGATGGGACAGTGGAACAGACGGGACAGTTGGGACACTTGGGACAGATAGTATAGTTGGGACAGATGGGACAGTTGGGACAAATGGGACAGTTGGAACACTAGGGACAGATGGGACAGTTGGGACAGATATACAGATGGGACAGCGGGACATTGGGACAGATGGGAGACTTGGGACAGATGGGACAATTGACCCTATTTTATTCGTTAGTTCTATCCACAAGCACGTTACCAAATTTCAAATGTGTGTGTTTAACCATGTAATTAAAGCAGAAATGACCCACATACGTATTTTGGGCAACGTTCCAGCTGTAATTATTTTATTTGTTTGATATATAAACAAGACATAGGATATATATGCAAATTAGAACACATTCGTGAAAAGTTTTGTGAGGAATATTTTAGGATTGCAAATTTGCAACCACATTGACTAGTTTAAACTATTTCTCAAACAAATGTTTCCTTAATATTTAATTTCAAGCTAGGATTCGAATACACATTGCACTGAGTTTTTCACGGTCTACTATACTTGAGACAGGGTTTAAACAACAAATATCAGACAGCCGGTTTTAGATTTTGAGAGAGCCAAAATATTAACCGCTGTCAATATTAAGTCTGGTCATTAGCTATGTGATATTAAGTAAAAAGAATCACAATTGCTAAACGATTTAGTGTTTTTGTGAAAGCAACGATCGCTGATTTTTCTAAGAGAATCGCAGACTCTCAGCTGATAAAACAAATGGCCCATTTTACTTTAAGGGGCGTCCAGGTTTCTGATGGATCTATAAAATAATGGGTTTAGATCCTAGATACAATTGTTTACTAAGGCTTAGGCTTAGGAACACATTTTTGCAACGCTTAGCCTTAGACTTAAGCTTAGGAATGCGTATAATCTACTGTTACGCCCCTTAAAGTAACAATGGCCAACTTATGTATATATCAATCACAAAACTGTAAAACTATTTCAATAAATTCACCGTAAACAAATTAGAATGTAGTTTTAAGCTTATTTGAAAGACTAAAAAACGTTTCGGGTGCCTAAAAAATTTCTCGAAACTGTATTTTTAACTGAACTTCAAGAGCTCTCAAACGGTCAAAAACTGTTTAAAAACCTGTTCATTTTTTAATTCAATTGCGTCAGCTTATATTGCGAATTGCAGTTTAAAAATTGCTACTGCAGTTCAAATATATAGTTGTTGGTGCTGGTTTTTTTTCTGCAAAATCGTTCGAACAATCTAGTGCATTTCGCACGTTTTAAAACACTTCAAAATACCGTATACAGAGTTGAATATTTTGTACGGAATGCTAATTAAACAAAAATTTATTAGATATTTAAATTTAGTTCATGTTGCTTATCTACTTGGTAGATAGAGTTCCGGCGAGTAAGCTTGAATAGTTTGAAACAATTTTGCGCAAAGTTCTAAAGGTTTTAACACCAAAAAAGTGCAGGTTAGGGTTTTTAGGCGTTGCTTTAAGACGTAAAACTTGTTTACCGGCCGCGTTGCTCGTTAATTCAGGCTGGATAGCAGACATCGGGATTGAACAGATACGGAGTTGTGAGTTGGGGCCTTAAATCTAGCGGCCGATGTAAAAAAGAGGGGCGCCGCATTATTATAACCATATTCCTAAGCCTAAGCCTATATTTTACCAGTTTACGAACTGTATCAGAGATATAGACTCGTATTTATTAAGGGTATAAATAATAACCCCGGTTCTTATTTGGGTTCTCTTTAACAAAATCACAACAAAAAATTATGTAATTATCCTGATATTGATTAAATTCATAATTTCTCATGGCGAAAAAGGCTTAAGAGTTGTCTATGTATTGTGCAATTGATTTACCATATCCCCTTGCGGGGTTCACGTTAAAACTGGGGCAGCCTGGAACACGTTTGGTTCCTATTACAATAGCGGGTAACATTTTGTCTACACATAAATCCGCTATCAAATATATGATATTCGAAATATTGCCCGTCAGTATGATATGACATGTTTGAAAATGACAGCAAGGTCGCGGTAAACTAGCCTGAATGTCCTGTAGAATATCATATGATACTAATATTTTAAAGTTTGAATTATTTGTACATAGGGATATATTTAGGCAGAACTTTCACCAGAAACAGAAAAATAGAAACAAAATTTAGTATTCGAAATCGCTAACAGCTACATTATCTGGCTTTTTGTCAAATTATTCGTGGGCATAAATTACATTGTCCTGCATAATATCGCGTTTTTCGGTAAAATTTCGGAATATCATATATTCCGATAAATGTCCCGCGGTATCATGTGACATATGGCTGTTTGTATACGATGATTTCTATGGATGCGGAATTTGCAAGCCAATATCATGTGACATTCGCATTTTGTCTACAAACCGCTATTCAGATCACAAAATTTTATATTGCGTGGAATCAACATGGGACAAAACGTGTTCCAGGATGCCGCAGTTATAACGTGAACCCCGCATGAATGAATACAGTGACCAACACAACGGCAATACGAATATGTTTCGTCCTGTGCGTCAAATAATTTTAAAGTTGCCAGCTAAAGCAATTCAATGCTAAGACCCTCGTCAAAAATAGTTTGACATATGCAACACAAAATTGCAAAATATCCTTGTATACGCAAATAAAACAATCACATCCTGCAGCGATCTTAATATATTTTAGTTGGCGCAGAGCGAAGCCTTAAAAAAGTTTAAAAACATCATCAGAAACAAAAAAAAATTGGTGCGATATTCACCACTGCATATAAAAAACAATAAAAAATCTTTTCAATGAACGACATTTGCAATGTGAACAATCCACGTTTTGCTGTACACTTTTGTTGAGGGTCCAAACCCCGCTTCCACCAGATAGCAAAATTTTGTTCAAGTGCAGTTTCTGCGTTTTCGAAAGCAGAAATATTTATGCTCGACACTGTAAACATAAAAATTGCAAATAAAATAGAACATAAAGTCGAAAAAGCAAACGATATATATGTTTTAGCTGTTATTTGCTGGCGGAAGTTTTATGTTTTAAATACACAATATGGCCAATGTATAGAACAGTGCCATTAAAACAGAGAGGGTACCCCCCTTGTTATTCGGCTACGGACTGTTATTTATTTTTAACCCATGCTCCGCCACCCTTCGTTACTGATATACATATATCCGGTACTGCAACTATCCGTTGAATTAAATGTTTGTTTGTGTTGTGTCAATAGCTTGAGCGATAATGCAAGTTTATTCGTTGGAATGTACTTTCAAAACTTAAGTACGCTTTAAAGTTTCGAAGTCAAATTATTTGGACCTGGAAAGGTTGAAGGACTCTATCCGCTTACGGACTCTTATTAGGGATGTGAGAAGTTCGTGATTTTACTAAACCAGGTATCCTGTATCACGCCTTTATTCAGTTCTTTTCTCTATGTAAGCTTATCGCTCTGATTTAGTAAACGCGGCCGGTAAATATTTATTAACCCACGCAAAGCCTTTGACAACACCAAAATACACCAGTAAATTACAGGTTATGCAATTCACCTGGCAACGTGATCCGAAATCCTTAGAACCGATGCATGAATCTTTTTAGTCCAGCCACTGGCTCTAAATTACCAAAACTTTTACAATTCCCGAAAAGTCAATGCAATTCTAACCCCGTTAGAATTACACACAATTTTACCATGCACTCTAACCCCGTTAGAGATGCACCCAAATTTTCCGACCAATCTAACCCCGTTAGATTTGGCCACTCCGTTGTAGAAGAATAAACCTAACCCCGTTAGAGTTATTAGACTACAATTTCCCAGGTTCTCCTTAAAATCCCAAGTTTTCCCTCAACACATGACACCAGTATTCTCTACTGGGTAATACGAGCGCCCTGCGCTACTCCGATTAGACCTGTGCACCGTGGTTTCCTTCACATCTTAAGCCACCGTGACAACCTTAAACTATAATCAACTCCAATCCTACTTACCAACGCTTTCGCTTCCAAGCCGACTAATGAATTTAAACCGAAAAGCCTATAGCAACACACACAAACTTAGGTACAAAAATTCCAACAACGATCGCACTAGTTCGGATTACAATAATGATTCCGGTCCCCGCTACCCCTGTGAGTTTCGACCTAATCTGCATACAGACCGACACCCACAATAGGGTGCCGCCGATGCTTACTTATGTCCAGAGCCACCCATCCTGTACAATCTCCTACACAACAACAACAACAACAACAACAACAACAAACAACAACAACAACAACAAACAACAACAACAACAACAACAACAACAAACAACAACAACAACAACAACAACAACAAACAACAACAACAACAACAACAACAACAACACCGTCCAATCATAGAGCACCATTTTGGTGCTGACATAGCCTAGCTATGTCGTTATCCTGGGGGGGGGGGGGGGGTTTTTGGGAGGGGGGGATTTTTTTGTGTTTGGGACTGGTGGAGCCAGGGACTCCCTTAAGGTGTGGTTTTGATTTAGGATTTAGTTATGTTTAGTATTTAGTTTGAAATAGGTTAAGTGTGGCAGAGACGTTTTTGTTGGGTTGTTTAGTTGTTTGGAGAAATAGTCTAAAGCTTAAAGTTACCTATTACAGTCCCACAGAAGGGCTTTCTGCGACCGGACGGGTAGAAGACGGTAAAATGAAATTTACGTGTTTTTGGTGTGTATAGACAAAATAAAGACTCCCGGCGCAACGGACCTAACGGCTGTACAAATGGTTTGTCTGGTAGGCAATCCTGAGACAATCCTGATTGTTTACAGTGGCGGATCCATTGTTTATTTTTCGGTGGGTACTATGCTCTTATGCTTTTTGTGTTAAGAAATTTTGCAGCTTTGAGGCGCCCTTTAGGCAAATTTTTGGTTATTTCAAGATTGATCAAGTTTGCGCTGGATACGCATAATTTTTTAAACTAACCTATCCTAAGCGTTGCAAAAATGTGTTCCTAAGCCTAAGCCTAAGCAAAAAATGTAATCTAGAATCTAAACTTACTCTTCTATAAACCCAAAAGAAACCTGGACGCCTTTTAAAGTAACATGGGCTTGTTGTAGTATTAAAGGGCAAGATCGATTTATTTAGTTTGCCTTTGCAATGGGAACAATAGTTAGTATGTTGTTGCTGTTAAGGGACTTTGCTCAGGACAAGTGAATAAGATCTGATCTGTTTCTATACATAAATATGATTGTTTTTACAATGCAAGTTTTATCAGTAGCGTAAAGCCCCATGCCCGTAGCCAGCTCACCTTGTTAGGAGGCTGAAAAATTTTCAGAAGGGGCATTCAAGGATTTTTAATGAGTTATAAGCAAGGTTGAAAATTTTCTAGACGGGCCGAAATTTTTCCAGGGGGCTGAGCCCCCTTGGCCCCCGCTGGCTACCGGCCCGGCAAGCCCAAGCTAAGTTTCTATGTTCAATAAGTTGCGAAAAAACGTACAACGTTCATCAGGATAACGCTCGTTTAGCTCAAAATTTAAGAAATACAAATGATATACGATCTACTAATTTGAATATTATAATCTGCAACGAATGTCAAAAATGTGTATTTTCGTTGCGAAATTTTAATTAAACTTCCAAGTCTCCCAAAGTTACACACACAAATTCATGAAAGGTAGATTTCTTATATAAATACAAGGAATTAGTAACACCGACAATCCCTCCAGCAAAACCTTAACTGAAACCGGATGCTAATTTGTAAATAGAGCCAAAGGCTGTGTCAGGATGTTCCCAGTTGATATTCACCGCTATAAGGACGCCCGCCCACTTACGTATAATTCGAGGACGGCGTTTAGCCAAATCCAAAAATCCCACGCATAAAAACAATTTTAGAAAATGTTTCGGACCAAAATAAGTATCTTTTTCGACGACAAACACCGTAATTTCTAATCGAATTTAAAAAATTTGTGCTTTCGAATTGATTTTTGATCAAAATAGAATTTGAAATTGGTACAAAGCGAAATTGAAAACAATAAAGCTAGGGAGGTTGTCGGAAAAAGCTTGTTTTTAGGCAAAAATTTAAAATTTGTTTTTCCAAAACATGGTATACACTTAAAAGTACAGAGATTGATGCAAATTAAAACTGACAACAGTCAGTAATTTAATTTTGCACGAATTTTTTTTTGTTTGAATGTATAAATTTTCAAGTAAAGCACATACATTTTTGTGTAATAGTTAGCCACATTGAGTGAACTATGAAGTCTGGCGTAAAATGTTAAGAGAAAAAATTACCATTTTGCGCATGATGCTTATCATAAAATAGGCCATAAAATATATAACAAGAAATGAGTTTATTTTGTTAGAAAACATAGCGAAAAAAGTTAATATATTTAACTTTCCAATTTGAATAGTGTAGTATTAATTAAGCCCCATTCACACGTGCAAGTTTTTGCAGCGAGAACTCGCAGCTGCAATTTACAACAAATACTTGCAGCTGTAAGTATTTTCAAAGGCACATTCCGATTGACTAATCAAACTGCAGGTGCAAGAAATTCAAGCGACTTACAATCGCATTCACAGGTGCGAATTATATTCAGTAGCATGAATTGAAGTGAATAATTTGCAGCTGCAAGAACTTCAAAGTTGCTTTATGGCCAAACTTGCACATGCAAGTTGCACGTGAAAGTTTGTGCTGCAAAAACTTGCACGTGTGAATAGGGCTTTAAGGTTAAAAATTTGATGGCAGAAAATCTGTAGCATATCGGTCACAAAGCCCTCAATAGCAAGCCCCATAAGCTCACACCTGGTTCCACAAATCTTCGCGAGACCTTGCAGTGGAGTGTAACTTTATAGAATTCGTCTTTTCTTAGTTTTTATATAATCCAATTTTGCATTCTTGGCTCCTATTTTCCTTCTGCATTTAAAATTGAGGGTAAATTCTTAGAAAAAGTTTTAGACAACAAAAACATAGGCGTTCGTAAGCCTTTTTCTAAGCTAAAAATCTAAGCCAAAGCCTGGAAACTCAGCTTATAGACGAAGCGTGAAAGAGCTGTAATGCATATATATTTAAGCTAAATACTCTCATTTGCCATCTTGTTTTTCACTCTTAAATTCTCTGAACGCTTCGCTAAATCCTTGTACAAGAAATGTTATCGGTAGTGCCATAATCACAACGCCTGTTACAGCACCGACTCCCGATACCATACGACCTAATGTGCTTATCGGTGGACCATCCGAGAACGAAAAGTGAGATGCTGAAATTTAAAAAATATACGAAATTAAATAAAACGCCGTCTCAAGAAAAAATATATATTTGTATATTTACAACGTAAAGTTTCTTATATTTTTTTAAAATTATACATCTATTAAACATGAGATAATTATTCTAAGTTTTAAGTTTGAAATACTGTTCTAGGCTACGACAATTGGGCCCATGTATAGAACATGGCCCGAACGTTTTTTCTGCGGGGCTGTAATAGAGTAAGCTTATGCTTTACACTAATTTTTTGCTTAGGCTTAGGCTTAGGCTTAGCGTTAGGTATAAGCTCATTGCTACGCTTACACTGCAAAGAATGGTGAGTCAACTTGACTCTCCATTTTTTACAATGTAGGCTTACGCGTTGCCTTAGGAATATGCTACTACTACTACTACTACTACTACTACTACTACTACTACTACTACTACTACTACTACTACTACTACTACTACTACTACTACTACTACTACTACTGCGTTCCGGTCCTGTTCTATATCAATGGGCCCACAATTGCCACAAGCGCCGACCGTCACCGCAAGTTAAATAATTTTTGCTTACACACTGCTACGCAATACCTTGAGGCAATGCATATGCGTTGGCGTACGGTGGCGTACGACGGCCAACGACATTGAAAGGCATCATAATGATCAAAAAGTATAGCGGCATCCTGACTAACCGACTGCCCAGAACACTCCTGACATAATAGTTTGATAGCGAGAGTCCGGATTGTGTCCCTCGATGTAGTAAAGTATTGTTCCAAAAAACAAAGTTGCAACTGCAAGATACACCACAAACAGTGCAATATCAGGTGCAATCCGACGCCCAACAAGTGTCATGATTCGAAAACTGTCATCAAGTTTTGCAAGCTTCAGTATACGCACAATACGAACTGCACGCACAACCCGAAGCATTTTTAAGAGCTAAAAATGGTAAAACGTTTTCGAGCTAATTTCCTAACTCCTATTGCGATGTTGATTTTTGCTGCAAATTGGGCATTTGTTTATTTTCCTATACACTGCAAAAGAAATGGTGAGTCAAATTGACTGTCTCCGAAATAGGCTTTTGTCTGAGTACACAAACTGAGTCAAAATGCGACTCCGCCGAAGTCAAATTCGACTCAATGAGAATCGCTCAGTGAGTCAAATTTGACTCTGGCGGAGACGAATTTGACTCAGCTGGTGTAATCCCGAAAAGCTTATTTCGGAGAGGTAATTTGACTCACCATTTTTTGCAGTGTAGGCAAAAAGATTTCCCATCCATAATGATTGGACTAATGAAACAGGCAATGATTGGATGGTCCATGTTAGGGCAGACGCGGTTTCCGGTGTGTCTGTAAAAGAGTACGTTTACATTCTAGACTGCATTTTTTGCTTAAACTTAAGCTTAACTTTGGAAATACAGTTTTTCCAACGCTTAGGCTTAGGCTTAAGAATATCTTTATTTTACTGTTATGGCCCTAAAAGTAACATTTGCCGATTGGATAAATAGGTTTAGGTTTAAGGTTAAGGTTAGCATAAGCTTAATAACCCTCAGAATAAGGTTAGGGAATAAGAGAACAATAATAAGCAGTAGTGTATGAAACGCGTTTTCATTCTATCAAAGCAATATTAGTGTATGTAAATTCTAAGTTAAGCAGTACGATATAGAGCCGTGTGCGAAAATTTTACTGCGGATACGGTGGGGCTCGAACCCACGACGTACGGATTACTGGTCCGCTGCTCTAACTACTGAGCTACGTCTGATCCCCCTGGCTACGCACCTGATACTTAATAGTAACTATCCGCTGCAACAGATGATTAAAAAACAGCTGAGTGGAAAGTGAACCTTTGCAAGAATTGCCAAAGCTGAACGCTGGGCAGACCACGAGTTCAACTGATGCTCAAATTGTAACTTTTTACAACGGACGTTAAAAATTCGTCAATATTTTTACACGCTGTTTAATAAGAAAGTATTCTTTCGAAAAGTTATAAATTACCGAACGATAAACTAAATTATTGAACGCAACGTTCAAAAATTAAACAAAAAAAATACAATTTCGGTACCAAAACTCCGAAAATTGCATCAAAAAATAAGGCCAATGTAAGCATCGTGCTAAGCCTAAGCCTAAAGCGTAAGCCTAAGCCTAAGTGTAAAAATGAGCATATTTCTAAGCCTAAGCCTAAGTCTAAGCCTAAGTGTAAAAATGAGCATATTTCTAAGCCTAAGCCTAAGCCTAAGTCTAAGCCTAAGTGTAAAAATGAGCATATTTCTAAGCCTAAGCCTAAGCCTAAACCTAAGTGTAAAAATGAGCATATTTCTAAGCCTAAGCCTAAGTCTAAGTGTAAAAATGAGCATATTTCTAAGCCTAAGCCTAAGCCTAAGTGTAAAAATGAGCATATTTCTAAGCCTAAGCCTAAGCCTAAACCTAAGTGTAAAAATGAGCATATTTCTAAGCCTAAGCCTAAGCCTAAGCCTAAACCTAAGTGTAAAAATGAGCATATTTCTAAGCCTAAGCCTAAGCCTATGCATAAGCCAAGCAAAAAATAGTCTAAACCTTAAGTTTACTCTATTCTAGTGTCACAGACAAAAGTCTCCGTCGCCTGATCTTTACATGGTCCAAAAATAATATAGAAACCGGAGCAGGTCGATATTAAGATACTGAGTAAATGGATCCAAACGTCCGTTTGAACATAAGTAGGATAATGACTTTAAAAAGTTATTTAAATTACCGTAACCTGAAAATGAGTTGAATCTAATTTTGCTAAAATCAACGTTGTAAGCAGAGTAATGTAAGATGGAAGCACGGCAAGTACATCAATAACGAACAAAACATCGGTTGCCAGATACCGTAAGCTTGGCGCAGTCAAACATTTGACCAAAAGTTCTAATGTAAACCACGCGTTGCACACCCAATCAGTTATCCAGAACGCTTGAGCTGTTGCCAGTTTCTGGTCTAAAAATTCGAATATTGTCCAATCAAATATGTTCTGATATCTGTTTGGTTGGAATTAAAAAGAACAAAAATCGAATTGAGCCTAAATGTCAAATATACGGCTTGCTCGTTGTAAGCATGTGAGACGTACTTGTCCGTTATATGTGCACTTGAAATATAGTGCAGTGCAGTGTATGTATGCTTGGCTGGCAGCATACGATCGACACTGTATAGTCGACGAAAAATGCAGTTGGACACGCGGGCTGTATGGCGCAGTGGTAGAGTGTTCGCTTAAGGATCCGTAAGCTGAGAGTTCGATACTCTGGAGGCCCGCTTTTTAAGCTGCTTAGTAGAAAGGTCTGATGTCCCAGTTCAAACCGCACTAAACATTACTGTCATCTCATTTACGATTTACCTGCTTGGTTCGAGACGCCGTTCACAATATCATATTTGTCATTGCCACAAAAATTGTCAGAGATGACCAGTAACAGCAAGCTGTTAACCCTTCCTCAACGAAAATTTTTCGATGATCGGGCTTCAACGAAAAAAATTACGTCGAATTTGCGTCTACATTATGTTTTAACGAGCAATTTGTGACACGTGTAAAGATAGGGTCAACGCAAAAATATTTAGTTATAATAATTTTTCAAATGTTACATAGGTACAATTTTAGTTCAAGTTTGTAAACGAAGTAAAACAAGCAAAATGCTACAAAAAATTTCATTATCATAAAGGCAAAATAACTGATAGTAGTATAAGAGGAACGCTTGAATCCCATACACTGCAAAAAATGGCGAATCAAATTGACTCCCTCGGAAATAGGCTTTTCCTGACGACACAAACTGAGTCAAAATTCGACTCCGCCAGAGTCAAATTCGATTCGCTGAATCGTTCAGTGAGTCGAATTTGACTATGGCGGAGTCGAATTTCGACTCAGTTTGTGTAGTCAGGAAAAGCCTATTTCCGAGAGAGTCAATTTGACTCACCATTTTTACAGTGCAAGGACCGAGACGCCTAAATTAATTTCTTTTTATTATCCTTATCAGTCAAACAATTTTATTACCCTTCCGAAAATGTTTTAGTACCCATAAGAGGGTTTAAAGATTTTTACCGGAAACAACGAACAAGGATATCCGGTATACCCGGAGAAAGGCCCATATATTAAGGAGCAGACTTAAAAGCGCAGATATATCCTTGTGAAATTTTTGGACAAAAAAATTACTTTTTGCATCATCTGCAATTATTAATTTCTTATTCTTTTTGAGATCATAAAAGGTTTTTGAGGTCATTCCTTAACAACGACATATCCTGGCCAAGTTGCTGTTCACCAAAAACGAAGTCGTCTTACCATCATCTGTACTTGTTCTGTTGAATTGACTATTTTCATCTCGTCTGAGCGAACTTAGGTTCATTAGGTGTCCTTGGTACGACGTGTTAATTGGTCTGCCGAGTCCATCCAAAACACTCGACCATTGGTGCCCAGGCAGTGAATCCCAAATAATAATCGCAATATTTAAGATTACAAACGCAATTGAAAGCAAAAGTATTGACTGAAAATAGAAAGAAGTAGAAAAAAAATTACAAAACAACATTAACGCATCTTAACCTACCAATTTTCCCCACACAAACTAGTCTTAGCATCAAGACTTAGGCTTAGGTTTAGGTTCAGAAAAAACTTCCCTAAGCTTAAGCTTTAGAAACGTAGGGGAAGTAGGTATACCAGAGCACGGATTCAAAATTTGAGTAAAAATCAAGCATCACGGCTTTACCGCTGGTCTATATTTTTGTCGCCGCCCTCAGGCGGTGACTTTGATTTTCGCTAGCGGCAGTCTTCAAAAAGGTTATGTGTTTTAGATATATAAGAACGATTTTTATTGAAAATTCTGAACTAGAATTTTTGACACAGTGGTGTACCTAAAATTCAGCAGTACTATTTTCAGGGTCCACGTTAATACTTGCAGGGCCGTCTCGGTTTCTGGTGGGTATGTAAAAGAGTAGGCTTAGATTGTAGGCTACATTTTTTGCGTAGGTTAGGCCTAGGCTTAGGAGTCCACTTTCTCAACGCTTAGTCTTTAGGCTGAGGAATAGGAATATGCGTAATCTACTGCTACAGTCCTAACAGTAACATTGACCATTTTCAGCATAGCCTACGTATAAGAACAAACTTGTGGACATTCGTTAGCAGCTTTAGTGCAGAATACCGTATAGGATAGCAGTGCCAACATTATAATGTATTTTTGAAAGCACATTTCTCAAATCGTCAGCGATAACTTTTTGTCACCGCCCGTGGACAGCGACTCTTGTTCTAGTCAAAGGATTGTTTGGGGTTCTATCCCTCTAATCCAACATCTAACACACTTTCAATTACAAATTCTTGCTAGACGCCTGCTTGTAAGCGTGGCAGACTTACGTTGAGTTTAAATTAATTAAAATTAATCGTAAAGCATTTTTGAAAATTATTATCTTCGAGTTTAGCCTGCGGTGACTATATATTTGGTTTTCAGTCAAAATAACTTGTTATATAAAGTTTTGGCCCATATATAGAACAGGGCCGGAACAGTAGTATAAGCATAGTCCTAAGCCTAAGCCTAAGCCGAAGCATACAGATGAGCCTATTCCGTAGTCTAAGCCTAATCCTAAGCCTAAGCCAAAAAAATCAGTCAAAAGCTTAAACTGACTCTATTATAGCATCTTCGGTAAACGATCCGGCCCTGTTCTATACATGGGCCTAAAAAGTTTTATAACAATATATTGTAAAATATATTTCGGAAAAACCAACTAACGTATCCCAACCAGGTGGTATCTTGTCCATCAAAAATATGCCACAATCGTTGTTTTAAGTATCGGCATTTGACCGATAACGGAACGTTAACATCAGTGATCCGAACAGGTTCGTCTTTCCAGGTTACAACTGGGACAGTCGCACCAGATCCAAATGCGACTCGAGAATAGCGACGCTTTGGGAATACGTTACTGACACAGGAGCATTGCTGGACCATGGCCGTTGCCGACTCTTGTAACTCCGACACTTTAATATTCCAAAACGTAAGTTCGTCCTGACACATTTAAAACTGCACAAAATCAGTACCGTCACGGCGTCTATTTAATACAGGAGTTGGCAAACAATGTTACGAAAAAATTCGGGTCTACGTTATCCTCAAAACCGGAGTTTGCGCAACCATTGTCGGATTTGAAATTTTTTTGCATATTTCAACTTCTCACACTGCAAAAAATGGTGAGTCAAATTGACTTTCTCTGAAATAGGCTTTTCCCGCTTGCGGAGTCAAATTCGATTCACCACAGTCGCTCAGTTAGTCGCATTTGACTCTGACGGAGTCGAATTTGACTCAGTTTGTGTAGTCCCGAAAAGCGTATTTCGGAGAAAGTCCGTTTGACTTATCATTTTTTGTAGTGCATGACCTCTCGTGATCATTTCACACGCAAATTTGAACTTTCAAAAAATTTCATTTTTAACGTCCTGAGGTTCCCTTACAGAAACCAAACCATTTTTTACCACAATGTAATATAAATTAGATAATACCATTTGACATAGTTTGGGGAACTGAGGTCGAATGGTGTTAAAATTTTTGAAATCAGAACTCTGGTTTAACCAGTTATAATCAAACCACTAGTAGCGCGCTGAAGCAGTTATCTGGCCAAACTCGATAACCAGTCAAAATTTGCTTTGACGGTGAAAACTTTTGCTTTATATTCTGTAAAATTTCGGCTGTTGGGCTACAACTCATAGTTGTTATACGAGCAAATGACAGTTGTAAAAACCAGAAACGTGACCGCAAAACTTACATTTTAGCACTAGAGTTTGAAATCGAAAAAATATTCAAATATTTAAATTATTTTCTCTCTAAGCAGACATTCTACATCGCCAGAACTAACTTTCATACCTTCATTGCATCGTCACAAACATATGGTGGTTTGTGCAACATCCCACATACAACGTACTGATAGATGCATTCAAATACGACAGGATCACGATTAAAAGAATACTGAATTTGACTTGGGAACGAATTTTGGTTGGCGCTGTCACGGTTGATCCGCTTTGCGCTCCGAGCTGAAATGAATTACTAAAGTTCAATATAAAGAGCGCTTCAAATATTATTTACGAAAGCAGAAGTTTTGCAATTTTTACAGCATAATTTTTTGGACCCATGTTATTTTTAGGGCCGTCCCGGTTTCTGGAAGATCTGTTAAAGAGTAGGCTTACATTCTAGACTACATTTTTTGCTTAAGCTTAAGCTTAGGCTTAGGCTTAGGCTTAGGAATACGCTTAATCTACTGTTACGGCTCTATAAGTAACATTGGCCATTTTTTGGATAAACACAAGTTACGAAATAAAAGTAAATTGTGTTGCTCTGATTAAATTTTTGCGCACGGTGATTGTAAAATAATGAAACATTAACAAATTTGTTTATACGAGGATTCGTACTCGCGACTCTCGCGTGGGTGGCGTTTACGATTACCGCTCTGCAATAGAAGCTTGGCGCTCGAGCTCGAGGGGTCTTTGACGTTATTTAGATTACGGAAACGCGTAATAATTGTTTAGTAGGACACACTGCGCATTGTGCACAATTTTGCGTACACAGTTTGCGCTAAAGTTTCTCATAGCATAAACTCTATGTAGAGATGGCGAATCTACGACAATTTGTCGGCCGACAACTGGTCGCTCTATAGCGTCTAAAAGCCTCTGGATAAATCTAATCATAATCCTATGCGTAATCGTGAGCCTAAGCCGGGATCCTAAGCATAATGGTAGGCGACAAATTGAGCGAGTCGATATAATTTCGCATTACAAGTTGTCATGCGACCAGTTGTCGGGCGACGAATTGTTGTGATACCAGAGATGGAACATTTTTCAAAAGTATCACAGGCTTGAAGCCAATTGTTGCTAGATTGGACAGCGATACAACTGATCCAATTTGATGTCTATTTTTTGACGTGACAATGGAATAGACGGTTGAGTTTGGAAATCTTATATCTTTGCTGTAAAAGCGGCATAGATTTCGAATGCAAGTATATAATCTTGCTGGCACATGGAAACCTTTGCTGTGGGCCAATGTAAAGAAAACGTGCAAGTATTATAAGCATATTCCTAAGAATAAGCCTAAGCGTCAGAATGAGCATATTCCTAAGCCTAAGCCTAAGCCAAGCAAAAAAATTAGTCTAAAGCTTAAGCTTAATCTATTCAGAAAAACGTTCCGCCTCTGATTTTACATAAGCCTTGTTTTACTGCGGAGCAGATTAGTAGACACTATACACCGCAATTCAAGATATTTAACACTTACACTCATTGTTTAACGCAAAAATGGTAGCAAATTTGGTTCCAGATATTCGTTGGCAGTTTTCAAATGTTGAGCGTAAAAACGTAAACGCCCGCCCGCCAACACAGATAGAAACAAGCATTGATTCTTCAGTCTTTTGTACACTACCTGAGGATTGAGTATTAACAATAATAACCATTTTTTGGATGAAGATTTATATATTACGAACGCTTAGCTAAAATAACAACACTTGTTATATAATTTTAAAATTTTAAAATTTCACTAAAGTTTAAAATTTCACTAAATTCGTAAGCTGGAATTCAACCATCTCGCCGGCCGTTCATTTGCTACTTGCATGAAAACTTCAACCGCATTCGGATCCAAGCAGGGGCGGTGATATGAGGAACATAATGGGGGTCAATTTTTTGGTTCTGTTCGGGTATCCCCTTCACCAGTGTTTGCCCAAAGATGGTTTGATTTTGAAACTTTTTGCATATTTGAACTTAGCATATTAACGTACCCTGGTCATTCCACGTCCAAATTTGAATTTTTGAAAAATTTGATTTTTTAAGGTCCCAAGGTTCCCTCGTGGCACCTATTTTTTGTTAAAAACTTAGACAAATTTTATACCATTCGATGCAGCTTGTGGAGCTGAGTCAGCTGTGTTAAATTTTCTATATCCAAACGCCTGACTAACGATATTTATGGTCAAATACTTTACTTGACGCGCTGCCAACGATTTGGAGCGGTTCCAAATAATGTATTTGATCATAACTCGTTTAATAACCAGACGTTTGCCCGTGGAAAGTTCAACGCAATTGGACTCAGTTCGACAGGCTGCATCGAATGGTGTATAATTTGTCAAATTTTATCACAAAATTATAACAAAATAAATTCGGGTCCCAAGGGGGTACGCTGGACAATAAAAAAATGCTCAAAAATTCAACTGTGGTCGTGAAATAATCAGGAGAGATTATGAGAGAGAAGCTCAAATATGTAACAATTTTCAAAATCCCGCCACCATTGGGCAAACGCCGGCTGGGGGATAACCGAAAAGATCCTGCAGTTTGCGTAGTTTTTTTCAAAGGGGCACAGTGCAAAAAAATGGTTAGTCAAATTGACTCTTTCCAAAATATGCTTTTTCTGACTACACAAACTGAGTCAAAATTCGACTCCGCCCGAGTCAAATTGAGTCGAATTTGACTCAGGCAGAGTCGAATTTTGACTCAGTTTGTGTAGTCGGGAAAAGCCTATTTCGGAGAGAGTCAATTTGACTCACCATTTTTTGCAGTGTATTATTGAAAGTCAATTAGTTACACGCTGAGATTGTCAGCATCAAGGATGATCAGTTATGCGATTTTTTAATATTTTTTAGAAAACCGGCCGAAACTAGCAAATTAGGCAGGAAATAAGTTTCATCACCACCCCTTCTCATCCCCCCTTGGATCCAAAAGGAAATCTGCTTCAGGTTTCTTCAAACTTTTTGTCTGATTTTTTTAGCAAATTTTGGACCCATTCTATTTTTAGAGCCATTCCGTTTTCCTATAAACTGCAAGAGTGCATGCTTAAAATTTAGACAATTTTTCTGGTTATTTTATGGTTTTTTCGACGCTTTACAAATTTTTCTGGACATAAGCAGCGGATTTTTCGCGACCTGGCCTCAGCGAGGTCGTGTTTAGATGGTTGTTCGCTCAATTTTTGATTTGCATATGCATTATGCACGTAAATTTTATGTTGGTTATAATGCACCAATGTGGTATCGCAATATATTATCAAAACAGAGTTTCTTAAAATGTAAATAAAGGCGTCTCTACAATACATAGGAAAGTAAACAAAAACACTAAACATGGTTAATGAAGGAATAGCTTAGGAATGTACGGGTAAAGGTTAGTTTCAAAGTGTTGTTAGAATAAACCAGAATTCGTGGACGTAGATGTTGAATAGTAGTGATATGTTGAACAACCTGTTTCGAATCGGATTGGCGGAGTGTCTTACAGAATGCGTACAAATAGCCTGAGTTTAATGGCAAATTTTTATATCTAGCACTTAAATGTGTTTTGCAAGAAATTTCACTTAATGGGCCCATGTATAGATCAGGGGCTTCCACTTTTCCAGGGTGGAAAAGTTATGACCAGGAGTGCATCGCAGCCACTCCTGTATGACGACCTGATTTTTCACTGGTTGGTAGGAAAAATCGCGGGCATAGGTTTTGCTGTGGAAAAGTGGAAAATTCATAAGCCTGCATATTCTATGGTTCGGTAGGGAAAATCTGTAGTATAAAGTTTGTTTGGAAAACGGGAAAAGTGGAAAATTTTAAAGCTTACATTATTCCTGGGTTGGTATGGAAAATTTGAAGCATAGGTTTTGGTTGGAAAACGGGAAAAGTGGAAAATTTGAACGCCTTGATTTTTCCTTGGTTGGTAGGGAAAATCTGTAGTGTAAAGTTTGTTTGGAAAACGGGAAAAGTGGAAAATTTTAAAGCTTACATTATTCCTGGGTTGGTAGGGAAAATTTGAAGCATAGGTTTCGGTTGGAAAACGGGAAAAGTGGAAAATTTGAACGCCTTGATTTTCCCTTGGTTGGTAGCGAAAATCTGTAGTGTAAAAGTTTGTTTGGAAAACGGGAAAAGTGGAAATTTTAAAAGCTTACATTATTCCTGGGTTGGTAGGGAAAATTTGAAGCAAAGGTTTTGGTTGGAAAACGGAAAAAGTGGAAAATTTAAACGCCTAGATTTTCCCTTGGTTGGTAGGGAAAATCTGCAGCATAGGTTTTGTTTGGAAAACGGGAAAATTGGAAAATTTAAACGCCTAAATTTACCCTGGGTTGGTAGGAAAATTCTGAAGCATTGGTTTTGTTTTTAAAACGGGAAAAGTGGAAAATTTCTACGTCTAGATTTCCCCTTGGTTGGAAGGAAAAATCTAAAGCATAGGTTTTGTTTGTAAAATGGGAAAAGTAGCAAATTCCAATGGAACGATTTAACAACACATAGCAGATATTTGCTAAAATTAACAAGTTAAATATCATTTCAACGACCTATGCTTCAGATTTTCCCTACCAACCTAAGGTAAATCTAGGCCTTTAAATTTCCACTTTTCCCGTTATTCAACCAAAACCTATGCTTCAGATTTTCCCTACCAACCTATTTCTAAGAGAACCGTCTCGTTATTTTTCGTCACTACCTCCCCGTGCCGGGAGTGGGTAATTTGCGTGCCTCAAGGTAAATTTAGGCCTTTAAGTTTTCCACTTTTCCCGTTTTCCAACCAAAACCTATGCTTCAGATTTTCCCTACCAACCTAAGGTAAATCTAGGCCTTTAAATTTTCCACTTTTCCCATTTTCCAACCAAAACCTATGCTTCATATATTCCCTACCAACCTAAGGTAAATCTAGGCCTTTAAATTTTCCACTTTTCCCGTTTTCCAACCAAAATCTATACTTCAGATTTTCCGTACCAACCTAAGGTAAATCTAGGCCTTTAAATTTTCCACTTTTCCCATTTTCCAACCAAAACCTATGCTTCATATATTCCCTTCCAACCTAAGGTAAATCTAGGTCTTTAAATTTTCTACTTTTCCCATTTTCCAACCAAAACCTACCTATGCTTCAGATTTTCCCTACCAACCGAAGGTAAATCTAGGCCTTTAAATTTTCCACTTTTCCCGTTTTCCAACCAAAACCTATGCTTCAGATTTTCCCTACCAACCTAAGGTAAATCTAGGCCTTTAAATTTTCCACTTTTCCATTTTCCAACCAAAACCTATGCTTCATATATTCCCTACCAACCTAAGGTAAATCTAGGTCTTTAAATTTTCCACTTTTCCCATTTTCCAACCAAAACCTATGCTTCAGATTTTCCCTACCAACCGAAGGTAAATCTAGGCCTTTAAATTTTCCACTTTCCCGTTTTCCAACCAAAACTTATGCTTCAGACTTTCCCTACCAACCTAAGGTAAATCTAGACCTTTGAATTTTCCACTTTTCCCATTTTCCAACCAAAACCTATGCTTCATATTTTCCCTACCAACCTAAGGTAAATCTAGGCCTTTAAATTTTCCACTTTTCCCGTTTTCCAACCAAAATCTATACTTCAGATTTTCCCTACCAAGCCAGGGTAAATCTAAGCATTAAAATTTTCCACTTTTCCTGTTTTCCAATCAAAACCTATGCCTTACGCTTGAATTTTCCAGTTTTCCCGTTTTCCAACCGAAACCTTTGCTTCAGGTTTTCCCTACCAACCCAGCGAAAAAATCTAGGCATTAGAATTTTCCACTTTTCCCGTTTTCCAACTGAAACCTTTGCTTCAGGTTTTCCCTACCAACCCAGGATAAAAATCTAGGCATTGGAATTTTCCACTTTTCCCGTTTTCCAATCAAAACGTATGCTTCAGATTTTCCCTACCAACCCAGCGAAAAAATCCAGGCATTAGAATTTTCCACTTTTCCCGTTTTCCAACCAAAACCTATGCTTCAGATTTTCCTTACCAACCAGGGGAAAACTCTAGGCATTAGAATTTTCCACTTTTCCCGTTTTCCAACCAAAACCTATGCCCTACGCTTGAATTTTCCACTTTTCCACTTTTCCCGTTTTCCAACCATCGCTTTAGATTTCTCTTACTAACCAAAAAAGTATCTAGGCATTTCAATTTTCCACTTTTCCTGTTTTCCAACCAAAACCTATGCTTCAAATTTTCCCTACCAACCCAGGGTAAAAATCTAGGCATTAGAATATTCCACTTTTCCTGTTTTCCAACCAAAACCTGTGCTTCAGATTTTCCCTACCAATCCAGAATTAAATACTAGGCATTAGAATTTTCCACTTTCCCCGTTTTCCAACCAAAACCTAATGCTTCAGATTTCCCTACCAACCCAGCGTAAAAATCTAGGCATTAAAATTTTACACTTTTCCCGTTTTCCAACCAAAACATATGCCTTACGATTGAATTTTCCACTTTTCCCGCTTTTCAACCAAAACCTTTGCTTCAGATATTTCTTACTAACCAAGAAAATATCTAGGCATTTCAATTTTCCACTTTTCCCGTTTTCCAACCAAAACCTACGCTTCTGAGTTTCCTACCAACCCAGGGGAAAAATGTAGGCATTAGAATTTTACACTTTTCCCGTTTTCCAACCAACACCTATGCTTCGGATTTTCCCTACCAACCCAGGGGAAAATCTAGGCATTAGAATTTTCCACTTTTCCCGTTTTCCAACCAAAACCTTTGCTTCAGATTTCCCTACCAACCCAAGGTAAAATCTAGGCATTAAATTTTTTTAATTTTCCTACCAAATCAGTGGAAAATTTAGCCGTCATACAGGAGTGGCTGCGCTGCACTCCTGGTTGTAAGTTTTCCACCGTGGAAAACTGGAAGCCCCTGTGCTATACATTGGCCACTTAATGTTTACTTTGTTCCCATAAAAACTGGATCTGTAATACTTATAGTCAATAGACCAGTAAGGCAATGCTGGGTTTCCAATAAATTTACATTATTAATTATGAAAAGTGCACACATAAACTACAGTTCAATGGTAAACACTTCTATCAATTTCAGAACCCTTAAACATGCGTACTGTAGTCACCAATGTTACTAAAGGGGCGTAACAGTAGATTAAGCGATTAAGCGTATCTCTAAGCCTAAAGCGTTGCAAAAAAGTGTTCGTAAGCCTAACAAAAAATGTAATCCGAACCTAAACCTACTTTTTTTACAGACCCAATAGAAATCTGGACGCCCCTTAAAGTAACATGGGCCCAACTTAACATCTTGTAGATATTGGCTAAATTTAACTATTGACCATCATTTTTACTACCTAATTTTGCCTCACCTCCAGCTCCGGTATTTTTCTCCTGTGGTGTCACACTGATAACAAAACTGACTCTGCAATCGCTTAAACGGCTGTTAATGAATTTATACAGGGACTCACACTTGTAGATCTTCGTTTTTGAGCGAATCGAAACTTCGAGCGAAGCTCGGAGTTTCGCGAAGCGTTTTATGTTTTGCACTTGGGGGTCGAAACGTGGATGTCCGTCCGAAAAGAATCTCAGGAACGGCTCAACCGATTTTAATAAACTTTTTTTGTTTGAAAGCCAATTATCCTGTGGTGTTAACCTCGCATTGGGGTTTTAAAATTTTAAGCCGTTTATTTAGCTACAGGCTAATTTGCACCTGTCGTAGTGGGACTACATTTATTGAGCGAAGCTCGAACGCACGTAAGCAATTAAGGTAATATGCAAATTAGTTGTTAGCTAACTATTCGTTTGTCGGTTTTGGAGGTTTGTAAGCAATTTCCTTAGATTCCTCGCACCCAAAAACCCTTCAGTCACTCTAATAATTTTTGGAATAATTTAAAAAGCCCTAATTTTGTTTTGTCAATTAAGCTAATATGCAAATTAGATATTAGCTAACTATTCAATTATCGGTTTTGGAGGTTTGTCAACAATTTATTCAGATTCTTCGCACCCAAAAACCTTCAGTAAACCGTAACAATTATTGAAATAATTTAAAAAGTCCTAGTTTTGTCTTGTCAATTAAGCTAATATGCAAATTAACTGTTAGCTAACTATTCAGTTATCGGTTTGGGATGTTTGTAAACTATTTATTCAAATTCCTCGCACCAAAAACCCTTTAGTGCTGAAATTGTATTGCTTTTAACCTTAATAACCTTAATAATTAGTGAAATATTGTAAAAAGTCCTAATTTAGGCTTATAAACTATGCTAATATGCAAATTATCTATTAGCTAACTGCTCAATTATCGGATTTGGAGGTTTGTAAACAGTCTACGCAGATTCCTCGCACCCAAACACCCTTTAATGCTAAAATTAGATTGCTTCTAACTGTAATAATTAGTGAAATATTGGGGAAAGTCCCAATTTAGGCTTAATTAATTATGCAAATTAGCCTGTAGCTAATAAACAGCTCAAAATTTTAAAACCTCAATGCGAGGTTAACACCCCAATATGATTGGCTTTCAAACAAAAAAAAAGTTTATTAAAATCGGTTCATCCGTTCCTGAGATTCTTTTCGGACGGACAGACGGACATCCACCTTTCGACCCCCAAGTACAAAACATAAAACGCTTCGCGAAACTCCGAGCTTCGCTCGGAGTTTCGCTTCGCTCAATAATTAATTAAGCCTAAATTAGGACTTTCCACAATATTTCACTAATTATTACAGTTAGAAGCAATCTAATTTTAGCATTAAAAGGTTTTGGGTGCGAGAAATCTGAGTAGACTGTTTACAAACCTCCAAAACCGATACTTGAGAAGCTAGGTAATAGATAATTTGCATATTAGCATAGTTTATAAGCCTAAATCAGGACTTTTTACAATATTTCGCTAATTATTAAGGTTAAAAGCAATATAATTTCAGCACTAAAGGGTTTTTAGGTGAGAGGAATTTGAATAAATAGTTTACAAACATCCAAAACCGATAATTGAATAGTTAGCTAATAGGTAATTTGCATATTAGCTTAAGTAACAAGACAAAATTAGGACTTTCTAAATTATTCCAAAAATTATTAGGGTGGCTGAAGGGTTTTTGTGTGCGAGGAATCTAAGGAAATTGTTTACAAACCTTAAAAACCGACAAACGAATAGTTAGCTAACAACTAATTTGCATATTACCTTAATTGCTTACGTGTGTTCGAGCTTCGCTCAATAAATGTAGTCCCGCTACGACTGGTTAATAGCTGAAGGGGAAACAGGATTATACAATCAAGATAACTCATGCTACCGAAAGTCTACGATGCTCATGACGATAATGACAAATATTTATTAATATTTTGTGCACAGATCAACAAAATAGGCAAACGTACCAAAAATAATTTAAAAAAGTACCACATACTGTAGTGACCCGAATAAAGAGAGGTGTCCCCATTTTGAGTCCCAATCAATAGGAGTCCGTCTCCCTAATAAGAGTCCGTAAACGGATAGAGTCCCTAAACCCTAATTAGAGTCCATAAACGTAAATTATCTCTAATTATAGCGCATAAATGACTCCAGGTCCAAATAAAGTTGAGTTCGAAAGCTTAAAGCGTACTTAAGTTTTGAAGGTACATTCCTAGGTATAACCTTGCACTGGTCAAGTTTTTGATTCAAGACCAATAAACGTTTAATTTAACGGACAGTTGCAATACCAGATATATGTCAGTAACGAAGGGCGGCGAAGGGCAGGCTAAAAATAAATAACAGTCCGTAACCGAATAACAGGGAGGTGGCACCCTCTAGAAAGGCCAAATAAATATCAATCCCCCCTCTTATTCGGGTCACTATAGTACTTATCTTTCGAATCCACGAACTAAAGCAAACCATTCTAATAATTGCGCAATTTGTCAACCATAACTTCCTGGCTTACGATCAATTTTGAACGGACATATCTGTCAAACGCAAACTATAATTATTGAATACATAACTTTGAACTTGATATTTATATTGCGGTGGATATGCTCATGGAAAGTTTTACCGGTAAGCAAACCTCCTAGGGTGAACCCACCCGTGGGACTAACGTATACGCGAAGCCGTGTGATTTCTGGTGGGTCTATAAAAGAGTGGGTTTAAATTCTAGATTACATTTTTTTGTTTAGGCTTACGCTTAGAAACACATTTTTGCATCGCTTAGGTTTAAGAATATCCTTAATCTACTGTTATGCCCGGTAAAGTAACATTGGCCTTGCTGTTTATACAGACACGTTGCCCGGTGGGACGTGTAATTGAAAACAAAATACATTAACTCATAAACTAATTGTCGGAGAATGAAAAAAATTAGTATCGTCCAACTCAGCTTGGCAAATTGCGTCTAATGATGTGCAATTTTTTGTGGCTTTTGGCAAAAAAATTTCAGGCCCAAAAGAAAGGGTTGTGATCTCAAAAATGCCAATTTTTTAAAAAGTCAATTTGAAAAATGAATGCTCAGGAAACGAGTTGAGAACACCAAATATGCAAAAATTTTGAAAATGGAAGCATTTTTAGGCAAACACTAGAGCCGTGGATAGCGAGACCTGAAGCCCGTGCTTATTCTTAATACAGAATCGAACATAACTCATTTACGGTACGCAACAGGGTACAACCGGAGCTCTGCATCCGGCTCCGGCAAAAATCGCCCTCCGGCTCCGGTAAATATTTTGCCGGAGGTTCCGGCAATTTCGGTGTCTAAGGCCCACGAATTCTTTTACATGGACACAGGACAGACAGGTAAGCTTACGAAATTCAAAATTTTAACAAATACGGTCAATTTATTTCAGACTTTGCATCTTTCGAGTTCGTTTTGGTTTTAGGTTCAGTGCATAATGTACCACAATACCAGGATAACATTTCTCACTGAAAATATATATATTCCAAGATTTCAACAGGAACTATATTTCACCCGAAACAGGAACAGGAATTCATTTTTCACCGGAACAGGAACCAGACTACGGAATTGCAAATATATTGCACCAACGAATCACTTTGCGTTTTCATGACTCAGTTTTCCAAGTTATACAAAAACATGCGTCGAATACTTTAAACCACGAGGAAGAAAGCTGACGAAATACAAGTTGCGAAACGAATCTGAATTTCAGCCACATTTTTGAGACATACATTCTCATCTCTAAGCTTGTGGTCTATAATTTGCCACAAAACCTTAAAAATTCCGATCCCTGCGTCTTTGAACGCCGCAACAATGAACAGCAACATTAGGTATCGCTACTGTGTTAGTGTGTTTAACATGGTGCAACCGGATATCCATTTCCGTCGTCGTATCCGGTCAGCAATTAAATTTTTGCAAGAATTGCAGCCGGAACACAAAATTCCGGCAGAACTTTGACATATTAATTCCTCGGTTCACTACCGTTTTTCGAAGCCGAGTATAATTTGCGTCCAAATTCACGTTCAGTTTAATTACGACCAGGCATCTGCTGTTGAGTTCGCTCCACGGATGAGTGAATTACACAAACGGCGTAAATGTTCACAACGGGCATCAAACGTACCTTCGTTTGACTGGTAAACAAGACCGCTGGCAACGCAACGTGCCTGGTTTGATAGAGGAAAACCAATTGAAGGAAACGGCTTGGCTGCAGGCATTCAACTTAACCTACGCTTCAACATATTACTGTACACCTGAACGATAAATTTTAACCAACGCCAAGCCGTCCGTCTTATTCAAACACCACCAGCGAATTTTATATTGTTATGGAAGATAAGCATGGCAGGAGTACTTTGGGTACTATTCATAGGGACTTCGCCCTTGAACTCATCAGTGTTATAGGATCTAACAGAACGGTAAGGTGCCACCCCCAAGTCCCCCTCGTACAAGGCGGTCCTCATACTAGACACCAAAACCCAGTTTAAATGTATTTTTCTAGAAATTTTATTTTTTTTTCAATAACAAAGTGCTTAGTGTAGGGGGTTTGCGGGCGCCAGCCCCATCTTGCTAACGGGTCCCATGAACTTGCCGGGTTCACAGGGGCTACAGCCCCTCCCCAAAGCCAATTAAAGAAAATTTTTCAGTGTTGGGAGAGGGAATTTTCCTTTGCCGAGGGAAGTAAAAAAGTGCCTTTAAAATTAACGTAAGCTACGTGTTTTACAAATCATTAAACATCAGGGCCCATATTCTCAAATGCGTATAGCACCTATCATCAGTTAGCGATACGTTTTCAAACTGACAATCATCTGCAGTTGCAGAACGTCAAAATTGGTACAGAAGTAGGGCAAATCAAACGTGAGCAATGTGTTGAATCTCGAACCTCACCATACGCTGGTTCCAAAGTTATAAGGACCTATCACCAATTGGTGATAGGTGCTAAACACATTTGAGAATGCGGGCTTAGGTTATAGTATTCGTGGTAGCTGACTATGCAATAATCACCATATTTGCGAATTATGCACTTATACAAAATCAGCTGTTGTACACACTTATCCTTCCACATTTAAGGTTGACTCGTTTCATGGTTAGTCACTTTAGCTAAAGACTTAGACTTAAGGGTAAACGCAAAACCATTTTTGAAACCTAAGTCAGACCCTAAACTTGTGGAGCCAAAGTCTACAAGAGCCATAAATTCTTCTACAAACAAAGAGATCATCTAGTAAAATAAGAATCTAAAATACAATAAACGGTATATACTGGAACGTGTCAAATGAAACATACAATTTCAGAAATGGCATACATTCAAACAATGCAATCACTGAATAGAGCAAAATCATCACAGTGATATTAAGCATGGAATGGCGGTTCATTTGCCACCGGCATCCATGGATGCCCAATCTAATTTGTAATAACCAATTTTCGTCACGTACGCAGTTGCTTACACAAGCTTCAGCCTATGCCAACGTTTAACTTACGTATGCCAAAAATTTGAAAATTTCGAGAAAGCTGTGGACACAACGTGTACCAATGCCTAATCTTCTGGTCCAGCCAGGCCCGTAGCCAGACAACATTGCTAGGGGGGCTATAACTTTTCAGGAGGGACATTTAAAGGTTTACAGTGACTTACAAGCAAGGTTGAAAATCTTCTAGTGGAGGCCAAACTTTTTCCAGAAAATCTTCTAGTGGAGGCCAAACTTTTTCCAGGGGGGAGGCGCTGAGCCTCCCCCTGGCCCCCTTGGCTACGGGCCCGGGTCCAGCTTACAAAAAAAAACTGGTTAACCCAAACAAAAATCACACTTTAAAGTAGATTTCAACTACTGTAGCTGATTTACACCGTAGATTTGTATACCAGCTGAAAAGTGAGCCTAAATTTTCCATAAACGTTCATATCAAACGTAAAATAAACATTTTCAAACTGAGTCTGTTGTGTTGCAGTGTTTGCTGCAAGAAAGAACCCGAAATAAAGACTGGAATGCATAATATGAACGAGAAATTGCACGATTATTACAAGAATGTATATTATATATTGCACATAACACATGACTAGAGATGTACTGGCAGATTATTACCGTAAATCAGATTCAATGTGTAAGAAATAATTACAAAATATGACTAAAAACACATTCTATAAACTAAAACATAAGTTACAAGATGACCGAATTAAACAGAAATCATTCGAGAATAATTTGCAAAAAAAAAAACAGAAAATTATTCTAATGAATTTGTCAACCCATTATTTTGGAGGTTACTGAAGGGTTGTCGCCCTTTTTACTCCACAATTTCACTGGCAAGCACGCACCAAGTAAAACATACATTAACCTACTACTGAGTTATAGGTTGGTAAGAGAGTCAGCGACACAAAAAAGACAAATTACATTTTGATCCAGTTTAGGATGCCGACCATAGAAATAAGTTCGATCAACATTGCGTTGTAAAGCACGACTCTTGTCACGATTGCTCGTACCTTAAACACAACCGTTTTCGCAAACGCGTTTTGAACAGCTCGCGATAACCCCGGAGCATAATTGCAGCTTCAGTTGTGACGCGTTCGTTTTCAAATACTGGCGCCCGAATGGCGAGCATAATAATATTCACACTGGATAATAAAGTCGTGCCGGCATACGCAGTAGACGCAAACGGGTACTTAATTCTGCATTGACAGTAAACCGCATCATACAACATTCAACATCGTTTATACAATAAATATAAATAAAACAATCTGAACCATGGAATTAAAATTAAAGCTGGCTGGTCACACAAAACCAAATGAACGTCTTAAATTATTATGCAAATGCACACAAATATATTCAGACTAAATACCTTGACTAAATGCGCTTCACATTTGATTGTAATGCGTTGGTCCACTTCCGTAATGCGATCCAGGGCCATGCGGTATTGCTGCTGACATACTCTGAGTAGAACCCGATCGCGTTCCGCCATGAATAATACTGGCGTTCGCAGCCAACGGACCTCCGGCGCCTGTATTCATCAACAACGGTCCAATGATTCCCCTTTCGCTCGAATTGCTTGATCTTCGACTGCCGTTATTATTTCCAGATCCAGACTGCAGCGGCCCTGACGGACCCGAATTGCAGACACCCCCAGACACAGCCGCCACATCGCTATAGTCGATATACCGATTTCGTTGCTTTTGTTGCTGTTGAATAGCCCCAATGCTTCCATACGCTAGGTGAGCAGCTCCGCTTCCAACGTTACCAATCAGACACGTACCTGTCCCAACAGCCGCCGCGTTCCCAGTCGCTTGGTGCTGTTCGACTCCCACTGAATACGATCCTGTTGCAGTGCCACTCGCCATACAGACACTTGTTCCCGCAGGCCCTCCGCCGCCAGTCATTTGCCCAAGCATCGCAACAACTCCACCTGGCTGATATCGTCGATGATCTGAATATGTCGCCATTACTGGTCGCTTAGTCGTTTGTTGTTGTTGCGTTTGTTGTTGTTGTTGTAGTTGCTGCTGCTGTTCCGACTGCTGTTGTTGATTTTGGTACGTAAACATCATTCGATGATGATGATAATGATGATGATGTTGGTAGGGCTGATGTTGTCTTTGTTGCGGCGACGACACCGGGTCGAATAGAAGTTCAGTTGAATTTCGTCCTACACTCGCCGCCGCTAACAACCCACCAATGCTTGTATTACTACCGGCGGCGGGCATATTTACCAAATTCGTATTACTATTACCACTATGCCCCAACGTCGCCGTATTATTATTATTATTATTATTACTATTATTATTGATACTATTAATACTTGTATTGCTTCCCATATTTGGCGTTTGTTGACCTGACGCAATTCCGCTGCTGATGTTTGACGTTCGCCGACCAGGCAGTGGACTTTTGAGTCCAATACCGGCGTATGTCGGTATGTTTGATGTGCCACCTTGAACTAACTGTTGCGAGGGTGGCAAAGGTTGGCCACCTCTTGTATTGGCAGCGATCATATTACTCGTACCGCCTGCGATATGCGTTGGATTTGAAGATTTGCGAATAGGACCGGCACTACAAATTGCAATCGGGACTTGATGTGAAGTTAATTGATGTCCGCCAGCAGTAATTCCAGTTGATCCTAATAGTCCTGCGGTGGTACCACGGTACGGCATAGCAACAGCTGGTTGACCTGCATCTTGAGTCGGTAACGGTGACGCAAGGTCACCGGTTAATTGTTGATGCGCATGAACCAATGCTGTCGGAGCTTTCACTTGCCGATGTGTGTTAAATGTGACTGGATGCGCAGCTGGTAAATAATCAATACGTGATGAGTAGTGCTGCGATACATTTGCCGGTGGAGCGGGGGGTGGAATCGACGGAGGACATGACTGTTGGTGTAAGGTGCCACAGGGAGGGGCGGCAGCATAATTAGACTTGGTTGATGCGGACGAGGACATCGAGAGCGGAGAAGATGAGCTATTGTTACCACTAGCAATTCCTCCAGTGGCATAAACTTGTGATGTGCCATTAGACTGCCGTGAAAACAATGACTGATCATCATACCGCGGTCGTTGTTGTTGTTGTTGTTGTTGTTGTTGTTGTTGTTGCGCTTGATTGGATGTTAAACCAGTGCAAGTGGTCACCGCAACTGACATCGCCGCGTTTCGCAGATTATCTGTTTTGAGTAATGGTTGCAATTCACAACTCTGTAACAGAAAACTATTATAATAATCAATGAAAACAATTCATATGCTTTTTGCCACAAATATCATAACGTGTGTGTCATTTTTTTATCCATCTTGCTGTTGGTCAGCAGTTCGGTAAGCTGAAAAGTATAACAAACTGGTGACCGGTGCTGTACTTGGGCTCTCTTTAATAAAATGGGTCCGGGCAACTCTAAAAGCCACGTCCTCCCACTTTCGGTCTGCCCTTTAGGCTGATGCCGTCACTTTTCCATAGCGAAGTGCAGCTTAAAGCCTTTGAGTACTGAATATGTACAACTTGAACATTTCTATAACGAGATGAAACCTAAAATATAACGCGAGTAAACAACTTCTGGGAGCATTTATCAGCCAAAACTGAAGGATGTATAACGCGTGAAAATATCCGCAGGTTGAACTTACGGCATTGCCACCCACCCTCAATCTTCAATTGCCTGCAGGTTTTTCCCTACGTTCAAGTTGCGGAATGCCCACACCTTACAACAATGGAAATAGGCAGAGGCCAGTGTCCTTATTTGACATGACAATTCATTTCGATTCAGCGCCGAGCCCTTTTACTTCAACCTTAACGAACCTGATTCCCACTCCGTGCTTGGGGGAGACTTGTTTGCGACCACGAATGTTGCGGTACTGACACCGGATGCTGTTGCAATGGCGGTTGGTGTTCCAACATTTCACTGCCGCAAACACTATAACGCCCGGTCGGTCCGGTCCCAACACAGCCAGCAATGGTAGCGTCAGGCAACGGACCGCGGCCGCCACAAGCGAACGCCGTATACGCGCCCGCTGGCCTATCAGCAACAGCAGTAGGGCTTTCGCCACTGCTACCGCCGCGTGACTGTCGATTAGTATTCGAAGGACAGCAGTTACCGGTTGCGGCGACTATGCCCCCACGGCAACTGCCTCCTGCGAATAGCGACGACTGTTGCGGTGGAGCAATAGTTGGTTGTCGATTTTGGTTGTATTTATGTTGTTGTTGCTGATGATGATGCATAACCCCGCCGCCGCTTATTCTACCCAATTCATGCTTTCCATGCCCGGTGGAAATTATACTTGCTGGAGGGCCAAATCCAGCGACCCCTCCGCCTCCTCCACTACCAACGCTACCATCTGAGCAAGCAGACGACATCGACGAATCTGACAGTCGCCTGGGACGTACAACAATTGGTGGATGTTGATGGTAATGGTGTTGTTGTTGTTGTCGATAATAATGCTGCTGTTGCTGTTGTTGCTGCTGCTGATGTTGTACGCGTTGTTGCGAATAACTTACATTTCCATTCATATTACCGCTGTCACAACCATTACGACCACTATGATTGCCATTTTCAACGGACGTGTTGTTTTCGTTTGAATGAAGCGTGACTCCTGTTCGAGTTTTCGGTGATTGCTCTACAGCAGACAGAGTCGCGCATTGGTTCACAGATCCGGTCGATAACCGTTGCTGTTGCTGTTGTTTTTGCTGTTGCTGTGGAGACGGCGGTTCTATGTTAGACTGGTTGGGCGCATTTAGGCGAGCGCTCTGTGACTGAATAATTGCGGTTAAATGATCAACTAGCCTTCGAAATCGACGTACAGGCCCTGAAAATAGCAAGAACACATCAAAATAAAACCATAATATAGTAAAAGTATAGAGCATGATTAAGTCTGATCCTTCACAATGTTTTGAAACTTCAGCACACTCAGTATATATTGTGCGAACTGGACAGAACCACTCATCCTGAACCTACATACATGCATAAAATTACCTTGAAATTTTAAGACTCATTACCGATTAATAGTCTGAAACAGTTCAGAAATTCGTGTCTGGAAAAGTTAAAACCTAATAATGTCTTTTATTCAAGAAATTACTGTTGCCAATAAATTGATATGCACAAGCAACTTCTTTTCAAGAAATAGTTGTCTAATATTCAAGGGGTAATAAATTTTAATGTATGTAAACGAATCCCTTAGTTTATATTCTTAAGAGTGTATATAAAATAATAAAAATTTCGACGATGTTTCGGGTTGAGTTCAGGCTCTCCCAACCTTTTACATCTTTACGTATCTTGGATCGTAAAATCAAAAACTTTGGTTGACCTTAAACTACTAATTTTGAACTTATATGTCTGAAAAATCAGCTTATTATGTCTTTTATTTCAGAAATCTTTGTGAAATCGTTTAAGAAAGAAACCCTTAAATTTCAGACTATTTAAATCAGAAAAATTTCAGACGTATACTTTTGAACAACTTCAGGAATAAAAATCTAGAATTCAAGAGATATACGTCTGGATTAAATTTTAGACAATTTGTTTGGTGCATGTAGCCAACATTCTTAAAAATGTACGTTACACCTATCATCATCATGTAGCTTTCGAACCAGCGAATGAAGTGATTCAAAATCAACACATTTTGCACAGGATTAGTTCTAAGTGAGTCGACGTGACGTTTGTAGCTGCTTCAGTTCGCTTGTTTGAAAACCTATTGGTAATTAACAGAAAAATAACAAAATCCCCGCCTTCAAATATACAACAAACCTGTAACTAATGTGAATTGAATAACATAAGTCGATGATGATTCGTTTTGCGTTGGAACAGTTCGTTGCGTTGATATAATGTCTACCTAAAACAAATTAACCAAAACATAAATACTGAAACTGTTAAAACAATATAGCATTGACCCCTCCTGATGGACTTAGCGTTGCTTTGTCCTTTTCTGTGTAGCGCAACGCCACGCCTTAACAGAACGGGCCATTCGTTGCTGCTCCACGCCACCGCGCTATAAAACTCGCGTTTTTAAACATTACTTCCCCGACATAACGCGCGGTATCGCACGTTGGCGTGCGGGGCCGCAAGCCAATTACCGCGCAACCCTTAGGTAACTCGAAGTGAATTACTATTACTGCATTTTTTAACATCCACAAACAACGTGCCGCACTCAAAACGAACGCTAATCAAATATTGCAATTTTGCGTTTACGAAATTACTTCCTAATTAGTTAAAACAATATTCAGCCAAAACAATAATTTAGCTAACCTGCATTCGAACACCTCTAGAAAATACGCCACTCGCACCACCACTTGAACGCTTATATTCAACGCGAAACGACGTTTGCCCTACCACGCTGTGATTGAGCTCGTGTATCTTAAACATTATATGATGAAGTTTATCAATAACAGTTTGTCCTATTGATGTTTTTTTAAAATTACGAACATTCTGTTCCAAGCAAAACATAAGTTTAATTCTATGTGTAAAAGATTTACATTTATGATTAGGTTACACACAGAAAAATAAAATTTGCTAACTACATTAAGAAAGTGTACAAGCAGACATATTAGCGGCATTGTAGAAAAAAAATTGTAACCGTTTGGCATGATAACTAAGCAAACCGAATCTTACGCAAGCAATAGAAACATGTGAATTTTAAAACATCGAAACTCGGATCCGTGCATTGAGGTTTAGAACTACAAAAGCTTAAACATTTCCGAAACATGGCTCACCCTCGTTCAAACTCAATTTCATACGAACAAAACTGTACTGCCTTACATGGCTGGAATTCGATTTTCTCAAAAGTGAATCCGAATCTCTAGGCCAAAAATTTTGTTGCCATTCTAGAACACAACATGACGAAGTTAAATAATCACCAGTAACACCCATTAATTCAGAAACAACATGCCAGACTTACAGTCAGAAATGCTCGAATAAGCAACGCTTTGACCGAACTCAGTGACTTTTCTTGTACCATAATGCAATGTGTATCTTCTTTATCGACGCTTGAGCTACTAGTCAGCGAGCCAAACCACGATTTTTTGACCAGACTGAAAACAAACGTAAGGTTCAACAATTCACATTATAACGTTTCTCAAAGATCTCTTACTAGAAGTAAATATTGCCTGGATAAGTGAAAAACCAATGATGAAGACACTTGAAAGATATTGAAAACGCAAAATCATTGCTACTGATAATGGTAATACAATATAGAGTGAAACTATATTTGCATTGCTACGCCGCCCGGCGCAGAAAGTCGAAAAATATTTTGTTTACAAAGTGTTATGCGGTGTCATGCCGCAAGTCTAACGAATATTGCCACCCTTAATGTAATTTGAACGGTGTAATTCAACCAGCACACCAAAAGGCTGCGCTATACTTCTGCGGCGATGTCCGTCGTCGTACAATTAACACACGATACCGTATACCCGAAGGCATCAAAACAGTTGCAGTATAAGCGACACCATAATTTGACGCAATTGACGAGACGTCACTTACTCTGTGGTATCCAACATTTGACTTTCTTCTGAGTCCGAGTCAGCTGAAACAAAATAACAGCCGCAATCAGTTGAATAATTACTTAAGTATTAGTCTGCAATTCTGGGGTGCAATAAATTTGAAACTCACCAAACACTACAAACTGCATACACTATTATTATTATTATTATTATTATTATTATTATTATTATTATTATTATTATTATTATTTTTATTATTATTATGACTGTATATCCTCCGGGATACAAAACTTAGTATTATGACTGTATATCCTGCGGGATACAAAACGCAGTCTTAATCTCAACCTTTCACTGAGACACCGATTTCTACTGTCTTAATGGTACATACCTTCACCGTTGACGCAAAGCAAATCATTAACACTGCAAAGGGGGAGTAGCCAGAACAAACTTGAAAACGATCGGGGGTAAAGCTGTTTCAAAAATTTCGGCATGCCTACACCCTTGACACATCGTAGCCTCATACCAGTTTCATTTAAAGATACGCCTATGCTTAAAAGCTAGTAACGACATCAAACAGAGGCGTATGCTCGGGTATTTTTAAAAAAAGAATTAAAAAACGTTCAGTTTCCCCTTTACAAAAATTTATCAAATAAAGAAATGCTTCTATGATCATGTTCGAAAAATGTATATTTTTTATAACAATTCGTGCTTTCCACACCACAATTTTTATTCTATCTACGCCAATGGTAAACTTACAGTTCATTTTTCGTCGATGAAACCGAGGACTACCCAAAAACGAATTTTTGATACTTGAGAGACGCGATTTCCACGGCTGCGGTTGCTGCTGCTGCTGCTGTTGTGAAGACGAAATCATAGGTGAGGTGGGATTACTGCGTCCACCTGTGCTGCTGGCGCCTATGCTACTAGACGCAGATGCGCCAGCGGCACATGACGAACTATTACTAGCAGCCGCGGCACTGCTGCTGCTATTATCATAAGCCGGCGGCGAAAGAACTCCAGGCGGTGTTAGATTACTGGCTTGTTGGCTTTGTCGTTGCTGGCACGTTACACTATGAATATGATGTTGATGTTGCTGATGAATATGATCATTACTACTGTCAGTTGCAGACGAAAGTGACGTTTTTGAATAGGAATTCCCGGTTCCTACAGCACTTGCCCGTGAGCCGTACGATGGGATTCCGGCATCAGAGCCACCACCGCCGCGTGACCTTCCTAAAAATAGTAAATTAATAATCACGTTACTCGCAAGGGTCAACCGAAAGTGTAACGTCCACAAAATTTTACGAAGCGGCAGTTGATCAGATAAATGTTATCACGTAAATTCGCCTACAATTTTAACAATAATCAATAAAGTTTTGCAAAAAGATATATTTTTTCAGCGATTTCTGAAAAACTTCAGTATTTTGCTACGGAAACTGCCGGAATCATATGTCAAAAGTCTACCAAAAACGAAGACAGACCTCGTTTTGTACAACTGGTATGTTCAACTACGTCTTGAACCTATCGTTTGCTGGCGACGATTATCATTTGAAAAATTTTCGAACCATCGAATGTAAACGTTTTGAGTCAGACTTGATCAAAACGCATAGCACTACCCCAAAAATAGCGCCGTCCACGATGTGTCGGACGCCACCGCGCGGCACAGTAAAGCACAGCGCAACCTTTGGCTGTAGATGAACAATTATAAGTTGTTGCTTACCTGTCGTATGATATCCATACTTCATTGATCCGGCACGATTATGAACAACTGACTGATTATTTCGACCAGGTGAAATACACGCTCCGCTTCGAATCGTCGCATTAATTCTACCATAATTATTGTCTCCAACGTTGTTAATGTTGCCATTATTGTTATTGTTGTTTGATTTATTATTGTTTACGTTTGAGCTACTGCCTTTGTTTACGTTCGCCGACCGGCCCAACGGTAACGGTGAGTTATGTGGCGAGTTTGATGGACTTCCACTGACACTATGATGCCTTGCACGCCTGCAATAAATATTAACTTAACCACTTTAATAAAAAATATTGCTTAAAAAACCCAGAAACCGGATGTAAAACATTCGTTAAAGTATTGCTAAATTATACAAAACATCGCAATTATTTTTTGAATTGCCAGCTATGTCGGTGGCAACGGTAAATTAAAATATATTTTGACCTGTGCAAACAGCGGCTGAATGTAGAAAAAATCAGCTAGCTGTCAGGGTTTCAACCATAACTGAAATGTTTAGTTCATCAGGAATGGGAACCGAATTTTGAAACATATCCATTGTTCAAATATAAACAATACAGCTTAAAATTGACTCTACAACGGCACATGGAGGCGTGCAGTAATAGTGAGAAATAAAGATTACATTTAGCCAAAACAATAACTATATCAAAAATTACTATTCAGCCAGTGTTACGCAATGGCGCAAAAGTTAGCGAACCCACAAATTATCTTTTCCGACAACAATCACATTTTTGTTACTTGTAATGATATTGTGAACAAATTAATTGCTTGAAAGTTGTCCAAAATACGTATGTACGGCATTCCAGCTTTAATATATAGATTAATCAAAACTGGCTATAATTTAGTTCTACGGTGGAATACAACATTACACAAGCTTACCCATAGGTCTTTCTTGGATTAATTGGAGAGCCCTCGGTGAGCGAACCAATACAATACCTGAACGATAAACCGCAAAATACAGATTTCGACGAACACAACACCATAATTATAGCCACTCACAGGGTAATCTAATAACAACTGTGCAATCAAATTGGGATGTTATCGTCCAGACCAGAGAGCCAGCTAAATCTTGGCACTCATACACAGCGTCCAGACCAGAGAGCCAGCTAAATCTTGGCACTCATACACAGCGTCCAGACCAGAGAGAGCCAGCTAAATCTTGGCACTCATACACAGCGTCCAGACCAGAGAGCCAGCTAAATCTTGGCACTCATACACAGCGTCCAGACCACAGAGAGCCAGCTAAATCTTGGCACTCATACACAGCGTCCAGACCAGAGAGCCAGCTAAATCTTGGCACTCATACACAGCGTCCAGACCACAGAGAGCCAGCTAAAACTTGGCACTCATACACAGCGTCCAGACCAGAGAGAGCCAGCTAAAACTTGGCACTCATACACAGCACCGGTATATTTTTATAACGCTGGATATTAGTGATTTTTGCGAGCCATGTGAGTGGATTGGGCCGGGTCGTCCGATGCGTGAACTCTCTTCCATTGATCTTTACATAACAATATACCGGTTGCACTGAGCGTACCCGCTTATTAACAATATACTCAAATGCAATAATAGGAATAAGTAACTATGCTAATTAGTAAGGATCATACTGATTTGAAATATAGAAAGTTTGGAGCAAGCGTAATTGTGTCTTATCCATAAACCCTACGGAACAGTGTTATATCATGTACATGACGGCAAAACCAATACTTAAGCATATATTGCACTCAAATGCTATAATTGGCACACTGTAGTGACCCGAATAAGAGGGAGGGACTGATATTTATTTGGCCTCTCCAGAGGGCACCCCCGTTGTGATCCGGTTACGGACTGTTAGTTATTTTTTACCCACGCTCCGCCACCCATCGTTACTGATATATATCCGGTGCTGTAATTATCCGTCGAATTAAACGTTTATTTGTCTTGTGTCAATCGCTTGAGCGATAATACAAGGTTATACTTAGGAATGTACTTTCAAAATTTAAGTACGCTCTAAAGTTTCGAACTCAAATTCCTTGGTACTGGAGTCATTTATGCGCTACAATTAGAGATAGTTGACATTTATGGACTCTAATTAGAGTTTAGGGAGTCTGTCCGCTTACGGACTCTTATTAGGGATACGGACTCCTATTGATAGGAACTCAAAATGGGGCCCCCTCTTATTCGGGTCACTACCGCAGGTAATATATAGCGTGTTGCTAACTAATTTCAAGTGTTCCAACTTCTACACGCTGTATTTAAATATCTCATGTCCAAAATCCACTGAAGCCGACACCGTCCAAACGCTTGCAAAATAATAATTCCCAACTAAACTACCATAGCTGATATGCTAATTAGTAGTATATAAGCTAACAATTCATTTATTTCACGGGTTTATAAATGATTTGTTCCGATTCATCGCACCCAAAAACCTTTCAGTATTGAAATCAATTCGCTTGAAACCCGAATACTTGCTGAAATAATTTTAAAAAGACCTAATTTCGGCTTCACAAATTATTCAAATACGCCTGAAACCTAGTAAACAGCTAAAAAAATTTTAAAACAACAATGCGAGGTTAACACACACCCCCAAATAATAAGCTTTCAAACAAAAAGTTTATCAAAATCGGTTCAGCGGTTTTTTGACATTTTTGTCAGATGGACCGACAGACACGCATTCACATTTCGACTCCCGAGCACAAAACATAACAACGCTTCGCAAAACTCCGAGCTTCGTTCAATAAAGTTGATTTGTACTATTAGCATCGTATTTAGGAAATTTCACGTCCGATAAGCCAGACACACATTTTTGTGTTCAAATTTCTCGAAAAAGTTAGCACTTGGGTTCAGTGTAGTTTTTAGAATGGATTTTATTCGCTAATGTCAGGCATTTTTTTTACATCACCCACACCAGCCGGGGTTTCAGTTCAGAGAGCACTAAAGCACGACCCCTACAAATAGCCAAGCATACAAAATCTACCGTAAAACAGGCTTGTATCAGACTGCACAGCGGCAGTGGACTATATCAGAATCGGAACAGCAAATTTATAGCTGAATAGGAACTAGAAATTTTATAACTGTACGGATTATTTGTATATGTTTACAAAACTAATATTGTCTAGTCAGCCGACTTTGCGCAGTGCACAAAAGTTAGACAAAGCACAAAAACTTGCATCAAAATAACAGAGTAATCACGTTTATGTTCCAAGAAATTGTAGTAAACAAAGTGATACTGGAAAGTTGCCCAGAATACGTATGTGGTGCATTCCAGTTTTAATTATATAGATTTAGGGTGTCTGTTATTTGACAACAATTTTCAAAAACGTCGCATCGACCAATTGGCGATGATTTTTTTGGTTCCGTAAGGCTAAACTACAATCAATTATTGATAAGTTAACTCATTGAAAACAATTCAATAGATAAAGAATACAGAAATTTATGCAACATATCACAACAAGTAGGACTAAAATTAAGATTTCAAAACCTTGATTTTAACTGATTGTGCAATCAAAATCAATATTCGTTTTGAATCTGAATTCCGGTTGCACCATAGGCTATATACAATTTCGCAAAAATTTCCGCGAGGAACAAAGCCACTGTCAAAAAACTGTCTCGCTATTTTCAATCTTGAAACGTAGGTAAACCGCAGCCTTCACAACGCATGTCGCTTAGGCTTAACGCGTAAAGTACGTATAAAATCAGCTTAATCAACATAATTTGTTTTCAGTTTTTGTAAACACCAACTGGCTTTTATACACTTCCCCGCACGCTCTTAGACTTAAGTTTAAAGCTTATATTCTCAAATTAATATAGCAACTGTCATCAGTTAGTTAATAGGCTTCAAACTCACTACCTATTACAGTGACTGCACTCAAAATTTGTACAAGACAACGGCATATCAAATGCAAAAAATGCGCTAAATGTTGAGCCTCAGCATTCACTGGTTCGAAAGTTACAGGACCTATCGCCAACTGCTGGTGATAGGTGCTGGCATACATTTGGAGAATACGGGTCTACGAAAAACTTTTCGAAGTTGGACGCTTTCCTGTCACACGTAAAGTTTTAAGGCTACGAAAAAGCTTTTCGAAGTCTACGCGTTTTTCATAGCCTTAAAGCTTTACGTGTGACAGGAAAGCGTCTAAAAGACACAGCCATTTTTTGTCAAAACTACCTGAATATAGACATCCGTTTCAAACACACAGTATTTACCAGTCTTGACCAGTTAAACAATTCACTGTTCTGGAACCGAATCTACAGTCAGGTTCAATAGATTGGCCCTATTTTGGTCAATCGATCTTATTTAAACCAACCGTAACCACTGGTGAAACAAACGAAAACAACACACTTATGACGTGGAAGACGTTAAACAAGGCAGCGTTGAATTTCTTTAAAATAGGGTTGTTTAAAAACAAACACCCCACCTTAATAAATAAAATCAGGTGAGCCCGTAGCCAGAGGGCCTCTTGACCGGCTCAGCTTGCTAGAATAGTTTTAGCCAACGCCTCGTGTAAGCTTAATATTTCAACCGAATTTTTGTTAAATTTAGTAAGTAAAGCCCTATTCACACGAGCAAGCTTTTGCTGCGAGAACTCGCAGCTGCAATTTGCACTTGCAAAGTTTTGTGCAAAATCCCGTTAGAAAAATTTTGCAGCTGCAAATAATTCATTAAAAATCAAAGCTAGAAATTTAGATTCTATGTGCGAATAACCAAGCAAGTTTACTGAATTTATTGCCGCCGCTTTCTCATTGGCTGATGAAAAAATGCCAAGTTCTGCGCGCAATTTGAAGCTGCAACTTTTCGCAGCAAAAACTTGTACGTATGAATAGGGCTTAACAAACTATATACATATCCCAAATAAGCAAATTTCGCTCAAAACACAATATCGCAAACAGCAATCACCATTCACCAATACTTGGTTGAACAGATTTGAAGTAACTTATAATTACAAAAAGCTGCTATAATCTATTTTTATACCCAAACTTTTCGACGTTCACAGAATACACTCACGCCAGCAAAACCAACCAAAATACAACAAAGTTCATCGAAAACCAAAACAAAAATCAGACGTTTAACACATTCGCTGTCGAAAAAAGCCTGAGTTTAAGCTTAAGAAGAATGATTGCTTTATTGTCAGGAAAACGCACTAAGAGACCACGACAAGACACGTGGGTCGGTGGTGTCCACGGATAGCAAAAGTTTGACTATGCTTAGACATATGTCAATCTTTTCTAACTAGTTTATGCTGAAAGTTGCCAGATAATACAGTTCAGACTAGCACGAATTCCGATTCCGATTAGAATTTCGATTCAAACCGAGTTCGGATTTCGATTCGGATTGAACAATCAATCGGAATCGGAATTTTTAAATTTTAATTTCAATTCTATTTGTTGTGATATGTTGCATAAGAATTCTGTATCATTTATCGATTAAATTGCTTTCGATGAGTTAACTTATCATTAATACATTGTAGTTTAGCTTTAATCAAAAATCATTGCCAATTTGCTACTGCGACATTTTTGAAAATTGTTGCCAACCAACAGACACCCTAAATCAATATTATATTTGTTAATACGAATTATCCGTACAGCCACAAAAATTCTAGTTCCGAGATTCCGATTACAATTCCAGTATAAATCTGTTGTTCCGATTCCGGCATAATCCAGTTCCGCTTTTCACCTTATCCGACAGTTGTCTACAGCATACGTTTCCGATAACAACTAAATTTAGCCGAAACTCGAGGAAATACAAACGAAAGTCAGCTACGAATAAATATAACCACGACATACCGAAGCGCAACCACAACAAGCGATTTCGCCGAAATCACATTACAAGTATTTCAAACTGTCCACAATTTCACCGACTGACATCATTACTCACAAAACATACCAACGAAACATACAACATCCACTGATACCTGCTCAAAACTCACGCAAGCTAACAGTGTTAAGACTATTCCGCATGACAATCTGTTCAACTTAGCACAAATTTTTGTGTCATCTTCTGTCTACAGAATCATACACAAACCAGTCAATCAATTACTACTTAACTCTGGCGTTTCGTTAGCACGAATAAATCCCAAAAACGGAAATACAATCGTGTATAATTATTGTTTTTTGATGTTTAGAATCTAGAAAGCAATTACTACTTTTTATTATATCCGGAAATTTTTGTGCGACAATATATCCGTTTATACTTCCGCTTATATACACACACCCGGCGGAGGTACCACATATATGTACCCCCTCCCCCTAGGAATTAAATAAAAAATAGTTCATATTTTATAGATTTCGGTGTTGCAGGCTCCCCGGTTCTATAGTTATGGCCATTTAAATTTCAACTATATAAAACATGTACAAACAACAATCAAATTTTGTGTAAGGAATAAACCTAACCGTTGGTCATGCAGCCATAAAAATGGTACTGTTGAATTGACCTCGTCGAGATCAATAGGATGGACCATTTTGTAATCAAAATTCTAATGGGGGTACCGATTCCGTACCTCCGCCAAAATGGGCTTCCGTTGCGTTGCCCCTGAGCTGCAAAATGGTAAATTAAAGCGAAAATCCACTAAGAATACAAACACGCTATATTTGAGCAAGTGAGATTTCAACCAACGATGATTCGTAATGGCGAATATTCATTCTATTTTCCAGGAATATTGCGGATGTCCACATCCGTAATAAACTAAATGCAAATTTTACATCCACATTTCGAATTTTCACGAAACTTAGCACTTTATTTCATCTGAACAGTAATTTCAAGCCAGGATAAGAACCTTAGTCTCACGGTTAGAAGTCGTTTTTAGCTGATACCGTTGTCTATAAAATAAAACGGTTAATGTACGGCCACTTAAAGCCCAACCGGGTTTCCAGGATGCGGATCATGGACTCAGTCATCATATATCCCACTACTGTTCTCATATCATCCTTCTACGAAATTTTTCCATTCGTCATCCCACAGATGTGGCTGTTTAGTAGTAATTGAACTTTTTTCTGCGCAATTTTAAAATTTTATACAAGGAAACATTACACAATGTTAAAGTTTGTTGCGCAGCACTGTGGATTCGGCTGGCTAGCACATAATTTAGACACTACACATTTGTTGATGATACAAATTGATACATTAAACATACCTAAAACCGTACCAACAAACCAAACTATTCAGAAATGAAAATTAATTTACTCAACCAACTCTCATTATGATCCAGTACTTGAGTCACCACCAAAATAATATACCGTAGGCTGTTTCACGCAACATCCATCTTTAAAAATTACCATCTTAACGGCCCATATATAAAACACGGCCGGAACAGTAGTATAAGCATATTCCTAAGCCTGAACCACAGCCTAAGCGTTTGGATGAGCGTATTGCTAAGCCTAAACCTAAGCAAAAAATTAATCTAAAGCTTAAACTGACTCTATTATAGCCCCTCCGGACACCGATCCGGCCCTGTTCTATACATGGGCCATCTTAACGACGATCGTAAGTACAAACTAAAAATTGGCGTGTGCCCCTCCTGCTCGGTCAAAAGTTGACACTCTCGTTGGCAACCACAACAAATTATGTCACATATAAAAAACAAACAATTGCGTCTCTGGCGAAAAGCTATCTTACTCTTGGCTTTCATCTATAAATGACCGTTGCTACAAGAATTTTGGTTTTGAGAAATACCGTACTAAGTGCACAAAACGTTGTAATTTATACCTATAAACTCAATCGGTTTTTATAACACACACTGCTGACCGATATAATTTTTTCCGAATCACATAGGAATGGATCGCGGGGTTCCGTTGGCCTACACTCTGGCTATCCCCTGTTTAGACATATATGTACATTACGAACACAACACACCATATACATATATATATATACAGACAGAGTTATTTGACACTACTGGTAGACAAGAAAGCACAGCCACAACATCAGGTCGCAAACTGAATGCGGATTTCGATACGGATCGAAATACCGTTTGACATGCTTATGCCACAAAAACACATCTGATAAGAGGCGACCAGGGGTGTAGCTTAGATTTTATTACGCAAGGGGATACCCATGGTCTAAACAGTATTTTGAGAGCACAGTGTAGAGAGCAAACCAAATCATTTGCATTTACCGATTAGTCTGCAGCCTGTAAAACTGGCTTTTTTTCTAGTCCCCACAAATTTCGCGGGAATATATTACATACCTCTGGTATAAGCCCCTGGCGGCGACCTGAGGTCGTTTCTCGTTGTTGTTGTTGCAGCATTGCCATGTATATAAGCAAACGCACAACGCCACGATGAGCTGCTTACGAGCAGGATTTGTGCCCGGTTTTATCAATCTATCTCAGACTAAAAAGCCACACTAACGATACAGACGGCAACTAAGGGCAAATGACAACTACTACTGACCGGGTCCGACCCAAACGATGACAACAGCAGAAGGCCGACATCTCAATGCGATTGTACCATACTCACACAAAATAATAAAATCAATTTAGTGAAAACGCTAGCATAATATCGTAAGACGATCCAAAATCTTTGTCTGTGCGTATGTTCAAACTCGACACTACACTCCACACAGCACTGCTTATCACGGAACGGTTCAGTTGATAAAACAATCACACAAAAAACCGGTCATACTGTTCTGTTAGCGCATGACAGGCATCTTAGTTCTAACGATAAATAACTGGGAGCAAATGTGCAACGTTGTATGCACTACTTACCTTCTCACTACTCGAGAATCCCGATACCAAAATAATGCGCTAAAACGGTTTCTTCACACATTCTGTTAATGCGTCAGTCATTTTTAGCTGCGTCCACCAAGTGGAAAATGGTGACGCCTACTTTCCCATTTCTGTTTTTCAAAAGACGGGCAAAACGAAATTGAGTTTCTAAACGTTTGGCGAGTGGTAGTAAATTGAAACAATTTATAAACAGTGTAGTGGTAAGGTAATTTGATATTGTTGTCACCTTGTCAATTACTTGCTTCTGTTTCGAAAAGTAACGGCAGTGAAAAATTGAAAAAGTTCTCAAACTCAAATTCCTTTTGACCGTCTTTTGAAAAACAAACGTGGGAAATAGGCGTCGCCATTTTCCACTTGGTGGGCGCAGCTAAAAGTGAATGACGCATAATTCAGTTTGTGTTCAGCCCTATTACATTACATTCGAAATGCAAAATACAACAATTATCAAGCAAATGACCGTTAAAATAGGCTGAAAGCTTTTAACACATAACAGTTGAAAACTAAACTGTAATCAAAACAAATTTAAAATTACCGTTGATACAATCGGTCCATAGAAAATTATAATGATCAGCTTACAGGGATCTGCAAAGTAGTACTTACAAGTACCACCTCAATACTAGAATGTTATATAAAGCGCTATGAGAAATGCATGTTTTTGATGCGAGAACTCGTAGTTACAAGAGTGTTGTGAAAAGAATCTAGAAAATACTGACTTTACAGAGCATAAATTTTTACACATATTCGTTCTGAACGGTACCTGCTATAGCAAGACGTATCAACACGTTTTCTCGGCGGATCAAACACATTGCTCGTATTGCGCAACACGAGTTCTGTTTCGTCTTCAAACGCAGGTTTGCGTCGCTTTCGGTCCAAAAGTAAGTAATATACCATTTTTTCAGTATTGTGCCTGAAATATAGTCATGGGCAGAATTAAATGCAGTCGCCGGTCGCGTTCCAAACTGTGGTCCTGATGGCGATGTTTCTTGGACGCAGCCGCTCGCAAATTCGATTTGAACTGAATGTAAACATATATGTATTAATTGTTTCAATAGTTTGTAAGCGTCGTTATAACTGCTTCCAGAACCCGTAAATTCAACCGCGTGTCTAGACGCGACCGCTCAAGAGTAAACAAAATTCAACCACGATTATATAACACCGCCACCACAGACGCGCACTATGTAACTGTACTTTGTCGGTGGCAACAGCGTTCACCGTAATCTGCAGAGAAATAGTGGCGCTGTACTTTTTGTGCAGCGCCGCCCGTCACCGTGCGTTATCACAAGGTATTATAACCGAGCAAAACGCGTACGACCCCCCACAAGGCGGCGGACCGTGACGGACGGTGCCCTATAACATTAAAATGTTTACAAAGTACATCGCCACGCTAACTCTGAGAAAACTTGCGAATGCTTCGACATAGCGGACGAACAACCGGACGTCAATGATCTTTTTGATTTATACAACGGTGATAACATAACAGATCACTGTATATTTTTCTAGTAAAATCACGTTCGCTGTGTTTTAAACAATGTGCTTATTCCAATCAGTACACCTCGAAAGCTTGTTACAAGCTTCTATTAATAATTATTATTACTAGTCTGCCAGCTATGCGCAATGCGCAAAGCTGCGAAAGCACAAAAATTGCCATGCAAATTTCTTTTCATAGAACAACGAACAATTACGTGTATTTCCTGACAAATTTTTGTTAGCAAAGTAATGCTGGAAATTTGTCCAAAATACGTATGCGGTGCTTTCCAGCTTTAATATATAGATAATGACTATATGGTTTTATGCCGACGTACTTGACACTCAATAGTTCTCGAATTAACTTTTCTTTGTCTTTGAAGCAGCCTAAATTGTTCATATGCCGAAATATGTCAGGATCAATGTTTTCTTCCGAAGGAATGACGTGTGTCTGAAATCAATTCAAATTAAAATAATTCAAGAGCGCAAAACGTGTACTTAATTAAGACGCGTTCCAGGTACAGCTCTGATAGATCGATCGATCGATAGATAGATAGCAGGGTGCAACCGGAATTAAAGTTTACCGGAAACGGAACAGGAAAATGAAAAATGCATGCCACCAAAAAATTCATTTTAATTTTCTTTTTTTGCAATATTATTTTTGAAATAACCCTCAGTTAGAAATAGATATTCACTTTATCTGATGTATTTTAGATTTTCATAATCCACGGAAGCTAAAGCTACATTCGATGGTTTATTTTCGGCGATTGTCAAGATTTACATACTATACTACGTAATGGAATCTATTTAATTTTTATTGTCATTTTTAGAGAAATATCTTAATTTAAACCAGTCAAATTTTTAAACCAGCCAAATTTTAATACCGGAATTTTTGATTCCGGTCAAAATTTACAGGAATCATAACCGGAAGGTGAAAAAAACCCGGAACCGGAATTCCGGTTGCACGATCTATTTAATTTTTATCGTCATTTTTTAGTAAAATACTTAATTCCCACCGGCGAAAATTTAATACCAGAATTTTTAATTGCGGTACAAATTTACCGGAACCGGAAGGTGAAAAAATGCCGGAACCGGTGTAGCATATAATTTTAACTCCACAGGAAAATTAATTCCCTAGTCAATATTACATTTTGACTCCCCAGTTAATATATATTAACTCTTCTTATATTCTTATATAATATTAACTCCTTGATTATGGATGTAAATACGATTTTTGTCCGCAGACTTTGGACATCTGCTTCCAGGATGCTTACCTTTACTGTGCTGCTGATCATATTTTTACACAAACTAGCGACACCTTTGTCTCATGATAATATTTTTCGTAGACGACCTGCGACACCGGTTTCTCGCGATGATACTTTTCGCGCTGACATTTGACATTTTTCACTGTGTATAATTTTATCGAACTGAGACATGTTGTTAACCAGTCGTATAAGGTGTTTTAAATAGAAGGTAAACCGTTGCATCAGGCGCAATTGTCATTTCCCCGATAAATTAGAGGTTAAAACTCTTAGGCTTTAAATGGAGAATTTGTTATTTTTAGGGAACTCCAAAAATTTTTGGGCTCTTGTACCCTTCCGCCAAATTTACAGTTTGGCTTAGGAAAAGGCTTTACAATTGAACGATACCAGAAGAGAGAGGAAACCTTTTTCCGTAATATTTGGTTTCTAAAACGCCCTAAAGTTTTGTTAAAAATTACGATAGCATATCTGCTACTTAATATACACAACTGAACCTACATTTTGATGATCGTAAATCTGCCCCTTTAATTCAGTTTAGTTATTAATTTCGTTACATAAGAAATGCGTTATCAGCAAATAAAATGCCTAAAGGAGGGTTGACTTATCCCGTTACCTAAGACAAGCGTGAAGTAACGTGGCCGCCCGAAAGAAATAGAAAATTGAAGAGTACAAAAAAACGGATTTCAAGAAGAAGAAGCAGAGTTCTAAATCAAACGAGTGGATTTTTGGTAAAACGGAAATTCAGAAGATAGTGAAACGCCGAAAAATAGAATGAAAGTATTAACAAAACAATAGAGTTTTCTAAGTCTCAATTATTTTTCTAGATACAAATCCTAGAGATAAACGAAATTCATCATGGTCAATTTTATACTTCGAGTTTCCTACAGTATTAATAATTTCAAGATATTACCGGAGTGCAGTTATTTCATTTTGAAAATAAATGAGATAAAATTTATCTCTCTGGAATAATACATGTGTGTCAAGTTTAATGAATATACACAATGCATACCTACCACATTAAGACGTTCTCATTCGGCGATGTGAACTGTAACGGGGTAGTCAACAGTACATAGAGGGAGTTAATATTATATATATAATATTAACGGAGGGAGTCAAAATTATAATATATAATATTGACTGGAGGAGTTAATTTTCATGGGAGTTAATATTATATGCTACACCGGAACCGGAATTGCGGTTGCACCCTGATCGATAAATAGCTAAGTTTCGCCGATGTTACACCAATATGGAGCTCATGTAAACAAAATGTAATAATGTTTATTAATTGAGATACTTAGCTAAAGCACTAACTTTAGCGTGAGCATAATTCTGTTAGTTTCGACTAAAAGCCACTCAACAATACCCTCAAACCATGTAGAAAATGAACATTTTTGGGGCACAACTGTGACTTCACCGCATATGCAACTATTGGTACCGCGCAAACACCGGTTCTGTGTACAAATATCTCGATTTTCCATTATGTTCACAGCTTTATAACACATCAGAAATACCCGTAACAGATACGCACCTGTACCACTTGAGCCATTGGCAACTCCAATTCAAGATCTGCTTTGCTTGTACTGAAACAATATTAGCACAGACAAGGCAATATATTAACCAGTGAAAGTGTAAAACGTTGACATATTATTTAATATAAAAAGTCGTCATACACACTGGGATTTTCCTATTGGGGGCAGGTCAGAGGCGGAAGTTACCTTGGTCATTCGACCTCTTCCAGCCAGAGCACCCTGAGCAGCAAATATTAGCACAGCACAGACAAACCAATATATTGTAGAGACGTTGAAATATTATTTAATATAGAAAGTCGTCATACACACTGGGATTTTTCTAATGGGGACAGGTCAGAGGCGGAAGTTACCTTGATCATTCGACTTTCACCAGTCCGAGCACCCTACGAAGAAAATATCACATACATAACCAGTTGCTGAAACGATTCGTTCAAATATGCACATCTAGCGCCAGAATAAGGATAAACAAATTACTATAAGAACTTACCCGATTACCCACGGATGGTTGAAGACTTCTTGCAGCTAAAAAACAAAATGCAAAATAGTAAAAATTATAATATCAGACATCACAAAATTTTAGATTGTTTTTAATATTTCATATTTAGCCATAAAGAAACGAGTACGTAATTCACAACATGCAAAATTGTTCTTCTATCAATAACTACATTTCCTTGCTGCAAACATCAAGAGTCGTATTGTAATCATTGTGCAGCAACAATCGCCAATTTGCAATCTAATTTTCACGAGACCAACCACAGTAACTGCGACTCCCAAAACAAGATCAGATGTAGGCTTACCCTTCACTGGTTCTAAATTTATGAAACCTACCACTAAAATAAGATATACGTGCTAATTTCATTTGAGAATATTATAGCTCTGGTATGCATTCCAACTGAGATATAAAGTAGCATATTTTGGGTTGCGCAATACCCGGCGTGTGCCACCAGATGATGTTGCACGCGAAATTTTTTGTTGTAATTTGGTACGCAGCAGCTTCGTAATTAGGCATTGTAAGTATAGGGAACCAAAAAATTCCTGGGAGACAAAAAATACCCTAACGTAGAATTTATTTATTGCGGCGAGAGAATTTTCCAACCAGAAACGTCCGAACATATTCGTAAGCCCCTCCTGTAGTCGGGACGTTTGGTGCGCGAAAAGCCATCTTTCACCGTACGCCAATTCGCGCAGGACCATGACCAATGACGAACGGGGCAGAATAGCACCAAACGTCATCAAAAAATACAGTGCAGTCCTCACCGTTAATCGTTTCGAAGGATCAACTTCAATCATTGAGCGCAACAGTTCCTGACAATCAGGCGGCACAAAGTGTGGAATGTGAAATATGCCTTTTTTAACTTTTTCAAGCAACTGCCGTAAATTGTCATCGTCAAATGGTAAAGCACCCTGAAACCAAAAAAAACGCTTCAATTTGTTACTTTTCATACTTCTTGCAGACATTATATTTTGGTTTCCGAGCCTTTAGCCAATTTGACTAAAATCTCGAAAAATTAACCCAATGTCGTGAACTCGGAGCCAAATAGAACTAATCTACAATTAGCAAAATCAGTTAGTAAACGCTTTACCGCCCATGAAAAGTTAGCGGGGCACTTAAGTAGTATGGTCATCCTTCAAAACATTATGTAACTTCACCCGAAGGCGCACATTGTTTCACTGTTGTGCAAAGCTATAACACCCATTTGAAGTACTCTGGTGAAATATACAGCTCAAAATGTTCTATCCGATTTGGCTAGGACCATGAATTATATTGTTAAAACTCAATTTTTAGGAGTCATAACTAAGGAACTGGTTAAAAACAAAACACCGACCTGTTACAGCTTTTAATTAAACCGACAACACGAAAATTTAATCCGACACTAATTCAATATAAAATCTATTACAGAAGAACGAATCACTTTTGGTTATAAACCAAAACAACGACTTACAACTAACAGAGCGTAGAGTATCACACCACAACTCCATACATCAGCAAGTCGACCGTCATATTTTTCACCCTAAAATAGTTATAATAGAAAAAGTGACTAAAAATCACACTGTTAACTTTATTGGAGCACCAATCGAGCGAACGGATTTCAACGCCTGATTATAAATTCTACGTAAATCTAACGACTGCAAACGATTTATTGATGTCTTACGGATCATTGTTCGCAAAATGAAGTGTTTGGATACTTCTTCCTTTTCGGAACAGGCGCAAATAGTCAAATTCGGAAGGCATAACTTTGTACATATGCTTATTTTGTTTAAAATGGTTGGGTTTCTGAAACTCTACTTAAGAACAATTTGTTGTCTTTGCTACGCAATTACTTACACAATTTATTGCTTGTGAAAGTCAACTTTAATAAATTACTTGCGTCACTCACCAAGTTTAAAAAGTTGCAGACTCAAAGTGCCTCATTAGTTTAAGTAAGTGACTTCTGTAAGGAATGAAACGTAGCGAACAATGTTGAGCTACTATTTGTGTCGATTAATCTGACTATGTTTCGTACCCTTATAACTTCAGGGCATGCATAGTGAGGCGAGCCACAGCTTGTTTCGAGCATTGAGCCTTCAACTTGCAGTGATGCCATCCCAAAGTCAGCTACTTTAACGTTGTTACGTTCATCCAACAAAAGGTTTTCTGGCTTCAAATCACGATGGCTGAAACATTAAATGTGACCAAAATGCTCAGCTGTTGTTATATTTATATAGCCGAATCACTCTCAAATGCCGGTGGTTTGTTACTGGGTGTGGGGGCAACACTCCACTTGGCGAAAGCAATAAAGCTGTCTCAGCTTCAAGCTTCAAGACCTCCACTCGAGATATTGCCAGCTGGTAATACGTCATGCACCATTTAGCCAAAGAACGGAAATCTTCCAAGTGTTGCATCGTTCTTGAATTAAACTTACTGTGCGACACTAGAAACTTTCAGCTCTTTCAAAGTCAAACAAAACACCTCGAGTAAGGAGCTTAGTGAGAGTACACAACGATGAATGTAAATAAAACATGAGTAAGCCGCTGAAGCACGTTGTTAGTAACTTAAGCATCAACTTAAACCAGTAATATACCACTATGTTCTAAACCAAATACATGCTAGCGTTTTCACTAAATTGATTTTATTATTTTGTGTGAGTATGGTACAATCGCATTGAGATGTCGGCCTTCTGCTGAAATGAAAAACCGGACCCGGTCCCAGAATTTTCCTAATCAAATCCCGGTCCCAGAAGTTTCCTAATCAAATCCCGGGTCCAGAATTTTTCAAAATCAAATCCCAGACCCGGAAACGTAATAGCTAAAAGTATGTTCAAGCTCTGAAAGTTTTGTTCTAAGTCTTACAATTAATACAATGTTGAACGGGGACACAATTTCAATTAAATGAGTTGAACTGCAGGCGAATCGAGTTTGGTGGCTTTTGCTGAGCAGGGTATTTAATCCACAATCCCAGTAGCGAAGTCCAAGTATATTAAATGACGCCAGTAAGGTGAATTGAAAGAAAACTCGAGCGCGAAAAGGATGATAACTAGCGATGCTGTCTGTATTAACCCGTTCAAAATCTCAATTTAAAACGCAAGCATTTGAAAAAATACATTTGACATAGTTCATTCTATTCCGGATATTTGTCAGTGTATTTTCGAAACAAGGCTCAGATAGGCCTTTTTCGGAACCTAAGACTAAGCCTAAGCCTAAGCATACGCTTACGGACTGCTTACCAAATATTATGAGCATGACAAAAATCTAAGGCAGATATGATTTGACGAAAAAATCGACGCGCTTCTTTCGGTGTGAGCCGACCTTTTTTGACCAAGTAATCGAACAATTCCCCGCCGCTAACGTGCTCGAGTATGAGGTACCTGAAATGGAAAAATTTGAAATTGGCTGGTTGCTAACACAATGAACTTCGTCTGAAACCTTGACCGCACTCTTAAATGCAGCTAACATTACCATCCTGTTCGATACCGTTTTCAAACACTTCAACATTTTACGCAGGTAACTAAGCAGTTTCGCCTTACCCTCAATATTGAATACCAGCTAAGGCGAAAACTTATCCCATTTAAGGAAGTAAGTGATTAATTTGTGGAACTCAATCCTGGAACTGAATCCTCGGGACAAATCTTGCAACTATCATCATAATCTTTCAAGTCCAATGAAAAAATCTAATACGTGTCTGTCATCATATCACAATAGGACTTACAAAAATTTTTTGTTCTCGTAGACGTCGTATAAATGCAGTACATGCACGTGTTCTATAAGTTTCATAATCGCAATTTCTCGTTCAACCTGAAAAATGTCACAAGTAAATTCAAAATTTAGTAAAATATTACAACACTGTAATCGTCTAGCATCAACACACTACGGTACAGTCTGATTCGGAAACTCCATAGACGCTGAGTGGATGTTCAGGAGACAACGCCTCTTTGGGATCTTTGTAAAGGGTTATACATATTTTTAGGATCAACAGATTACGGTACAGTCTGATTCAGAAAATCCATAGACGGTGAGTGGATGTCCAGCAGACACAACATCTCTTCGGGATCTTTGTAAAGGTTTATACATATTTTTAGCATCAACAGATTACGGTACAGTCTGATTCGGAAACTCCATAGACGCTGAGTGGATGTTCAGGAGACACAACATCTCTTCGGGATCTTTGTAAAGGTTTATACATATTTTTAGCATCAACAGATTACGGTACAGTCTGATTCGGAAAATCCATAGACGCTGAGTGGATGTTCAGGAGACACAACATCTCTTCGGGATCTTTGTAAAGGTTTATACATATTTTTAGGATCAACAGATTACGGTACAGTCTGATTCGGAAAATCCATAGACGCTGAGTGGATGTTCAGGAGACACAACAACTCTTCGGGATCTTTGTAAAGGTTTATACATATTTTTAGGATCAACAGATTACGGTACAGTCTGATTCAGAAAATCCATAGACGGTGAGTGGATGTCCAGCAGACACAACATCTCTTCGGGATCTTTGTAAGGGGTTTTTAGACAATTTCAAATTTGTCACAAGGAACCACACCTGCGAAATTTTTATATACCGTGACTCCTCTTTCCAAAGGGCCTGGTTAAGCGTATGTGAGTCGGATATCAAAGTTAATAGATGTAGAACATGAATGTCAACCAATTAACGCATGCAACGTATTCGTTAACCTGTTGAATTGACTGAGGACCGTTCAGTACCAAAATTCCCAAATTTGGGGCCATTTTGAAACAATAAACCTCTAAACTGTACTGCATCGATGGACTATTTTACGTATATATGTCGTAGGCCAATCTGCTAATCATGTTAATTACTATTTTGGCCAGGGAGAATTTGCCATTTTATGTAATAAGTTTGACCCACGCTAACTGTTATTGAACTTATAAACCAATCAGAGTGCAGCATAGGATTTGCACCATTGTTATTTTGCAACATAACACAATCACTATTGACCCTAGGCCAGACTGCTATTTGCTTATGATAGCAGAATATCCCAGTCAATTGGTAATTGGCTTGAATAGCAGATTGACTTACGACATATATAAAAATCAAATAAAGTAGTTACTTTTTGCAGGACAGATTCCGATAATTTCTCTTTGTTGACAATTTTGACTGCGATCTTCCTACCAGTAACACAATGCACGCCCAACTTTACCAAACCTGAAACAATATATAGTTAAAATACTACAATTCAAAGGGCTCGAAACCTGGAAATAGTTGTGTATTTTTGTAGCCGACGCTCAGGTTGCGACCGGATATTAATTTACCGGATACCGGAACCGGATATTAAATTTCTTACCGGAACAAGAACCGGATGCTGATATACTGAAATAATACAAAAATGCGTTTAACTTTCGCTTGCTTAAGTTAAAAATGGCTAAAACGTATCGAAACTTGATGTTCTTGAATTACCCAGAAAATGTAATCGCAGCCAGATATTAAAGACGCTTCCTTGTAAAAAGCATTTTATGATATTCGGCACCACAACCGTAAATATCCGGTATTCGGCACCACAACCGTAAATATCCGGTATTCGGCACCACAACCGTAAATATCCGGTAGGTTTATACCGGATACTGGAACCGGATACGGATATCAGTTTTTGCCGGATAAAAACCGGAACCGGATATCCGGTCGCACCCTACCGACGCTACATAATAGCGAAACAACAAGAGATTATCAACTAGTAAATATTGCGACAAACAATACTATACGTATTCTGCACATTCATCTGGTTGTAAGTTCTGTAACGCATCGTAATGCTGGCAAACACACATGTATGGGCGGTCTCGGTTAAAAGCCAGAGAACTACATTAAGACCGAGACGTGACAACGGAGACCAGAAAAATCTCGGTCAATTTTTGGTCAACACGGGAAAAAAATTAAAATTTTCAAAATTATTTCTAATGATTTTTTTCGTAGCTTTTTGTGTTTTCCACAGTTTTTTTCGTGTTTATCAGAATATCTGCTTATTATTATTATTGCGTAACGATAAAATTCATAGAATCACTGCGAAACTTTATTTATCAAACATCACTTACTTCAACAATACAGCCATTACAGCCATACTTTTGCGAATACTCGACTTCCGGTCTCGCTTATAAACCGACGAGACCCAAAAACCGACACTGAAACCTGCCACACACACCGAAACTTGCCGACACCGAGACTCTCATCCCTGCTGACACAAGTCAAATACATTTCTAAACGTCCGTTTTGTAAGAAAATAGCAACTTTCTACAGTGAATATTTGCCTTACACAATGACCTCAACTGTATATTTCCAAATTATCACAGTTTCGTTGACATTTTATGCGTACTTTTTTAGGTCTGCTGACTTGCAATTTTTATCAATTTTCGGAACATTTTAACCATATTGGATACAATCAAAATCATTCAAAAAGTTCAACGTCAGGCAAGGGTCATTTTTACAGCCGGGCCACCGTCAGATTTGCATAAATGTCAAACCATACGCTTTCACGTAAAACAATTTTACACAGCGTTCGCAGTGAAACCCTATGCGTTAGGCAAACTGTACAGTTAGCCTTGAGCCGGCCACAATTTTTTTTCGCTAGATTTTTCGATAATTTCAATACCAATTTAATTTATACTTCAAAGGGGTTAAATTAGCAATTATTAGCCAACTGTTATTATGAAACAATGAAACAAAATACGTAATATGTATATTGATATTGATTTGTTAGATATACTAGAAAACTTGCAAAATTATCGCTAAATCACGAATTACAAGCCATGATGTCATTTTTCAAATAACAAGCGCCACAATTATTTACATATATTTATTTGAGGTCAAATAACTCATTCGGCAACGTTCCTCTTTCATGGTCGAAGTACATTTATCTCGTTTCAATGGGGGCACTCAATTGTACCCGAATTCAAAATAGCTTTCCTCAACCACCTGCTGTCGATGCGTGTTAAATAAATGTAAATTTCAAGCGATTTCATCAATGTTACAAAACCACTCATAAAGCTGCAACGCCCTACATACGTATTTTGGGCAGCGTTCCAACGGATTTTTGTTTACGTCACGTATTCAAATTAAGACTGAATGCATTTGAGAATACATATTGTTTCGGATGCGTTTTATATATCTGCAAAGCATTACAGCGTTTCAAAAAGTATTTTTATTTCGATCACGATGGGCCCAGGCGTCAATTTAGTCTTGGACCGGAGAAGCTTTAGTCCAGTTGCACACGGTGTGCACCTACGTATACTAGTACAATTTTAATTTAACAAACTATTTGCAAAATTGCAGAAACTGCACAAAGACATTCATTTTTTACTTTAAGACAATATTTTTTCAAATAAGTCCAAAATTTTTTTAGTCCTTAAATTATTAAACCGGAACAAAGTATCTACCAGTTGCAGGAATCCGTACCGGAACCTTTACCTTATACTTCGTTACACTTATTAAGCTGAATTATATTACGTAGCCTGTATATATACACCAATACTAGGGTGCAAAGCGGAACTGGATTATACCAGAATTCTAATCGGAATTGAAACTAGAAATTTTGTGATGGTACAGATAATTTGTATTAACAAATATAATATTGATTTAGGGCGTCTGTTGGCTGACAACAGTTTTCATAAACGTCGCATGAACAAATTGGCGATGATTTTTGGTTCTGTAAAGCTTAACTACAGCCTATTATTGATAAGTTAATTCATCGAAAGCAATTTAATAGATAAATGACACAGAATTCTTGTGCAACATATCACAACAAATAGAATTAAAATTAAAATTTAAAAATTCTGATTCCGACTGATTGTGCAACCGTAATCGTAATCGAAATCGGAACTCGTTTTGAATCGGAATTCTAATCGGAATCGGAATTCCGGTGGCACCTTGACCATTACCATTGTAATTCGAATTGGGTACCAAAACCAAAACAAAAACACTAAACGGAAATACGCATAATCTACGTTTACACTGCCGCCTTTCAATCCAGTGTCAATCCCGACCACAAATAAAAATCCACTCTCTTCATATGATTACAATGATAAATTTCAGACCCAACCCATAGGATGGGTTCAGAAGTCAAGCCCCCTTTGGAATTTTTCTCCAGGGTTTAAAATCAGTCTATAAAACACAAGAAATCTTCTCTGAAATTTTTTATGTAACGTACCCCTGTTCCGAAATTCTGGCTATATTTCTAACTATAACCCACCACAGCGCGCATTCTGGAAACACCGTGCTACACACCAAACGCTCGCACCATCAAGGACGTAACCAGAGCAGGTGGTTTCAGCGGCCAACCACTCGTTTGAGATTATTACACACAAAGGTTTTCAATATTTTTCAGTTTGTAACATAACAGCCCGTCATTCGAAAGTTTATCGAACGTAACCCGCTTCCCAAAATCATAGCTATTTCCATGCTGCCACCAAGTATGTATGTTTATTACTTAGCCGCTCAGCAAGCTACTACTATTTTACCACTCTCAAAACGGTGATTTCCGCAATATACCATAGAGAACCAGTCAGCCAGTGCGGCGGCCATCCACTGCGGTACGTACGTAAAGCCAAAACCATACCAAACACAAAGAATGCCATTACCTTCCTGCTGCTGCTGCTACTACTGCTGTTGCAACCATAAGCTGCTATTCCACCACCACTTAATATTTGAAAAGAAATGACTCTATTTACCGCATATGCAGCATATTTGTAGCAGAAGCAAGCAAGTCTTGAAAATTAACTACTGTCCACACAAACTCTGGCGGATACGCGGACAAACGAAAGAAAAAAACTACTTAGATTATACAAAACTACAATTATCGGACTATATATAACATTTTTTGTTGCTGAAACAGTAGATGCTTGTTCCTTCATGATGTCAAATCCAAACGGATACCTATACCAATATGTTTTACTGATGGTGATTCCAATTTTAATACATGATTTGTGAATAATCATTAAGATTACTACGTATATTACATCAACCCAGACAGCTACGAATAAAACGGTTATAATTTTATGCCAAAGGTTGTTTTTTCAATCAATTTCCTTAAAGAGACAGGAAACAGATATCACACACTTTAATGATCAGATGTACTTAAACCTACGCCAGCAAATATACCATTAGGTTCAACCGTAATTCGTGTTCCAGCCGATTTTTCTGCAAAAATTCAATTCTTGTTCCTGTATTCAAAGACGCACGAACCGGAAATTTTAGGGTTTTGTGGCAAATGTTGCTGCAAACTTTTTCTTTAAAAAATTGTTATTTCAAAATATAAGTGTTTTTGCAATTAAGTTTAATTTTGTTATGTAATAAACTGTTTACGGCGTGTTTTCGCAAAATTTGTCGAAGAAATACCTGAAAATTCGCTTAAGCCATGTTTGATAAGGTTTCTAAAAAGTCCAACAATAATTCGGTAATGAAAATTATTTCAAATTCCGGTTCCTGTTCCTGTTCCGGTTTACTGCAAACAAATACAATTCCTGTTCCTGTTCCGGCAAAATTTAGTTCCTGTTGCAACCTTGAATTATACCACCAAAGAAAACAAAAATTAACATCATTTCGATCAAACCAGTCAAAAATACTCGGTGCAAACAGTATCCAATTATCTTGCTGAATGACATTCGCTTCGCCCACAAAAATCATTATTTGCTTAAAAATAATTCTCAGAGTAATGATCTCTGGTTCTTGGTTGGTCGTCTAGAATTTCTTTCGTCTACTCAAATTTGTTCAAACGACGTGTCACAGCCAGCCGCTACTTTGATTTTTATTTCGGTGAACAAGCCAGAACGAAAGTACAAACTGCATATTTGCGACAATGAAACAACACCGAATGGGGAACTTAAAACTGAACCGAAGTCAGAAAATGAATTTCAATTGAATTCGTTTTTCACAAAAATCCATTTTGGAAAACATCGATTGGCCCATACATAGAACAGCGCCGGAACAGTAGTATAAACATATTCCTAAGCCTAAGCCACATCGTATGGATGATCCTATGAATAAGTCTAAGTCTAAGCAAAAAAAATTAGTCTAAAGCTCAAACTGACTCTATTATAGCCCCTCCGGAAAACGTTCCGGCCCTGTTCTATACATGGGTCCATCGATTCAATATGGGGTGCTAACAGTGCCAAGGTTAGAGCCAACTACTCGCCAGAGAGCCTCAGTCGAGTTCACTGAACGAATGTTTACGAAAATCTCGTTACAAAAATTAGTCAAAAATTTAAGACAACCCAAATCCAACCGGCATTTTCTAAAATTGGAATCCGTAGCAGTGAACATGGAAGTCCCGTTGAAACACCCGAGGATCTGATGCGGCTTCCGTGAAGCCCATCGGACAGCCCGATTGGTTATACGACGTGAGTGCAGAAGACGGGGGAACATGCACACGACGCTTAGCATCAACTCTTAGCATCAATTCTTAAGGCTAAATTGAAGTACTAAATCCTACAATTTTGTTCTTTCGCTCCGCTATACTAATGGTTCAAACGCTAAACTTACGTTTGCCACAAATCACGGTCGAACCTGGAAATCAGGCCCAACCCTGTTTGATGCATATCACATTTAAGCTTACGTGCTGATCAGCACGCCGCGTTCATTAGATCTTACTCACAAAAGCGTATATACTCATCAGGGCAGTGGTGGTTTTAAGGGCTAAACTTAACTTCGACATTTTCGCAAAATGGTTTTCTGATACATACGCCAGGGTTCAAAGCGGAACTGAACTATACCAGAATCGGAATCGGAATCGGAATCGGAACAGCAAACTTATACCGGAATCGGAATTGGAACTACAAAATTTGTGACTATACGGATAATTTGTATTTACAAGTATAATATTGATTTATGATGTCTGTTGGCTGGCAATAATTCTCAAAAACGTCGCATGAACACAACGACAATCTATTGGCAATCATTATTTAGCTCTGTAAAACTAAACTACAACCAATTATTGATAAGTTAAGCCATCGAAAACAATTTAATAGATGAAAGATGCAGAATTTTTAAACAACATATCACAACAAGTAGGCCTAAAATTAAAATATGGAAATTCCGATTCCGATTGATTGTGTAATCGGGATCAGAATCGAAACTCGTTTTGAATCGGAATTCTAATCGGAATCAGAATTCCGATTGCACTACTGACATACGCTTTCAGTATGTACGTAACTACACAACGACCAAGTCGTTCTAAATTTTCATAGAATATGACCCTCCCTATCCAAAATATTGTCCATACCTGCTTATCAAACGAACCATATATGCTTAGACAGTTGAATAAAGCACAAACGTGTAGCAAACAGCGTAAATAATAAAGACCACGAACATGCTTACTTTCGGTTAATTTCCAGCGGAAACTATGTATGCGAATACCCTGATTGGCGACCAAAAGTATATCCTACATACATATACGTACCACTGCCAACCGCTGGACCACGGATTTTTAGGGACGTTTCCGGCTTTTGTAATCTGGGAATGATTATTAAACTTTTCCATTTTCGCTTCTAAAAATCAAGACAACCCCCTGTATTCCACCTAATATTTATAAATTAATACTGGAACGCTCCATATATATACGCATTTTGGGCAACTTTCCTGCATTACTTTGTTTACAATAATTTCTTAGGAAATACACGTGATTGTTCTATGAAAAGAAAATTTGTAAGTACTTTTGCGCATTGCGCAAAGCTGTCTTACTAGTATACGTATATATAATGTTATGTATATATTCTATTAAATTGCTTTCGATGAGTTAACTTGTCAATAATAAGTTGTAGTTAAGCGTTACAGACCTAAAAATAGTCGCCATTTGTTCATGCGACGTTTATGAAAACTGTTGTCAGGCAACAGACACCCTAAATCAATATTGTATATATTTGTTAATACAAATTATCCGTACTGTCACAAAATTTCTAGTTCCGATTTTGATTAGAATTCCGGTATAAATTTTCTGTTCCGATTCCGATATAATCCAGTTCCGCTTTGCACTCTGACATATATACATATATTCATATATATATATATGTATATGTATATATTATATATACATATATACGCACATATATACATGTATATACCAGGGTGCAACCGGAATTCCGGTTCCGGTTCCGGCAATTTTTCACCTTCCGGTTCCGGTTCCGGTAAATTTTTACCGGATTTAAAAATTCCGGTGTTATAATTTGGCCGTTTTCTTAACTTTGCTAATTTTTAAGAATCTCTTTTGACAGCCACTTGTACTCCGAATATAAGCCATTGATGGTGGATTTCACTTCAGTCGATGATGAAAATCTAAAATACAGCAAATAAAATAAATACCTATGTTCGACTAAGGTTATTTCACAAATAATAGAGCAAAAAATAAGATTAAAATGAAATTTTTGGTGAAATGCATTTTTCATTTTCCGGTTCCGGTTCCGGTAAAATTTTCAAATTCCGGTTCCGGTTCCGGTAAATTGTAATTCCGGTTGCACCCTGATATATATATATATATAATATATGCATTAGTTAACCTAAAGCCTAAACTGCTTTGTCGAATAGAACCAACATCATGCGTAATGTGAATATAAATATATACCATTTAGAACATAATGTTTACAGCCTCCTCGTTTTTCAACCTATTAAGTTCAACCTGCGCCGGCTGGTATATACAAATAGGTACAACAAAACAGCAATTGTTATACAGTTTTCACTATTATTGAATCTGTAGCTTAATGGTGTCCAACGAAGCTCACACGCTTTTTCAAAACCAACTCTAAGTAGGTATACTATATACATGCGGCGGACCCATCCAGGACGCACGCTATACCAGAGCAATATATTTGTACCGTCATTGACTGAAATATCCGGCTCCGGTATTACAGTTTGCCAAGATCTATCGCTGACAAGTGTTGAGTTGCAACTAGGGATGTGCCGATACCAAAATTTTTGCCGATGCCGATACCGATACTTATTTTGAAATTTTTCCGATGCCGAACCGATGCCGATTCCAACTTTAGTACACCATGCTTAACAAACAGATATAATACTACATTACATCATTACATGAAGACTTAAACCGTAACCAACGTAAACGATTATAATTTTAGACGAACGGTTCATTTCAATTAATTTTTTTCAAACACAAGAAGAATGTCAGTTTTCCTGACCGGACACACTGATATGCGCCCAGAAATGAAATTGATAGCATTCAAACTGACTGTGATGTGCAAAAAGTATCGGCAGACAATCGGCAATTTTTTTGCAGTGCCGATGCCGATACTCACGAAAACTGCCGATTATTACCGATGCCGATTAATCGGCACATCCCTAATTGCAACATTTAAAGAAATATCTGGACCCGCGATTTTTATACAAGAAGATCCCGTACACGGATCAACAATTTCCCAACGCCAAAACCTGGACCCGAATTTTTTCGTGCCGTAAACCTGAGTACAGACCGACATGTTTTGTAACAAAGAACTTTCCAGTATAAATTTTAATGCGCTAAAGAACGAATTACTAAACAAAACACTATTGCAGTTTTATAGTTTTGACCCAAATCGCCTAAACGTACTTACGCAAAAAACCTGTCACAGACAAAAATTAACTTTTATCACAATTTCAGTCACTATATTTCCACTACAACACGTTTTGCAACAATTTGTCATCAAACCAATCGTCATCATCATCATCAGGGTGCAATCGGAATGCCGATTCCGGTTCGAATTCAGATTCAAAACGAGTTCCGATTCCGATATAATCCAGTTTCGCTTTGCACCCTCATCATCATGCAACGTTTTGCAGCTAAAACTAAAGCGTGAAACGGTGATTTTAAGATTTTATGAAAATCTGAAAATTCGCTAGCGACATGTTTCAACTACATAATTATTTCGAAACTAAGAAATTCGTCACAGACACTCAAATTTTGCTTTTGACCAACAAAATTATTACCACCGATAACATTTGACAGTACATAGAACAAAACTGGCTACCCTTAAAAGTAACATTGGTCAAACAAAAATGCCTATTGCAACTGAACGCAACGCTACAACAACATAGAATAGCGGAATAGGGTCGTTGTTAACGTGTGAAATGTGCATCAGCGTGAGATGTTAAGCTTTGTCACGTAAACACTTTGAATACCTTAGGCCACAAAAGGAGCAAAATATTAGCTACGCTGTGATATTTGAATGCCGTTTAGTATTATTTTTGAGTTAATTATCCGGCTCCGGCATTTGTTAATATCCAGTCGCACCCTGATATTATATATGTCGTAGGCCAAGCCGTAATTCAGCCCAATTCCGAATTGGGCTAGTCACAGGGCAGAATTACGACTTCGAATAGCACAAGGCATAATTCTTTCTCTGTTACAAGTGCACGACTTGTGATCGGTTACTAAGTATTTTAATGTCATACTTAAATACGATTAACTGACGCAAATAGTCTTTTCTGATTGGCTAATTAATCACCGCCTGTTGCTTACCAAACAGTTAAATTTTACTAAGCTAAGTGGAATGAAGCTGGATTACGACTATCAAGTAACCAATCAGAACACACGCACAGCTTTATCAGACATGATTCCACCTTGGTCTAGCAGAAGTCACTAATCCGCTTTCGACTAGCCCAATTCGGAATTGGACTGAATTACGACTTGGGCTGCGACATATACCAAATGACACTATGCTTCTTTATTTTCACAATAAAACGAACTATATATACGTATACAGTTTATTCGAACGAAAAACTTTCCCAACATGGCAGAAATCTGCATCTCAAATCGGTGACACGAACAAGGTTATTAATTATTTATTTTGCCTATGAAACTATGTTTGTCAAACGGCAAACTAAAGCTTTCATTTCCAGCATAAACATTTTTGCGCAGCATCGTGAGTTGAGCAGGCAAGAATAACAGAAATACATAATATATACATACGTACTATAGTGATATGCGCCGACACACCCCAGACAGCGATCTCCAGTTAAACCAATCAAATGACATAATACATGTTGCTTAATCGTGAAACAACAGCAGTAGTTTGCATTATTAAGGTTCTCGGCTACAGGCTACGGGTTTCTGTTTTTAATTGACATCACCCGTTCAACTATACATTCGGTTCCAAAATGATACAACTACAGCGCAATAAATTGTAAAATATACCGCACAGAAAACACAGTGCGAGTGCATGAATAATTACGGTTCCTACTGGCAAATTCGGTATTTTTTACTATCCATCGTTTTGGAAGCTGATGTTGAACTTTTGTGGCCAATTACATATTTACTGTGAATGTTTGAAACTATAAAAATTAGCTTTTTTTGGCCACAACGATTTTTTCGTGTCCCGTTCTGTGTTCATTTCAGACATTTTCTTCGCCGAAATGTCTGCGATAATTGTTTAGATATAAGACTTTGCGATAATTCTGTTATAAGGCTTAATAACTTTATCATCATAAATGCGAAGATTTATTAACAATCATAAAAGATTGTAATTAAATAAGATTGGTTCATTTGAATAAATTTTGTCAAACAGAAACGTAAGAAAGATACATAACAGTTTCCCTGATCAGATGCACTAATATACGCCAATAAGTGATTTGTTTGTATTCCAACTAACTGTTATATGTTCAAAAAGTACAGGCAAGGAATTGGTAATCTTTTGCAGTGCCGATGCTGATGCTCCTGAAAAGTGCCGATTATTATCGATGCCGATAAATTGGGATATCCCTACAAAAAAGTTTATCAAAATCAGTTCAACAATAACTGAGGTTTTCGTTGGACGGATATGCACCTTTCGCCTCCCGAGCGCAAAACAAAGCCCTTCGCGAAACTCAGAGCTTCGCTCAATTAGCCTACAACCCGCCATCTGACTCCGGCAAAAAATCGACATCGTTCTCCGGTATTCTACTTTGTTGGGTATTTATTGATGAAAAGTATACCACAACTGTATATTATACTATTATATATTTATAATCAAAATCACAATATATAGCAGCACATTTTGATCGACATGATAAATACGTATATAAGTATTAATTTCAAGAAACTAGAAACAAAATTATAATCGTACGAATAGCACGAAGCACTAAATAGCGAGATTAAGTTAAATTTTTTTGAAATATGCGGTTAAATATATATCCGGTTAAGGTATTTTTACCATGCCAGAACCAGAATTCAAACCTGGCTCACAAGTACCAGATTTCCAAATACCATGCTATACGTATTACAGGCCTGCAAACCCAATTAGAATTCAGTTTCGGATCAGGCAAAATAAGCTTGTGTTCAATAGTTGAACTCAACACCGCACAGAAAATACGAACGAAACTCGCCACTGTTTCATACTCAAAACTGGTGAAATATAATGCATTGCATGGTTGTATGCGTAATGAATTCATTGCTGTGTTAAGCCGTGATGATAAATTTAAACGGAAACCTGCGTGAGGAAAATCCGGATTGCTCCACCAGTCGTCTCCTAAACCACGATGTGACAGTTATATTTTTTGCAACATTATAACTTTTGTTTGGTATAAACATCTGAAGTGTCCCGGCGAAGAGCCCCCGACTGTAGCATCAGTATACATTATACTGGAGCCAAAGAGTGCCGTAAGAAAAATTCGGATTGCTCCGCCGGTTATCCGCTTAAATAACTACAAAATGACAGTAAATTTTTACTACAGCATACGTTTTGTTTCGAATATATACATACATAGTAGAGGTGTCCCGGCACCGAGTGCCTGACCCAGTATCAGCGTATACCGGGGCAAACAAGTACCGGGTATACCGTGGACAAGTCATCAGATCACAGATCATCACAAACTGAAATATATTTTATACGTGAGTAAATGATATTGTACGTATCTGCATGAGTTAATACATTACTAATAGGGATGTGCCACCATGTTTAAAGAGCATATAGGATAGGTACTTTGTTGCACTTATTAGCTTAATTGGAAAGTAAGTATGTCAAACTATTCGTTTGTGGTTTTTTATAAGCTTGCAATGATTAAATAGACTGATTAATAACTAATTAAGTCCGAATTTCGCTCAATACATGTAGTTGGGTTCCACTATAAGTTACTTCAAATTTGTACAGCCAAATGTTGGTAAATGCTGTGTGCGATATTTTCTGGCGAACGAAATTTGTTTATTTTTTATATAGTTATGTGATGATACCAACATTTTTGCCGATGCCGATTCTTATTTTGAAAATGTTCCGATATCCATGTCGATACGGATTCCAACTTTAGTATATACACCATGCTTAATGAACAAATATGATACTACATTACATTATTATGCGAAGACTTAACCCAAAACCATCAGGGTGCAACCACATATACAATTTACCGGCACCGGAATTCGAAAAAATACCGGAAACGGAGCCGGAAACTGAAAATACATGCTGCCGAAAAATTTGTTTTATTTTTGTTTTTGCAATATTATTGGTGAAATAGCCCTAGTTGGAGATAGTTATTCAGTTTATCTGCTGTATTTTAGATTTCCATAATCCACGGAAGCGAAATCTACTTTCGATGGTTTATTTTCGGCGATTGTCAAAATTTGAATAGTGCATACTATACTACACTAAAACCACCATAAACGATTATAGTTTTATGAGAATGGTACAATTAGATTAATTTTTTCGAACACATACGCAAGAGAGATAAGTTTATCTGATCAAACAAACTAATATACGCCAAGAAGTGAAACTGATAGCATACCAACTGACTGTTGTGTGCAAAAAGTATCGGTAAAGAATCGGCAGTGTTTTGCAGTGCCAATGCCGATACTCACTAAAACCAGGGATGAGCGGTCTCGGTCAAAGAAGCAATACCGAGTCTAAGACTGAGACCCAATCTACCGAGACCGAGACTTTTGATCACGGTCTCATTATTTTTATACCGTCACTGTGATAAGTTTGGCGGGCTGGGGTACAATGGTTTTAGTTCCGAGTGCTTAGCAGCCGAAACTGAGGGACTTTCCCAGGAGGGCTCGAACTCGGTGGACAGATTATCAGTCCAGCGCGCTAGCCACTGAGGCACGCCGCCTCACAATCAATTGCTAAATTAATTGCTAAATTTTTCTGTTTTTATGCCTTATCAGAACCTCACCATTATACACATGTATCTTGGTTCTTCCATGTTTTTACTGCTGCTGCATATGAAGGCACTACATTGCAGCAGTGATTTACCGATGTACAGCATCACTATGAGGTTATTACTTGTCTCCATGCATCCGCATGTCAGAGTATTGAATGAAATCCAATTTTTAGTGGTTCACGCATGTGCATTTAGTCTGAAATCCGAGCAAAGCATTGTTGTATCCTTTCATCAAGTCAAACTAGCTCAGCTAATAGCAATTGTTTATCGTTTTTCACCTGTTTGGTCTCGATTTGCAAACCACCGAGACTAAAGAGAATCGAGACCTCGTGACCAGCGAAATTCCGAGACTTGCCGAAACCGAGACCGCCCATCCCAGATCAAAATCAAATTGAAACAAGACACGTGGTTTAGCGATAATTTTAATACATAGTAAGTTATATTTAACACTATTCAACTCATTATTGCTTGAATTGGTTCGGAATTTGAAATAATATTCACGTGGAAAAATACAACCAACTTAGAAAAGCACAAGTCCCATGATATCTATCCTACGTTTCGATCATACTGCAAAAACATGATCAGCGTTTTAACGCGGTTTAAGACATTTAGCGTCCCGTGATTTGTAAGAAATAATCCGTACCAGACTGAAAATAACGTGTACTTATGTAAAACAAATATTTTACACCAAAATTACAAATCTGATAAACTTTGTTCTTCAATATCAATTTCTTTCTAGCTCCACTATACATACGTTGTTTAAACAGCAATAAATTTGTACAAGCTAAATGGTTGACTTTAGGATTAAAGGTTGTGCGCTTAAAGATATACTTATTAGTGGAATAAATTTTTAATGGTCAACACTGCTATCCCATATTAACAACTGCAAAAACAAGAGCATGTCCATACCAATTTATATGCGCATGCCCGCTACATAAATTGCGCTCGCGACTGCTAACTCTGGAAGTGGCACTGCAAATCGCTCACCTGTTTGCCCCTTTCCCAACGTCTTTTCCAATTTGTACGGGCCCACATACTGAGCGACATCGGACGTCATTCCAATTAACATATGAAATCACATCATTGAATATCAACTAGCTACACCATTTTGCAGTGATGAAAGGACTAAATTATTTTTAGTCTCAAAGTTTCGAACAGAACCAACCGAAATTGTACCTAAGGGCCCATATTTACCCCTTGAACCGTCCAGATGAGGGCTTAATTTTCGGAATCCAGCATTATGATGCCAACCCTTCAGGTTGATTGCACATATTTTTGTCGTTTTGTTAACGCATTTGACGAAAAATGTTAGGCGAACTTCCGCCATGCAAATCAGTTTTAATTTTGAGTTGAACTGGTTGAATATACACGAAACATGGGTGTAACATCTTCTCGTTTAATTCTTGGCTGCCTTGCCATCACTTCGTATTAATTGGTTATCGTTTTCTTAAAGGCACTGGACATGAATCGAACTTCCGGACAAAATCTTATGGTGCTAAAAGAATTAACAAAAATAACAATCAAATTTTTGTGCTAGAAAATTAAATTGCGATTCCAAACATGACTTTACATTCCGTTTATACTGCACCTGCCATGTCGTAAACGGAAATGAAAAAGCCAACCTCGAACCAGGTGCTAAATGATACGTTTTCGGAGCCGGAACCAATAAATGGCACTTAAAGTGATTAACAAATTTTAATTATATTTTTATTTTTTGACAACGCGGAAAATATCCCTTTCCAGCATATAGTATTCTATAGCAAAAGTACACAATCTACAGTGGTTACAATTTTAACTAAGTACGTATATGTACAATAGTAAATTTTTTGAAAACCCAAGAGCCAGAGCACGCTTGAACTTCAGCGACAAGCTGATATAGTCGAGCTGTGACGGCGAACGTCTTCCATCTAAAAGTATTAATTTCAAATCCTAACTTCGATCTCAGTTGACATTAAAAATATTCATTCGGAAAAGTGTTATATTTGTGCAAGGAAGTAACAACGATATTATTAGTTCTGCCTTAATGAAGAAACGGTGTTGTACTTTTATAAAAATAGAAAGCGTAGGGTTATACTTATGAAAATAGAGTGACGATTCAAGAAGCAATACTTTAGCAAAAATTTTGCAAAATAATTTCTACTGCAACACTTAACATGTCGCAAGTTACCTACCGGTAAATATTTAGCTATGATTTATAACATTGGGAGCCGGAACTCCACTTTCCAAAATCTCTAGGGAGAAATAGGGGTATACATATTGTCGGCTATAAGGACAGGCGGTTCATTTGAAAATGTGAAGGCTGTGTATTATAACTGGGTGCACGTTTTTGTCCCGCTGCGAAATTAAAGTGTCAAGAGGTATAATATGATAATTTGCATCCCTTAAAACACGATTGACATGCAACAAATCAACTAGCAGCTGCTTACTGTTAACCACAGGTGGAACAATGTAATTTTGTGAGACATGATTCTCCTGGTACATGTGCAATATATGCAATGACCAGCGTGTTGTATGCTAGCACGTGACGCATAGCTTGAACGTTCACTCCAAGATCCGAAGGCTAAGAGTTCGAGCAATCTCTGCTTGCCTGCTCAGGCAGCTGCGTGTTAAAAGGCGTGTAAAGTTCCGATTTCCACCTAGACTGACAGAACAAAATGTAAAAATAAAAATCAATCTTTTCCGTAGATGTTTTTATGCATATTGCACAAATATAAGTTTAAATTTTGTGAATCAGCTTACCTTTCGAATAAATTTGGTATACGTATATTTTTATTTTTCAGATATTGAACGCAGGAATACGGCAATTTGAGTTTTATGTGCATAGGTAATCGCATTGGAGCATTTTAATATAAACTTTTTAATATAGTAATCAAAGCAATCTATTCAAGCTGGATAAGTTACCGGAATACTTCCGTGACACTATGGACTGGTTTATAGGGTAAGTATAATTATTTTAATAATATTACATATATATATATATATATATATATATATATATATATATATATATATATATATATAATCCGTATATACCTACTAAATCTTATTTATTTGAATACTATAAAAAGTCCAGTGTCAAAACTTGATATATACTTAGTTTTAATTTAATTTTACTTTAAGGTGAAATTTACGGTTTTATCTTTTTGTTAAACCTTGTCTCCACCTTGAAGTATCATGATATCACCAACAAAATGCTATTATGTATGTAAATATTTGCTATAAACGAACCAGTTTGTAAGGGTTATGAACAAGGTGCAAACGGACGTTTTTTCTAGACCGTTTGTCCAGCGGACTTGCGGTCCAATCGCGAAGAAAGTAAGCCTAACTCTAGCCGTGTATACTATGTGTTGTTGTTTTTACGTATTGCATTTGCTTCAGTTATTCTCGACAATTTTAAAATAAAAATTTTCCAAATTTATATGTCCTATAATACCGCTGATTTTTTTAACATCTAGAAAATTGGTATCGCTATGGTATCGCCATCAGTTCGGTATCGGATAAGAATTGGCATCGGCATTGGCAACAAATTTATATCTTAGATCCGGTCAACATCCTGTTCCGGTTCCGATACCAAATATGCTATTGGGTTCCGGTACCGGTATCCGGTTAAACTAATATCCGGTCGATTCCTGTTTAATACGGGGCAAAATTTCTCCCCAAAATAGGTACCGTTTATTATTTTCTTACGCCGTAGCGTCCATTTTATTAATTCATTGATTGCGTGTGGTGACGTTTTGTTGGGGAAGTAAATATAGTATATTGTATAAAGGGTGCTACCGGATATCCGGCTCCGGTTTACTATCCGGCAAAAAACCCGCATCCGGTTCCGGTATCCGGCATAAACTTACCGGATACCGGATTTCGGTGATGATTTCGTAAATCTCAAATTGCTGCAAATTATGTTGTGAGATGTTATGTTTTCAGTCCCATTACATGTAAGTATACAGTAGTCCAACATAACCGATAAGGTGTTCGAGCATACTTTGATTGTCCGAACATGGTTTGGTTAGTAATGTGGCGATTGTGGTGGGAATTTGTAAGATATACAGTATTTTGCTGTGATATTTCGGTGAGTTTTCTTTATATAAACGCAATATTCCGTTTACTAAAGATAAATTAACATTTTACTAACTCATTAACGTGCAAAAAATGATTGATTTAAAAACACACTATCCGGTTAACATCCGGTTCCGGTAAAAAATCACTATCCGGTTCCGGTATCCGGTTTTTCGCGATCCGGTCGCACCCTGATTGTACATACTTGTAGATTGACGGAACATCAACATGCGAGTTTAATTGATGTGTAACTTAAACATATTTTCCTTAAGCAACTTATTCTATGTTGCAACGATGCCCCATGGTGGGCGTTACCGGATTGAATAATAAAGGTATATCGGTTTTTATGTTAAAAGTAGAAGTCTACGGAACCACCGCATGTTCGGTACGGGTTTAATATTCGGCAAAACACCGGAATCCGTATTTAGTTGCGGTATCCAGTATAAACTTGGCGGATACCGAGTGTTTGCGGTTATGGCCTCGCATAAATCATAAAACTGATTTATAAATTCCGCTCAAGTGCTTTTCAGAAAAAAAAGAAACAAAGAAACTTAAGTTATGGACACTGACGTGAAATGAGAATTTCACAAGCTAGCGGAATTAATTTTGAATCAGTAAACAATAGGGATGTGCCGATACCAAAATTTTTGCCGATACCACTACCGATGCCTATTCTTATTTGGAATGTTTGCCAATGCCGAACCTATGCCGGTACCCATTCCCACCTTGGTACATCTTACTTAAAGAACAGATACGTAGGATATATACTATATTACGTCGTTATGTGCGAATACTTAAATACTAACCACCATAAACGATTAAAATTTTTATGAGAAAAGATAACAGTTTGCCTAATCAGACTGATATACGCCAAAGAGTGAAATTAATAGCATTGCAATTGCTATTTTTACGTATTTACTTAGTTTATCGTGCAAACAAACTGTAATATTATGGCTAAAATTTTGGTTGCAAGTCTAGCTATACCTACATATATGTGGCACCGCAAATTTAATTTATAAATCTTGTTGAAATTATTTTGTTTGGTATATACTAGATCAGTACGTATATTTAGTGAATTATTATTTTTCTGTGTCTTTGTACTGCAATGCTTGGCTTGAGGCGATAATCTGTTGAAGCGTAATCCTCGCTAAATCATAAGGCGTACAAGAAGTGTGAGTGGTAAAATTTGTCGAATTAGGACGCTACGTATGTGGTATAGTTTTGTATTATTGTTGTTTGCATTATCTGGGATATAAAAGACTGAATATTATGCTGCAGTGACATATGGTACGTACACGGCGAACATTGTGGTATCTGTTGTAAACATGGGCAGCATTCCTGTCTGAAATTGGAAATGGGCTGTGGTGTTGTCGAAAAAGAGTTTGACAAAAATGTGTTAAAACAATATGTAAGTTTATTTAAATATATGCGTTGATCAATTTGTGAGTGATTTATTTTTTTTTGTGTAATGAAGACGGACAAAAATAACTTGCGATATGTATGCGTTATGGTTACATACGCACCAATTTGTCGGTACGTAAATGCAAAGGTCTGACTTTTGTGACAATTTTGAGGAAGAAACTTTTTTGTGGGTGGCCAGCAGATGCTGGCGACGTTTTGGTGTGGATACAAAACGTTTATATACATGTGTATACCAGGGTTCGAATAGGAATTAAGTTTTACCGGAACACAGACGGAACAGGAATAGAATTTATTTGCAGGAACAGGAACCCGGAACCGAAATTTAAAATAGTTTTTATCACCGAATTACGGTTGAAGATTTAATAAGAAAACTAGCCCACAAATAGCTTAAGGGAATTTTGAGCTATTTCGTCAGAAAGGTTTGCGAAACCACATCAGATTTCTAATGTACGTAACAGTTTATTAACAAAATTGAACTAATTGCAAAAACACTCATTTTCGAAATTACTACTTTTTAAAAAAGTTTCCAATATTTTAATATGATTATGACTAAGTAGTTACCACAAAACTGTAAAAATTCCGGGTCCTGAATCTTTGAATGCAGGATCAGGAACAGGAACAGAGTGATATGTGATGTAATTCTCTCATGACCAAATTTTATTGACATCAAATAAAAAAGCTAATAAAAACGTATAATCATGCCGCCACTCTAGTAATAAGAGAAGTGCAAGGTAAAATTAGATGTATTACAAAAGGAGTTACACAAAAAGCAAAACGATAAGTTCCGCTTCCGGTTTGTAATCATCAAACCGGAACCGCAACGTCCGGTCAAACCCTGGTCAATTATTTTGCTATTCGGATTCATTTCTGGTAAGAATTTCAATACTACATATCAGGGTGCAACCGGAATTACAATTTACCGGAACCGGAATTTGAAAATTTTACCGGAACCGGAACCGGAAAGTGAAAAATGCATTTCACCAAAAATTTCACTTTAATCTTATTTTTTGCTCTATTATTTGTGAAATAACCTTAGTCGAACATAGATATTTATTTTATTTCTTGTATTTTAGATTTTCATCATCGACTGAAGTGAAATCCACCATCAATGGCTTATATTCGGAGTACAAGTGGCTTTCAAAAGAGATTCTTAAAAATTAGCAAAGTTAATAAAACGGCCAAATTATAATACCGGAATTTTTAAATCCGGTAAAAATTTACCGGAACCGGAACCGGAAGGTGAAAAAATGCCGGAACCGGAACCGGAATTCCGGTTGCACCCTGCTACATATGTATATACGTATATATGCTCTTCCGTATTCGATTTAAATTCGTACATTCATTTTCAGCTGAATTCATCGTGTATATTATAGAAACTAAATTGAGTTAAGCGCTATTGACACTTGCAAGTTTTTGCAGCAAAAGTGCAACTTACATGTGCAAGTTTAGTCACAAAGCAGCTTTGAAGTTCTTGCAGCTGCAAATTATTCACTGGAATTCATGCTATTAAATTGAATTCGCACCTGTAAACGCAGTTGCAAGTCGCTTGAATTTGTTTCACCTGCAGTTTGATTGGTCAATCGAAATGTTCCTTTACAATACTTTCTGCTGCAAGTATTTCGTGCAAGTTTTTGCTGCGAGAATTTGCAGCTATGAATTGCACGCAGAACTTACATTTTTTCATCAGCCAATGAGAAAGCGGGTGCAATAAATTCATTGAACTTACACGGTTATTCACACATATGAACTAAATGGCCAGCTTTGATTTTTAATGAATTATTTGCAGCTGCAAGTTTTTTCGAACGGGATTTCGGACACAACTTGCAGGTGCAAGTTGCAGCTACAAGTTCTCGCAGCAAAAACCTGCACGTGTAATTAGAGCGTTAGTAGTAGTGTTATATTCGTATTTGAACTCAACGAAATGATTTGTACCAAAGGCAATTTAATTTTCAATTTTTGATATTCTAAGCGAAATAACGTACATTAGTTCACATGTGGACACCATTGTTAATTTTTGTGTTTTGTTGTTTGTTTTTTGTCTGATGTGACAGAATATTATACTATTGCCATTGTTCATGGGTCCACATTGGATTGACTTAAAATGATCAGGCCTGGCGACATTAGAGCGAATTAAAATTATTTCTGTAAATACTGAGTTGTTGTTTTGTTCTATCGAAATAAGAGGTTGCTAACAGTTTAGAAGCAATGTTTTTAGTTGCTATACTACACTATGCTTGTTTTTTGAACACTTACAGTTTGTTAGCTGAGTACATTGTCTAGTAGGACTAGCGTGGTTCGAAGCCACTGTATAGTTACTGTGGTTGGAACTAATGTTTGGACGGAGGTAATTTATGGGTGGTAATGTCATCGTGTACTGTGCGTGGTTAAGGGGTATACGATAGGGGTTATACTCTCCCGAAGGTTCTGGAGAAATGAAAAAACTGCACTTGAGTAGATAACACAGGCTTTGGAGTAATCATTTGTATCATAAGAGTAAGAGTCAAGACACTGTTACCGTTTGGTATGCGCGCTGGAAAAACTTTTGGCCCATGTTACTTTAAGGGGCGTCCAGGTTTCTGGTGAGTCTATAAAATAGTAGGTTTAGATTCTAGATTACATTTTTTTCGCTTAGGCTTAGGCTTAGGAACTCATTTTTGCAACGCTTAGGCTTAGGCTTAGGAATACGCTTAATCTACTGTTACGCCCCTTAACATTGGCCAAATTTTTCATGAGCGGTCATACTTTGTCTAAATGAAATCGTGCTGGCTGTTGGATTATGTTTAGCTGGGTTTGTTGAAGACTTTTCATGCGAATCGTTCGGTGTGAGCAGCATGCGTGAAGATTTTATTGTTTTAAATATACCTAGCATACATCATAGATATGTTTTAAAAATTGATATTAAGCAAAAATCTCCAGTCTAACTGACAAGGTGTGACCGGGCATGAATTCCTTGCCGGAACCGGATAATATCCAGAGTTTAAACTGACTCTATTACAGTCTCATGCTGTGTTGCAATACATTGCAAGTTTGCAAGCGGACCAGACGGTAACTGGGATGAGCCAAAAAAATTTTTCTGGATCAATTGATCCGGCCGGGGGGGGGGGGGGGGGAGGGGAGCTCGCGTGGGGGCTTTTGTGCGAAAAAATTTGAATGGGTTCTATACATGGGCCAGTAGTATACGTTTCACTGTGGTGGGTTTATTTTGTTTTAAGCATAATTTGAGCGATTGTTTGTTAGTTACGTACGTAAGCTTAGTTTCGTAAGATTACTGTTGTTTTTGAATTTGCTCGTAAGATAAGAGTTTTTAGTAGGTTTTAAGCAATGGATGTATCAGGCCACCCTGATGGTGTGGTTTAGTCGTTGATTTTGGTGGTTGGTAGCGCAAAGTGAAATATTCGTCAAAAATTGGTTATATAGCTGCACGTAGTCTTCAGCGGTGTATATAAGGGAGGATAGAAGGGATTTATTCCGTCTTAAAATATCTGGACAAACAAGTAGAATAATTATCGTATAGGCTTTAAAGTCTTTTCGCCCGCTAAGCTCGCTCGCAAAAAACATTTACTACATGAGATTATTGAGCGAAGCGAAACTTCGAGCGAAGCTCGGAGTTTCGCGAAGCGTTTTATGTTTTGTACTTGGGAGTCGAAAGGTGGGTGTCCGTCCGTCGGTCTGTCCGTCCAAAAAGAATCTCAGGAACGGCTGGACCGATTTTGATAAACATTTTTTGTTTGAAAGCCAATTATCCTGGGGTGTTAACCTCACATTGGGACTTTTAAAATTTTAAGCTGTTTATTAGCTACAGGCTAATTTGCATAATTAATTAAGCCTAAATTAGGACTTTCCACAATATTTCACTAATTATTACAGTTAGAAGCATTGTAATTTTAGCATTAAAAGGTTTTTCGGTGCGAGGAATCTGCGTAGACAGTTTACAAACCTCCAAAATCGATAATTGAGCAGTTAGCTAATAGATAATTTGCATATTAGCATAGTTTATAAGCCTAAATTACGACTTTTTGCAATATTTCACTAATTATTAAGGCTATTAAAAGCAATATAATTTCAGCCCTAACGGGTTTTTAGGTGCGAGAAATTTGAATAAATAGTTTACAGACATTCAAAACCGATAATTGAATAGTTAGCTAATAGCTAATTTGCATATTAGCTTAATTGACCAGACAAAATTAGGACTTTTGAAATTATTCCAAAAATTATTAGGGTGGCTGAAGGGTTTTTGGGTGCGCGGAATCTGAGGAAATTAAATTAATAGTTAGCTAATAACTAAAATGCATATTACCTTAATAGCTTACGTGTGTTCGAGGTTCGTTCAATAAATGTAGTCCCACTACGACTGGTTATTTTCTAAAATGAAATTATACGTAATCCCTTGGACATGGTACGTCAATAACCAAGTACTGCTGTGTGGTATATTTTGAGTCTAGTAGTAGTATATGTACTAGGCCACGCAATCCACAACAATCGAAATGTATTGTGTTATCCGTTAGGCATTGTGTATCGTTTCCCTGTGAAATTAAATCGCATTTTAATCTAGTGTGAGGATGTGGCACTGTGGGCAGGGTGCAACCGGAATTCCGATTCCGATTAGAATTTTGATTCAAAACAATCGGAATCGGAATTGTGATTTTTAATCTTAGGCCTACTTGTTGTGATATGTTACACAAAAATTCTGCATCACATATCTCTTCAATAGTTGTCAATGAGTTAACTTATCAATAATTGATTGTCGTTTGATTTTACAGAGCCAAAAATGATTGCCAATTTGTTTATGGGACGTGTTTGAAAATTTTTGCCATCCAACAGACGCCATAAATCAATATTATACTGGTAAGCACTAATTATCCGTATAGTCGCAAAATTTGTAGTTCCGATTCCGCTTCCGATCCCGATTCCGGTATAAATATGCTGTTCCCATTCCGATTCCGGTATAATCCAGTTCCGCTTGGTACCCTTACTGTGGGACTCGTACAGCTTTGAAATTTTTTTCTATTCAATAAATCGCTATTGTCATCATATTTAGTCAAATTGTTTTGTACGATTTTGCCTTCGAAACGTGACGATCATGTGTTGTTCGAGTTAAGTTTTAAAATTAATGTCTTAAAATATTTAAATTTAAATCTTTCGATAGTTTTTGGATTTGTGTTCAAAACACTTGGTTTTAAATAATTTTCTATTTTTAAAAGACGCTAAATATATATTCAGTCAACATTTTATCTAGTTTTAAATTGCAGCTATACTCTGCAAAAAATGGTGAGTCAAATTGACTCTCTCGGAAATAGGCTTTACGGGACTACACAAACTGAGTCAAATTCGAGTGCGTCTCAGCGAGTCGAATATGACTCTGGCGGAGTCGAATTTGACTCAGTTTGAGTAGTCAGAAAAAGCCTATTTCGGAGAGAGTCGAAATCGAGTGCGTCTCAGCGAGTCGAATTTGACTCAGTTTGAGTAGTCACGAAAAGCCTATTTCCGATAGAGTCAATTTTACTCACTGTTTTTTGCAGCTATAGATAATAATTGAAATTTAAAATGATGCCTATCATGCTGACGCTGGTTTCCGTTTTAAACTTAATTTATATTCTCTCTCGATAGCTTAATGTCTTTATCGAGCTCTCATTGCGGTTTGAACACGTCGTATTATCTTTGACAGCGTGGTAAATTGCCTAGTAGCACATGCTCAGCTACTAAAATCGTCTCGGTTCATGCTCGTAGCCAGTCAAACGTTATGTAGGGGTGACAAATTTTAGACGGTACATACCGGAATCTCGAAGTACTTACAAACGACCCCACATATGTTCTCTCTCTGTGTGTGTGCCTAAAGAGTTCTGGTAGTAGAACAGAACTTGGATGGCTTGGGGGTCCCCTTTTTTCAATCACGGGCTGGATTTGGTGTAATTTACGGAAACGACATATCAGATAGAATACAGGGAGCAGCTGGTGTGACTGGATCGTATGTCATGACGGATTGATTTGTTTCTCATTCATCCGTATTAACTTAAGACGTTGATAATGTGTTGTTACTTGGAACGTCCGCTGCGGAAGTACTATTTAATCTATAGAGTTGTGGCAATGGTTGGAGTACAGGCCCGTAGCCAGCTCGCCATGCTAGGGGGGGCTAAAAATTATTCAGGAGGGGCATTCAAGGGTTTTCAATGAGTTACAAGCACGGTTGAAAACTTTCTAGGGGGCTCAAAATGTTCCAGGGGGGAATGAGCCCCCCATTGACTACTTGCCCGGTGGAGCATAGTTAGTATTTCAGTTTGAATGCATATAACTTCATATGTAATGATTGTTTTGTATCTTTAGAAACTAGAAAGCTACTCGAAACTCACATAAAACTACTTTTTATTGTTTCCGGAAATTTTTGGGCAACGATATATCCGTGTCTCCCTCTTCCGGTTAGACACGCACACCCTTGGTTTACAGCGTTTCGCGTGACATCAAGAAAATACGAATGAATGACGATCTCATGTGCTGCCGTTATTTATCTGTCGATTTCAGGAAATGTGTTCCTGATAATGGATTTTAAATTAATTTCCAAGTCGCGGTGTGTTTTGTGCTGTTGGTTTTTTCTTTCTTTTTTTTCGGGTTGTTTTCTGTCGGTCGCTGTGCTTGCGTGCAATAGGACGCTAGTGAGATTAAGGGTCAAGTGAAACCGACATCGCATGGTGTGCTGGCTGCGGCGCGCATCGCAATATGCTGTACAGGTTTTGGTTGAGTTCGCTTGGGTTTTGAATGAAGCCGCGGACAAATCCAAAAATCGAGTAGCGTTGGTCTTGTTTGGTCAAGTTGTCTATGGTATGGTAACATACCGCCGGTTTTTGGTGCAGATTGGTATCGTGTTCACAGTTCGTTTTGGGCACAGGTTGAGTACCCTGTTCACAGTTATAAAGAAGCTAGAAAATTGTAGCAGTGGCATTCCCGGATTTAGCACAGCTTACAATTGCGGTTGAAATTTCTCTGGGAAGACGGTAATTTTTTAGAGGATGAGACTGATCGCGCTGAGGTTCCGCTCTGACTACGGGCCCATTGCGACCGAACACTATTCGTTAAACTGACAGGCTTGTGAGAACCGAAGCCGAAATTGCAATTGCAAAAGTTTTTGCATTCGCGTTTAAAGCCGAAATTGCAGTTGCAGAAGTTTTCGCATTCGCGTTTAAAACGTCTAACAGAATTTATTCGTTTGACTAAAAACACCATTCTTGTTTATTGCTATTTGGAAATGCAATAATTTCTGCTATCTTTGGTTTCAATATGAGTTGAATTTAATTTGTGCATAAAGATATAGTAAGCTTATTATACCCATGCGAAATGAAGCTAAAAAGTTAAAATTAGGCTAAATTTTATATTTCTGCTATTTTGAAACGAATGTCTGAAGAAACTTGGTCAATTTGGCAAATGAGTCGTTAAGTAAAAATATCTAACGCGTGTGATGTTGTAAGAGCCGCCAAAATATTTGATGATAACACGGTAACAAAGACCATGGCACCTTTTGACTAATGTTGTATGAAGTATAACAGCACTTTGATGATGAAAATTATTTCAAATTCCGGTTCAAGTTTTTGTCGGAATGTTGACTGTGATATATGTTGAAAAAATGTTTAAATCGTCACAATGATTCGGGTATATATTCATGTAGTGGTTCGGTTCCGGTCAAACGATCTGTATACCAGTGTTCAACCGGAATTCTTGTTCCGGCATTCAAAGACGCAGGAGCCGATTTCAAATCAGATAGTGTTTGAATGATGCTACTGTAACGGCAACAGATTTCATTAGTATAGTATGCAAACGTAATCAGTCGCCGCAAATAAACCATCGAAGGTAGATTTCACTTCTGTGGATTATGAAAGTGTAAAATACACCAGATAAAGTGATTATGTACCTATCTGCATACAGGTATTTCGCAAATAATATTGGAAAAAATGAAAATGAAGTTTTCGGTTGCACGTATTTTTCATTTTTCGGTTCCGTTTCCGGTAATTTTTTCAAATTCCGGTTCCGGTAAATTGTAATTCCGGGTTAGAATTACGATTCAAAACGTTTGAGTCCTGATTGATTGACGGCGGGGTGCAATCGGAATTTCGATTCCGATTAGAATTCCGATTCAGATCGCACAATCAATCGGAATCGGAATTTCCACATTTTAATTTTAGGCCTGCTTGCTGCGATATGTTGCATAAAAATTCTGCATCATTTATCTATTAAATTGTTTTCGATAAGTTAACGTGTCAATAATTGATTGTAGTTTGGTTTTAGAGAGCTAAAAATGATTGCCAATTTGTTCATGCGACGATTTTGAAAATTGTTGCCGGCCAACAGACGCCCTAATTCAATATTATACTTGTTGATACAAATTATCCGTATGGTCACAATGTAGTTCCGATTCTGATTCCGGTATAAATTTGCTGTTACGACTCTGATTCCGGTATAATGTGGTTCCGCTTTGCACCATTGCCCTGACACATACATATATTAATTTCGTTGGCTAAATTTGGAACTTACTTCTATATATAAGTTGTTTTCATGGTTTGTTGTGTGTTTGTTTAGCTTTTCGTATTTTGTGTTGTTTATCCAACTGGATGAACATTTTTCTGTGCCATGTGACTGTGCATAATTCAATTCTGTCTCGGAATGGCGTTCGTGCGTTGATTCTGTGTACGAAGTGTGTAATGAATCAATAATCCATGTGTATGGCATCTATTTTTGATTGATTTCAAGTATTTTTACTGGCCTTTTTGTGAATATATATTATATATATTATATATATGTATATATATAGTACCGATGGGTATGTTTTCTAAGTAAATACGTACTGTTTTATAATATTTTTGGGACGAAAATTTCGATCGGTCGTGAGGTGCTTTCGGCAACCAAAGTCATTGAGCAAAAATTGAACATAAATCGTTTTTGCATTAATTAGGGATGTGTCCATACCAAAATTTTTGCTGATGCCGGCGCCGATTCGTTTTTTGAAGTTTTACCGATGCCGATTCCAACTTTTGCCTATGCCGATTCCAACTTTAGTATATCATGCTTAATAAGTAGATAGGATGCTACATTACGTCAGTACATGAAGACTTAAACCCTAATCATCGTAAACGATTATAATTTTATAAGAACGGTTGATTTCAGTGAATTTTTTCAAACACAAACCGGGCATCGAACGGATATTAATTTTACCGGATACCGGAACCGGATGGTAATTTTAGTACCGGAACCGGATGGTAATTTTAGTACCGGAACCGGATGGTAATTTTAGTACCGGAGCCGGATGTTAACCGGATATAGGGTATAAATTTATACACTGTTGAAAGTATTTAAGTCGTGCAAAAATATGTGTTTGTGTATTTAAGATTAATTTTTGGCTCGGATTATTCATTCCATGTCAGTGTCCACCCTTGACTTACGCGGAATTGCAGTCGCTGCAAAATATCTAGTATTTCGACATGTAAAAAGCAGTTTTACGATATTTGGAATCACAACCGCAAATATCCGGTAGGTTTATACCGGATGCCGGAACCGGATACGGATGTCGCTTTTTGCCGGATATTAGACCGGAACCGGATATCCAGTCGATCCCCGACACAAACACAAGAGAGATGACACACTGATATGTGCCAAGAAGTGAAATTGGTAGCTTTCCAACTAAATGTTATGCGCAAAAAGTATCGACAAAGAATCGGTAATTTTTTTTGCAGTGCCGATGCCAATACTCACGAAAAGTGCCGATTATTAACCGATGCCGATTAATCGGCACATCCCTGGTATTAACTCAGGAGTCTGGAATACCGAGGAAAATACGGGTATCAGGCGTGGTTTAGGCTTGAAGTTCTCCCAGTAGTCGTTGTTATGTCTGTCCTGTACATATCACTTGGCGTTTCAAAAGAATCGCGATTCGGTCAGATTTTGATCACCGAAGGCATTGTATCCGGAGACACTCTGTGAGGCGTAGGCTAAACTGGCGCGGGTAGATTCCAAACGGAAGTCACGTCGCCATTATGCCGATGCCGATGCTATTTACAGTTTCCGCAAATATTTGACTTTTTAAGGATATAAATTTTTCCTACAAGGGTCGGGGGTCGTTAGCCCCGTAACTCTTTCTCCGATTATGATTGGCTGTCTTCAAACCATCGCGTACGCGTTAGCGTGGTTTAGTAATTATTTAGATTTTGTGTTTGTCACTATTGATGATGGTTGCTGCAGCCGAAGATTTACTATAAATAAATCAGTTATCACAAAACGTTTTACTGAGCCAAAGCGACCCTTTTTTTGTTTTAAAAGAACATACCACGATTCTGATGGGCTGGGCTCGTTTGCCAGTTCAACTTGCGTGGGCGGAGCAAAAAAAAATTTTTAGAAGTGATATGCGGGAATTTTGTATGTATTTTAAGCGAAGTAAAAATGTTACAGAAGAGGCTAAAATTTAGCGAGGGGTACTGACGTTTTCTAGCTTCTATCTCTGGCTACGTGCGTGGCTCATGTTTTATTGGACAATAGCAAATTCCGCTTTTTTCCTTTAAGCACTACTTTGTTTGAACTACTATGTCTACGTCTTTGTAAAATGGTATTGGGTTTGCCAGAACTTATATATAATATGTATTATATATACTTATATATTATATATAAGTATATATATTATATACACTTATATATTATATATAAGTATATATTATATATGTATATGTATATATAAGAGCAAAACAACAAAAAACAGTATTACACACCAGCTGTTTTGTTTAGTTTTTATATACAAAGTAGGTTTTTGTTTTTTTAACAGAAAAGCCAAAAGTAAAACTACTTCTGCACGAAGTCAGTGGGGTCCATCGTTTCGTAAAACGGCCCGGCAGCGATCAGCAGCGCCGGCGGATGCAAGGGGGGGGGGGGAAGCGCCGCTCCTACGCCTAGACCCACCAACAGGGATCACACGAACACGGATCAGAACTGAAATGAAATAATTAAGCATTAAATTTCGACTGACTGGCTTTTCGTTCGCTTTGCTCTCGAGTTTGGTTTTTTCACTGTTATATACCGCGCATGGTCTCACCCCGTTACTGGCGGTCGGCACGTCTTTGACACGATACAACATTTGCGTTGCGTTTCGTGGTTTGTTTTTGTCGTTGTTTTGCGAGATGATTTTTTTCCGCCTATTGCACCCCAGGTGGGATTCGTTTTAGTAGCATTGGAGCACGAAACATGCCTGTAGCCAGCCCACCATGCTGGGGGGGCTGAGTATTTTTAGGAGGGGCGTTCATGGGTTTTTAGTGACTTGCAAGCTAGGTTGAAAATTTTCTATGGGTGGAGCACAATTTTTCCAGGGGGGTTGCGCCCCCCTGGCCACCCGCCCCCCTTTGGCTACGGACCCGGTACGAAAAGGTTTTTTGTGCGACGACCAGAAAAAAGCTTAAAACGGTAACCGTTGTGGTTAGTAGAATTGGATAGATCGCGTGGACCAGTGGCGTAGCCGGTATTTCATTTGGGAGGATACGGCCTTACAAGCTGGTATCCAAAAGGATTTCTCTAGTAGCAAGATTTCGTACCACACACACGTCATGTAGGGGCGGTATTTTTCGTTGCAAAAATTTAATTATATGGTGTGCGAGTTCTTTTTTGGGGGGGGGTTCTAATTTAAATGTTGTTTTTGACCTGCTCAAATTCAACCTTATCACGCTTTTTTTACTCTACTGTGTAGGTAGATTGTTATCACGTCTGTAAATTGGAAACCGACAGTGTTTTATTAGCTTACTGAAATGGTTTGGCTAATCTGGTTGTTGTAAATTACGACCAATATTATGTAGGTTATTGATTACCAGAACGGTCAGCTTTGGCTTGGTACACGGAGTGTTTATATGTATTAAAACGAACCTAATTAGTGGGTTTCGGTTTGAGTAAATTTTATATCATTCTGTGGATTTTTTTAATATAAGTTAAGTCAAGGTTAACAGGATACCTTCACGTTCGCAACCCTGGTGCGTTAATAGAGACGGCACGGGTTTGAAGGTTTTTGGAGAGTCAATCAAATTCTTCATATCCTTGTTTTAATGCCGTTGAAAATGCATCGAGCATGTTGGCGACAGTGTGCGTCCAGATGTCCGGATCCGGTATGATATCCGACGACATACATAAAACCAATATCCGTATTCGGTTCTGTCAGGTATCCGGTATAAACCGTCCGGATATATACCAGGGTGGCAACAAAGGTTCGGATTCGGATTCGGTTGTGGAAAAGCCGAATCCAACAATGTTCGGCAAAATGTTTTGTCATTTTTAAGAAATAAAATTTTTAAATACCTTGCTATAAAAATCAATATTTTTTATTTCAGGTGAGAAATCTCAGAACTGACGTCGACCCGAAATATATTAACGTATTAAAAGTTATACGGCTGGCATTGCGTTGATATTCTGAAACAAATTATAGATATGTCTGAAATTTGCAACATGCAGGATTCGGTTTCGGATTCGGCAAATTAGCACTGGATTCGGATTCGGTCAAATCGTGGATTCGGTGCCACCCTGATATATATGCGGTGGTGGTTTCGAATTTTATAAAACTGTTTTTAAATACGAGTGTCTTTAATATCTTGGTGGAATTGTATTTCTGGGCCAGGCTAGAATTATGCTGAAGTAAACGTGAAGAAATTTAAGCTTACACTTAATTCTAATTAAGTAAATATGTATTTTGTGCGACTCAAGCACGTCAAACAATGCACAACAAGTTTTAGACGCTATATCCTGTTCCGGTAAAAAAGTCAATCTCCGGATCCGGTATCGGGTAGTAAATTAATATAAGATCGTCGTACTCTGGTTGTCGAATATGTTCATAATTGAGGACGTCTCTATCTGGTTGATGCAACGAAAACACCGTTAGTTTGTTGATGTCTTGGTTGTCTGGTATTTTTTGATTACTATTCACCAAGAGCATAAATATAAAATCACTGTTAAAGCCAACTAAGTTAAATTGCGGACGTTTTGTCAAAAGAATCAGTGCGGAAGCGATCAGCTGCGGCTGGCGCAGGACATTACAATTATTGTTGCATGAGCAAGTGTGGTTGAGCATGGATTATACATTTGTTGTCCAATGGTTGTTTTAAGCGTGTAGCCAGCATGCCATGATAAGTGTTAATGAGTAGGAATGTGCCGATACCAAAAATTTTACCGGTGCCGATTCTGATTTTGAAATTTTGCCGATGGCGTGCAGCAGGGTGCAACCGGAATTCCGGTTCCGGCATTTTTTCACCTTCCGGTTCCGGTAAATTTTTATCGGATTTAAAAATTCCGGTGTTATAATTTGGCCGTTTTCTTAACTTTGCTAATTTTTAAGAATCTCTTTTGAAAGCCACTTGTACTCCGAATATAAGCCATTGATGGTGGATTTCACTTCAGTCGACGACGAAAATCTAAAATACAACAAATAAAATAAATACCTATGTTCGACAAAGGTTATTTCACAAATAATAGAGCAAAAAATAAGATTAAAATGAAATTTTTGGTGAAATGTATTTTTCACTTTCCGGTTCCGGTAAAATTTTCAAATTCCGGTTTCGGTTCCGGTAAATTGTAATTCCGGTTGCACCCTGGCGTGCAGATGACGATGCCGAGTTAAACTTTAGTACACCATGCTTAATAGATAAAAGATACTACATTACATCATTATATGAAAACTTAAACCCTAACCATCATAAACGATTAGAAATTTATAAGAACGGTTCATTTCAATAAATTTTATGAAACGCATACGCAAAAGAGAGAACAGTTTTCCTGACCAGACACCAGATATGCGCACAGAAATGAAACTGATAGCATTCCAACTGAATGTTATATGTGAAAAAAGTATCGGCAAACAGTCAGCATTTTTTTCCAGTGCCGATGCCGATACTTCCAAGAACTGCCGATTATTGCCGATGCCGATTAATCGGCATATCCCTATTAATGAGTCAAGGTTTGAAACAGTTTAAACCATAAATTCACGGAGAGAAGCAAAAAAATTCGCTTCTTGCTTAGCTTCCTTTGGTCCCGGTTTGCGAATACGGTTCCGGTTTGCGAATACATTTTAGTTAGCGGCCAAAAACACTATTTACGTTTTTAGTTTAAAGTGCAGACGTGCCCATTGTCATGGCAATAGCGGCCTCTCAGGCAACTCTCTAAATTCTGCAATGTGGTGTGTGTGCGGTAATTTGATATTTTTCGCGCAGACGTGGCTGTTTCTGGTCTTTGATGGAATAAATGCAATTTTGAAAACACCAGTCGATTGTTGTTTTTTGTCCTGATGTATATTTAGTTTGGAAGCTCATTAGGGTAGCGGGATGGTTAAAAGTAGCGCTGAAACGTATCAAAACTTGAACTTCTTGATTTACTCAGAAATGTAATCGCCGCAAGATGTTAAAGACGTTACCGTGAATATCCGGTATTCGGATCCGGTCGCACCCTGATGTATATAGTGCACTTCCCGCCTCAAATTTCTTAATTTTCCATTGATACGTAATAACCAGAATGTTCGAAACTTAACTGATACGGTAACATAGCAGTAATGTTCCAACGCATTTCACATCTGGAAGTACACATTATGGCCTATGTACACTTTACCCCCACATTTAAAGTTACCGCTTAGGCGCAGGTAAGCCTTTGTAATAAACCTAATCAGTGACCTCAACGTAAGCGTCGATGCAGTGGAAATCGAAAGCCGTTCAAGTCGGACAGCACCAGTCGAGTGCCTGGCACAAAGTACCATCGGGATTGGTCGCTTAGTCGCTTGTTATGTTTTGGTATATATATACACCTAATTTTCTTTGCGTTTTCAGTCAGTATATTTCGTTGACTCCAACCTGTAAGCCGTCTAGTTTGTTTCTGTCTTCGCCTCTGAGTATACGTTGATTTTTCGCATGTTTTTACAAATTGTACTCATTACAAGACACACTCGATTCAACTATGCCTATTGATCATAATTATTTATTTATATTATAAAACGCAAAGGTTTATTTGTGTAAAGGAATGCGTTGTTGCCGTCAGGTTAATATTCCATTAACACTGTTAGTTTGTTTCAGTTTTCGAAACATTCACGCACATGTTTCTAGTTATTATTTGTTTTAAATTATTGTTTAGAAATATGCCGGAAACTGTGACTGATTTTTTCAAATTATCCATCTTTACTATGAAGCTGATGTTGATTTGGCGAGTCTTGCACGCTCTATACATCCTGCGCTGTTTTTCGGACGTTTCTAAAAGTTTGGGCATAAATTAGAAGACTTAGAACTGTAGAGCAACGGTTCACAAAGTACTAAATCTTTGTTTTGTTTCCATTTGGGATGCCTGAGCCAAGGTTGCATCGATATTAAATACGCAAATGAAGCCAAAAAATCGTACGATTAGGTTGTAGCACTCACTTGGTTATATGTGAATTGTTCTATCGTGATGTGTCAACTTAACCGTGCTAAGCTTTCAGAGTGTGTATGTTGTAACGAAACGGGCAAATTTAGTGTTTGCTTTGACGGCATTAGGCTTGTTTTAGCCGTACATTTAGTGTGTTTTTGTGCTATATTTAGAATACGCTGGTTGGTATAAATTAAGCATGTTTTAACTCTTTGAACACAAACGGATTTTAGAAGCCATGCTTTTCCTATCGTTTTAGCTACATTTTAGGGTTTAATAATAACGATTCACGTAGCAGCCAGTCACACTGTCGATTTGATTTCGGCTCACATTTAAGCATCTATGTTACAGTATGGGGCAGGGTGTAACCGCAATTCCGGTTGTGGTTCCGGCAATTTTTGACGTGACACTGTCGATTTGATTTGGGCTCACATTTATGCATCTATGTTACAGTATGGGGCAGGGTGCAACCGGAATTCCGGTTCTGGTTCAGACAATTTTTGACCTTCCGGTTCTGGTAAATTTTTGCCGGAATTAAAAATTCTGGTATTCAATTTTGGTCGGTGGAAATTTAGATATTTTACTAACAAATTACGATAAAAATTAAGTCGATTTCATTCGTAGGGTATATAAACCTTGACAATCGCCGAAAATAAACCATCGAAGGTAGATTTCGCTTCCGTGTATTATGAAAATCTAAAACACAGCAGATAAAGTGAATACCTATCTCTAACTAAGGGTTATTTCAACAATAATAATGCAGAAAAAAGAAAATTAGAAATGAATTTTTTGGTGGCATGTATTTTTCATTTTCCGGTTCCGTTTCCGGTAATTTTTTCAAATTCCGGTTTCGATTCCAGTAAATTGTAATTCCTGTTGCACCCTGATGTTAGGCATTTTCCGGGATGTAATTGAGATGGGTATCCGCGTACGGCACAAGGTGGGGTGAGGTGGTGACCAATTTAAAACTGGGTAACGCAAATTTTCTTTGAAGATTACTCTACATCTCGATAATTGTCTACCGTAAGCTGGCTTCTTGTACAGTTATGTTTTACTAGATTGTAATAGAACTTAAGGCTTATATTCTGCTCAGAACTCAGCGATTTACTTCTAAACCACTCGCATCTGCAGTTTGCAACACGTGGTTGCTACGTGTCTGTTCCAAAAACGAAGAAAATGACATCGCCAAAGTTGCTAGATAAGACATTCGTGACGTTTTGACTTTTCCCCACGAGAGAAAACACCCCCTACGTAAAAAAATTCTGTTTTATTGGGTTCTCAGGTTGGCTGTCGCTTACCCGAACCCCCACAACTTCAACGGACAATAAGCAAGACGTGGAGTTGTCGCCCCCAAACGCCCACTCTAAGCAACAGAATACTCACTTTGAAATAAAATAACTGTGATAGTGTGTTTTTACGGTCTAGTGATATAGAAATAAAACTTATGAAAGACAATAAGGTTCCTACTAGAGATGTGCCGATACCAAAAATTTTACCGATGCCGATTCTTATTTTGAAATTTTGCCGATGCCGAACCGATGCCGATAGTCGATTCTAACTTTAGTACATCATGCTTAATAAACAGATAGGATTCTACATTACATCATAATATGAAGACTTAAACCCTAACCATCATAAACGATAATAATTTTATAACAACGGTTCATTTCAATTAATTTTTTGAAACACAAACACACGAGAGATGACAGTTTTCCTGCCAACACACTGATATGTGCCCAGAAATGAAATTGATAGCATTACAACTGACTGTGATGTGCAAAAAATATCGGCAACGAATCGGCAATTTTTTGCTGCGCCGATGCGGATACTCCGTCCTACATTAAAAATTACATAGAAAAACTTGCATTTGGCCTTTAATGTCGGCCTGCTCGCGAGAGTCCTTTCATCTTATATTTCCATCGTTTATGTATGTGTCTTGTGTTCATTTTGGATCAAATCTTGTGCGATTCTGCTGTTTAATGAAGTTTGTAAACAAAAGTTTTTATTTTCGTTCAGGGTCACAGACATATTTGACGCTGTATTAAATCGTATTTGCCAACATGAGAGTAGTAATTTTTAATTCGACAGTAAACTGAATGAAATCCCATGGTACGCCAATTGGATTAGTGTACCATTTTAATTCAAGTTGCCGAAATAACTCGACATCTGCTCGATTAATTCAGTGATTTGAACGAAAAAAATGAAAAAGAGACCGTTGAGCTTTCACGGATTTATCTACATGGTGATGTATAACATATCGAATTTGTAAGTGATTGCATTCCAATAGCGACATAAATTGAAATAATAAAAATCAGATAGTGTTGTTGAATTGAATTTGGATTTTTCACAAGGCAAACAATAATTAATGTAGATGATGGATTTAGGTTCTAGATTACATTTTTTTGCTTAGGCTTAGACTTAGGAACACGCTTTTGCAACGCTTAGGCCCTAATAGCGGTCCATGTTACTTTTAGTGGCGTCCAGGTTTCTGGTGGGTCTATAAAAGAGTGGATTTAGGTTCTAGATTACATTTTTTGCTTAGGCTTACGCTTAGAAACACACTTTTGCAACGCTTAGAAATACGCTTAAACTACTGTTACGCCCCTAAAAGTAACATTGGCCGTAATAGCTACGACTTGTTGAAATCATTTGTGCGAGTCGTGCAACAATTATTGTGTATATTGCAACTTCCACAATAACATGCGTGCAACAGGTAATTTTTTTTTGATAGCTGAATGAACAATGCTGAAATTTTTTTGGCTTCAGTGTGCTGGGTACACAAAGTTTTTTGGGGTTTTAGTTTGTATCAGTCGGATACCCTACGCCCACGAAGTTAGCACCTCTTGTGTACTCATGTTAATGTGGAAGTTGCATGACATGAAGAAGACTACCAAGTTACACTAACTGCGTTCGATTTACTAATAAAAACTCTGTATCTCGGCTCGTTTTGTCTTATACTTTCAGGCGGGCAAGACGCAAAGGCGACCCGAAAGATCCGAACACAGGCCCTGGCGGTATGCACGATGTTCGGTTGCTCGGTGGCGGCTGTTGCCCATCGCCGGGTGCCGGTACGGCAGCGGCGTCCCTTCTACTCAAAAAATCAGCATCGACTGATAGCGCTGGAGCGGCTGCGGCGAAACTACACGGTTCCGCCGGACGTAAAGGCGACTGGGGAGTCTGTGACACAATCGATCAAGAAGAACTTGCGAGTATTGTACGATTACCGGTCAAAGTTGACATCGACGAATGGTTGGCGACACACGGTATGTTGAGCTGTTGCTGTCGTTGTAGTGTGTTTGTAGAATATTGGATTTGTCGCGAGCCAATCTGCTATTCAAGTTTAATTACTAGTGTTGGTCTAGGCTAATTTTGTATTTTGATCAAATAGTAGTAGTTCAGCGTAGGCCAAGTAGCAATTGAAAGAATGTACGATTAATATAGCGGAGAAATTGCAGTAGAATAATGCTACGGGGCTTGTAGTACGAGAACAATAGTGCGGGATTTGTACTAAAAGGATAATAGTGTGGTGCTTTGTGGTAAGAGAATAATAGTAACTTGTAGTGAGGGAATAATAGTGTGGGGCGTTGTAGTATTTAACAGCAGCTGATGCGCAATCAGAAGTAGCTTTATCCGGTTCGCTTTTGAAGTTTAAAACCTTTTTTGCAGCACTGGCGTTTTTCAACAATATAAACCTTCTGCACGCATCCATGGTGTGTCAATTCTGTACAAGTGATACGTGTCCAGCAATGACGGGTCCAAGGAATTTGTAAGTTGGGTTTGTTGAAAATTAAGTACATATCTTGAGACGAAGGGTGGGTTGGTTTTTTTTCGCAGACTGCAATAGAGTAAGCTTAAGCTTTGGTCTTACTTTTCTGCTTAGGCGTACGCGTTCGCCTAAGCTTAGTCTTAGGCGTATCCTTACGCTGAGGCTTAACCTTAACCTTAGGAATTGGTTAATAATTGTGTTAGGGCACTAAGCTATGCATAGGCCAAATACCGGTTATTTGCGGTTGTGATTCCAAATCTGCTTTTACATGTCGAAATCGTAGATATTTTGCAGCGAGTGCAATTCCGAGCAAGTCAACACTGGACACTGACATGGGATGGAAAACCCAAGCCATAAATTAATCTTAAATCAATCAATACATATGTTTACACGACTCAAATACTTTCAACAGTGCACAAACTTATATCCTATATCCGGTTAACATCTGGTTCCAGTTCCGGTGTTCGGTAAAATTAGTATCCGGTCGATCCTTGCCCGGTTCCTGTAGAAAATTTGGTTTCTATTTTAGGTTCTGTTTTGGTTTTGGTTAAATCTGGTTGGGTCATGACCCTGTTGTTTTCAGAAAGTCTTCACCATTTTTTGGGGCAAATTTCGATTTCGCGATAATGCTTAGATTCACGTGTCCGCGTTGAAAAAATGATTCTTTTACACGTCCATCACATTTAAGATTAAAGCTTGGCTAAAGGTTAAAAGCTGATGCAATGGTACGTATACTATGGTTCGTTTAGGCGAAAGCTTATGTGAGCGTTTTCCTAAGCTTGAGTCATTACTTGAGCCAAAGTCTAAGTTTAAGAGCGTGTCGTGGTTGAACAGTGTACATGAGCCGGAAAAGGTTACTAAGTAAAACGTCATAATGGTTAAAACGAAAATGCAATTTACTTTTCTCAGCAAGCGTAACATGTTAAAGGCACGCATTTCCAGGCCGAGTCCTGGACAACCTGTGGCTAAAAGGGTATGCTGGCTTGTGAGCGAAAGGTATACACTACTATAACATGAATAATTTAAATCTATAGAATTTTGTTTGCGTTATAACGGACACATCGTTCGTGGTTTGAAAGCCTATAATACATGATTTGATAATGTATGACGTGACCATGACAAAGGTGACGTTGTGGTGCTAATGGTGTGTGTTCGCTTTTCATGGCTTTCACGCGCATTGAACGTGTGACGATTGTGATTATTAGCACAGAAGCTGTTCTATGTTTAGTTCAAAACGTGAATGCCGCCGGCGTATTCGGTCGCTGGCAGTACAAGTGTGGGGTCCAGAAGCGAATAAATCAGCCTTTACAGCGACAAATTTCATGGTTTCACACTAATTTTCGACGTGTAAGAAAAATTGTTTAGTGAACCATGGAGGGTTCGGCTGAGCCCCTTTGGATATACCTGGCTTTGAAGAATATGCTATATTTAGTACAAAGCACAAAGTATATAGACGTACATGCATAGTGTTTGATGATGACTGAAAGACGTTATGTGGGCGGTGTTTGTGTGTATTGACTGAGGGAGCGGTTCATAGGCAGTTTCATCCAGGGTGGCAACAAAGGTTTGGATTCGGATTCGGCAAAAATTTGAGGTTCGTATTCGGTTGTGGAAAAGCCGAATCCAAAAGCCGAATCCAACAAAGTTTGGCAATATGTTTTTTCATTTTTAAGCAATAAAATTTGTAAATACCTTGCTATAAAAATCAATATTTTTCATTTCAGGTGAGAAATTTCAGAACTGCCGTCGGGACGAAATATATTAACGTATTAAAAGTTATACGGCTGGCATTGCGTTGATATTCTGAAACAAAGTATAAATATATCTGAAATTGGCAACATGCAGGATTCGGTTTCGGATTCGGCAAATTAGCACTGGATTCGGATTCGGTCAAATCGTGGATTCGGTGCCACCCTGGTTTCATTGTTGTTTTGGCTTTGTACATTTGCCACCTTCAGGTTTCGGCTTAGACTCAGGATTAATCTTATATAGGTGAAGAAAAAATATACCCAAGCTACAACCTTGATAAGCCTTTGTCTAACCCTAGGCTTTAACTTCGGATGGGGGAAGGGAGTATAGAAAACCCGTAATTTTGAGTCCTGATTGATTAAGGCGCAGGGTGCAATCGGAAATTCGTCCAATTGGAATTCCGATTCCGATTCCGATTGCACAATCAATCGGAATCGAAATTTCCACATTTTAATTTTAGGCCTACTTGTTGTGATATGTTGTATAAAAATTCATCATCATGTATCTATTAATTTGTTTTCGATGAGTTAACGTATCAATAATTGATTGTAGTTTATATTTACAGAGCCCGAATAGATTGCCGTTGTGTTCATGCGACGTTTTTGAGAATTGTTGCCAGCCAACAGACATCCTAAATCAATATTATACTTGTAAATACAAATTATCCGTATAGTAACAAATTTTGTAGTTCCGATTCCGGTATAAATTTGTTGTTCCGATTCCAGTATAAAATTCAGTTTCGCTTTGCATCCTGATTAATGGTTTTGGGTTTTACGTCGAATTTTGTTTGAAAATTATAAGATGAAACTGTTTGTAACGCGTGGGCCATGTAAGTAGCTTCTGGATACAAAATTCTGCTTTAGTTGGTTAGGGATTATGTATAAGTTTGTGTAGTACCGTATTATGTCCGATTTTTTCTATTTATAAAATGGAAACTAATATGCTTGTTGTTAGTTTTTGTTGTCTATTACGTTTCGTACTGAAAACTAATTTAATATTAATACTGATTGAGTTGTTTGAACAGAAGTGGGAAGCAAAACTGTGACGTCACGTGTGAAAATTTCTAAAACAGTGGAAAACAAAATGAGCCAACAAATCTGTTGGTCAGTGAATTTTTTGCTTGCGACATATCTGCCTTGCAGGGTGCGACCGGAATTCCGGCTCTGGTTCCGACATTTTTTCAATTTCCGTTTCCGGCAAAAAATTTTACCGAAATTAAAAATTCCGGAATTAAAATTTGGTAGGTGCAAATTAAGACATTTTACTAAAAAATGACGATAAACATTTAATAGATTTCATTCGTATAGTATATAAATCTTGACAATCGCTGAAAATGAACCGTCGAAGGTTATTAGGCTTTCGTGGATTATGAAAATCTAAACTACATCAGATAAAGTGAATACCTATGTTCAACTAAGGTTAATTCACCAACAATATTGCAAAAAAAGACAATTAAAATGAATTTTTCGGTGGTATGTATTTTTCATTTGTCCGGTTCCGGTATTTTTTTCAAATTCCGGTTGCGGTAAATTGTAATTCCGGTCGCACCCTGCCTGCTGGCTGGGTGGCCGCAGCCCTGAGAAAGCTTGAATGTAAAAAAGAAAAGGTCTAAAAAAAGTCCTGAAAAACTCTGAAAAGTGCCGAGAAATAACTGGAAATAGTAGCACTGATGGCTTGCTTTATAGCCCAGTGGTGTACTCATCGTTCTCGTTTGTCGCTTTAATTTTTCTGGTCTGTCAAAATGATTTTATGTATAGAACCGGGCCGGATCGGTTTCCGGAGGGGCTATAATAGAGTCAGTTTAAGCTTTAGACTAATTTTTTAGCTTAGGCTTAGGCTTAGGAATAGGCTCATTCATAGGCTTAGGCTTAGGAATAGGCTCATTCATACGCTTAGGCTTAGGCTTAGGAATATGCTCATGCTATTGTTCCGGCCCTGTACTGTACATGGGCCAGTAATCCTATGGTATACCACAAAATATATTGGTTTTGTTTGTAATGCATGCATATTGCATATTCATATTATGTGTGATAAATGTGGGTAATCAGGGAATGTTTGTCAAATGAATATGGTTATTATTGATTATGTATTCATGGGGAGCCGGTTTCGAAAACGATATTTGTTTGCAAATATTTATCAGGCATAGGAGTCTCGCTCTTGGTTTTTTGGTAAGTCTCGGTGGTTTGAAACCCAAACGCGAAGTCGAGGATTCACCGAATGTATGGCTGTATTGTTGAAATAAGTGATGTCTGATACGTAAATACAATTTCGCTGCTAATCTATGAATTTTCGTAGTTACGCTATAATTATACGCAGATATTTTGAAAAAACACACAATAATAAAACTATGAAAAACGCAAAACAAAACAACGAAAGAAGTATAAAAATAATTTATTTTTGAAAATGTTAATTTTTTACGGTCATAGCTAAAAATTGGTATCTGTTGTTAACCAAAACTGCCCATCCTTGATATTCTTAAGCCTAAGCCTAAGCGCTGCAAAACGTATTCCTAAGTGTAAGCCTAAACAAAAAAAATGTAGTCTAGAATGTAAGCCTACCCTTTTACAGACCCACCAGAAACTGGGTCGGTCCTAAAAGTAGCATGAGCCTCATTATCTGTAGGATCGGTTCTGGTTTACTCTTCCATAAAAACTATCCTTTTATATACTTAGTGATTGCAATAATATAACAGGCATAGCCTTAGAAGAATTGTAATGTCAACAGCAATGACACTGGTTGCCTTCTATCAAATTAACACTAGGGTGTTGAAAGTCAAATAGAGATATATGTCGTTTTCATTGGGCGACAAAACAAATTAGAACTAAATCTTAATACAAAATTTTCGATTTTAATCCGTATTGGTCGAAGGGTTGATTTTAATCCCTATTAATCGAAGGGTTGATTTTAATCCCTATTGATCGAAGGGTTGATTTTAATCCCTATTGGTCGAAGGGTTGATTTTAATCCCTATTGGTCGAGGGGTCAGGTCTTCGTGTTTCTATTGGATGGCCATTGCCAATTGGTCTTGTATGAAAATCAACTTGAAAGCGAATTGTTGATCGCATTTTATCAGCTGTCATTTCGTAGAATTGGTTAAACTGTGCGTGAATTATTCAAACAGCTGTGTGTTGCTTTGATTTTTTATTTTTCCAAATTCAGTATATATTGTTGGATATAATGTGACAGAAAATAGCCCACATCATATGCCTACTGTATGTAGCTTTGACTTTAGAATGGGGTCATGTGACGTCCTATACAAATTTTGGGGTGTGTTCTTGTGTTACCAACTAACGAAAAGCATAGAATTCGTGGACAAAAATCTAAACGGTGGAGTTTCGTTCGTAAAACCTCACCTGGCAAAGCCGTTGGGCACTATCAGGGTGCAACAAGGATTCCGAATCCGATTCGAATTCTTCTTAAAATCTAGTTCCGGTTCTGCAACCAACCGGAATCGTAATTTTTATCGCTTCTAACGTGTATTATTGCAATTATACTCGCTGCGTACCGCCGGAAGTCGCTGCGCGCCGCCGGAAGTCGCCGCGCGCCGGCAGGCGACACAATTTTGATGGACGGCGGCGCGCGACTCTATAAAAGATTTATTAAAAATTACCGCGTGGCGGCGTCTCGCGCTGGCGTCCGTCTCAATAAAGTATATAGCGCAACCCTAAGCCTTCTCTTCGCTGGGAAATTTCACCTTCGTCGCGAAAGTTTGTACAAGAGCCAAAAAGTGAGATAAGGAACTAAGGAACAATGACACTTCTATAAAACTGTGTTGTTTATTATTTTAGTGTATATACATGGATCGACGAACGTGGCAAGAAAACAAAATGCAGTGCGCCACAATATACGGACTATGTCATGTCTTTCATTGAGTCAATTGTTCGTTGCGAAGAATCGTTCCCGACAAAATATGGTTGGTGTCAAAATAATAATATTTCCTGTATTATTAGTATATACGAGTCTGGTCTACGCGGTATGCTCGCAATCACTCTATGACAATAAATATGAATGTTTTAGATACTGTACAATTATTCGACTCTTGTATAAGAAGAATGTGGCTAAACTTAAAAGTATCACGTCGGTATTAGTACGATGCCCCAAAATCGGCTTCTCGGGCGGACGAAGTTTTCTGGAACCACTTTACCAGTTCAACCATTTTTAGCTGTTGTAGTTGAATTTGTGTTTAGTTAGGAAATGGCTACAAACGGTTTTTTTCGCTTTCGCGATTGTAAATACGCTGATAGCGAAGTAAAAATAATTTTGGTACTTTCACACTTCGACAGAAATATGGTTTTTCGAAATTTTCAGATTTTAGCATAACATGGCTTTAAGCTTAGGTTTAAGCTTGTGGGCGCAACTGTAGTAACAAACCTATAACGTTCTATAACAGCGTTGTGTCATGTGGTGTAATATTGTTTATGATTTCCAGGTAACACTTTTCCACCAAATATGGACACACTTGTCAAACGCATATTTCATTTGCTCTGGCACGTGCTCAGTCATCTTTACGTTGCGCATTGGATGCATTTTGCGATCCTCGGATTGGGTCCACAACTTGTGACAGTATTTGAACATTTCGCAACGTTTACCGTTGAATTTGGTCTCATTGCTGATGCGAAAGAAGCCGCGTCGATTGCAGAAATAATGGAGCATATACGAGTAATGCGACGGGCGGCATCAAAATATAGTGGCGCTGTCAGTGAACGTGCAAGAACCCAAGAGACGATAACGAACGTGACTCCAGCGACCACTGAAAGTGAAGTTATATCTGGTTCGCCAAATGACGGGGGTAATGGTAGCCAGTCAGGAGAAACAGATGAAACGAAGTCAGAATTTGTTGGCAACACGTGTTCAACGGAAGAAGCAGCTGATGAAATTGGAACAAACGGTGAAGAGCAATCAAGCGATAGGAATATAGAAGAACAGCCTGGCTTCGATACAAGCCAGACGGCAGATGTGCTGAGAGAATCAAAATATCAAATGGATATGGCAAGTATTTGTGAGCAGAGTGAAAATGTTAGTGATAAGAGTCAGCATTGTAGTCAACGCGTTGATGTAGACGTGGATTTGTTGAATGATGGTAGCGTAGATAATAATGTGGTGAGCGAATGCCATCAGCAAGCACGATTAGGACCTAAATTGAATTGCCATTTTACAAACAGCTTTACTGACAATACCTCAGATGATTGCAACCAAACGACATGTCATTGTGATACGGTTCAGCAAAACGTTGAAATTCAAACGGAACATATGGCATTGGATATGGGTACAGAATTAAATTTCGATACGATTGTCCAGCAAAGCAATGAGCGCAGCGCAATGGAGTTGAGTGAGAACGATTTGGACTGCAATCATCAAACGTGTGAATTGATGTATGTAAAAGAATCCGATAATGTTGTTGAAAATGAACGCGTATTTAATGATGCGCTGCATGATAGCATACCTTGTGGTGGTGGGACGGCATATATACCCGGTGATGTATATACAGCTGTGATGCATAAAAAACGGCGTGTAGGAACAGACGAATTGGCGCCGTGCCGTGAGAGAATGGAAATGGAAGGTAATCGCCGTCGTTGTTCAGTTGAAATCAAAGACCAAAGTGTAACTCAGTCTATGTGTCTAGGCATCAATGATAGCAGCAGCTGCAAAATGTCGGAGACAAGCGCACCAGAACCCGCAAAGAGTTATTCTGGATACGCGTCGCGGGCAGTGCAAAATATCGACAGTACAACGGTTCGGTCAAGTGTTTGCGACCTGGGCGTTCCACATAAACATACCGTTTCTTCGGCGTCAAGCTTCTCAATGATGTCAATCGCGGCTGATTCAGCAAATTTAGAACTCAATCGAACTGCTGATACTAGACCATATATCAACTCGTTGCTGTTGGAGGCGAATGCAACAAAGTGCGGCCCTGATTCGAGTCTAGTTTCGTCATCATGCGGCTCATCGGGTGATAATAGTTTGCTACATATGTCACGCAGTCCGGAGTATGGTGGCAACGGCGGCGGAAGTACATCTGCTCGTGGATGGTCTCCTGGTGACAGTTGTCAGTCTACGGCCGGTTGTCATGATTCGTTGCAGGTACGCCAAATGATGGACCAGTGTTCGCACGCGAACGTAGTAACGGTTAATCGACGCCAAAGTCCACGCCGATGTGTTAGTAACGGAGATTTTGGCAATTACTCACTTGCAGCAGCCAGCGGTGATAAACGTATGACAGCAGCATGTGTGGGTAACGGTGTAGCACCGTGTTGTGAGTTGGTACCGCAAGACGAATGCGAGAATGTGAACCCGAATTTCGGTGGCCCTGTGATGAGCCGCGATTTCGAGTGGAAATCAGCCGCACCGTTTGTGGCACAAGCGTGCCGCACCGGTGGAGTAGACGCTCAGCTTGCGCCATGTCCCAGACTGCAATGTTTCTGTGATCCAAGCGCTATGGTTGGAGTACCACCTTCGGGTAGTCCCGTCAAAGTTACTATCGTTTGTAGCGATGCTGATTCGGCACAAGGGCATTCTGGTGGTTGTACAACTTTCGGTATGTCTAGTACTAGTTGCGGTATCAGTAGTAATACATGCAGTGTAGCTGGTTCTGGACGCAGTGCATCGCATTCTCCGTATAATGCACATCGACATGGACAAAATACGGTTGTCCAGCAATGTGTTGCGACGTGTGTCAAAGGTGGCGCAGCAACTGTCAACGTAATATCCGCGGCATCCCAACACCGCTCACGACGTTCGGGCGCGAGAAATTCTGGTGGATCAGGAGATTCTGCGGCGTCTGTATCATCGGTTCCGCTTCTCGAAATGCAAGCTTGAATCAAGTATATTTCGCTCCAAATTTGCGATTACACAAATGCTTAGACTTTGGTATAAAAGTTGATTGATGGTTTCTACGCCATTAGACTAAACGTTTGTCTAAGCGTGTGTCAAATGCTTAAGCCTAAGCACTGCATTCTCAAATATGTGAGGCACTGTTTTCGCATCTGTTAACTGCGTTTTATAGTAAAATACTAATTTTAAGCCAGTTTTGAATTGCAAAAAAGGTGATCCGAGGGGGTTTGCGTAGGCGTAGTCTTGAGCAACATGTCAAGTCAAGACATAAGTTGTCATTGTTCGAAGTTATGTACGTTTATTCTGTAGAATCGTATGATGTTTTGTACACAATTATTTCAAGAAACATTTTGTTTTCATAGCAGTTTTCTATTTTAGAAATAACTGTAGATTTGACTTTATGTCCTTTCTTCAAATTTTGAAGCAGTTATCATGGTGCGACCGGATATTAATTTACCTGGATGCCGGAACCCAATACAAATATTGAATTTCCGACCTGAAGGAACCGGATATGTCATATGAATTTGTACACACTATTAAACGTATTCGACTCGCGCAAAATATAATATGTTTACTGAATTAGAATTAATTGTTATAAGCTTTTCATTTTCATTTCAGCCAATGAATACTTTAACTTGTTGACTTGCACAGAAATGCAATCATGGGAAGATGTAAAAAACACTCACATGTAAAAAAACAATTTTGTGAAGTTGAGGACCACCACCGTAAATATCCCGTATCCGGTAGGTTTATATCGCATACGCATATTGATTTTTACCGGATATTAAACCGGGTCCGGATATCCGGTCGAACCCTCCCTGGCAATTTTAAATTTTGCAGCACTCATACGGATATTGATTTTTACCGGATATTAAACCGGGTCCGGATATCCGGTCGAACCCTCCCTGGCAATTTTAAATTTTGCCAGCAACCAAATGAGCACTCATACGGATATTGATTTTTACCGGATATTAAACCGGGTCCGGATATCCGGTCGAACCCTTCCTGGCTATTTTAAATTTTGCCAGTAACCAAATGAGCACTCATTATGGTAATTGCTTTTTTCTGTTCCGTGTGATCCGTTTGAAATCGTATCACCAATTGTAGGTGTAATTTCATCCGTATTTGGTAATGCGACCGAGTTTGCGAAACAGACTTCATTGTTCCCAGATGATCTTGTCTATTTTGTCGTTTGAGCACATTTCGTCCTTGCTTTGAGTCATGTGCACTTGTCCCCCACATTAAGGTTAAAGCGTATGATTGGGTATAGGCAAATGCTTATAGGCATGTCTTCTACTAAACCTAAGCGTAAATGTCGAAAAGCGACAACGTTTCCACCATGCAGCTTTCCTAGCGTTTAGTTTTCTTTGACCACACGTAACGTCCATAAGCGAATTAAAGTTTTGTAACATAAATCAAACAATACGGCTTAGTAACCACAATAATTCTGTTATTTGTATGCATAGTGGACTTATTTTAGTACAATTAATCCGGTTGTTTTTTTGAGTTATAACAGTACGGTTTCTTTGTAATTTTGTAATTAACCGTGTGAATAGTGGATTGTACTATTTTGCTTTCGTTGTTTTATTTCTGATATCGAACATGCGGTTTTCTTTTATACCTAAGGTATTCTCTTTATGCCCGGCCCATGTTACTTTAAGGGGCATAGAGGTTTCTGGTGGTTCTATAAAAGAGTAGGTTTAGATTTTGGATTATATTTTTTGCTTAGGTTTAGGCTTAGGAACACATTTCTGCAACGATTAATAGGCTTAGGCTTAGGAATACGCTTAATATACTGTTACGCCCCTTAAAGTAACATTGGCCTGTGGCCAATGTAAAGATCAGGGGCAGAACGTATTTCTGTGGGACTAGAATTGTATAAGCTTAAGCTTTAAACTATTTTTTTTTGCTTGGCTTATATAAAAGCTTTAAGCTAATTTTTTTGCTTGGCTTAAGCTTAGGCTTAGGAATAAACTCATTATTACACGTAGGCTTTTAGGCTCTGTTCCGTCTCTGTTCTTTACATTGGCCGTTTATGTGATAGAAATCCCGTTAATATGTTTGATCATTTTAGCTTAAAATCTGACCAATCATCGCCCTTTAAAATCCTGCCTCGAAGAAGTCCGTTTCTTATTGTTGTTAGCTCGTTTATTGGTGTTTCATTTCAGTAAACATTGTGGAGTCTTAAAGTGTGAGCAATTTCCCTGGCAAAAAATACCATTACAATCGTTGGAACACCAAACCATTTCATGACTGCCATGTGTTTAAGCGCATGTCATAACCAAGCCGCTGATAACTAATTCTGCTAGAGTGTGTAATGCAAACTTAGATCTCAGGATACAACTAGACGTGAAAAATAGCGGAGCCGGAGGTGAGGCAAACTTAGGTAATGTACATTTTTTGCAGAGCAGGTTACAGCATATTTAACTAAATTTCTGAGACCAAACGGGTCAAGTTAATACCTAAATCCCATCTGGCTACACGCTTGTTTCTTGTATATAAATAAATTTGCTAGGCTACCGCCCCACCTAAACCCCTAAGGAAACATTAAGTTGGCGAAGAAGCTTTCAACATTTTTATAACAGTTGAATTAGCCACGTTGCGAACCTTAAAACGTATGGAATGTCCAGTGTTTTACAAAGAAATACGACTAGCAGTAATAGAATTAAATTTAAGAAAAGAGAATTATTATGAGATGCCACGTAGAAATTCACCTATAGTGCCGTACGGTTATGGACGGCGCCGGACGTTATCAAAAATATAGCGTCATCTTTAAGTATACCTATATTTTTTCTCAAACTCAAAAGAAGAGGTATTTTTACGCTAAACTACTTGTCATACACAAGCTTCGCCGCAGGACAGAGCTTACAACAGCTTCCAGCAAGATTTAAGAAGAGAAATGTTTGCAATATACTGATATATAAAAACTTTCCTGAAAGAAAGTAACAGAGAACAACCGGAGGTTCGCCTCCGGCTCAAAATCGACCTCCGGCTTCAGCTCCGGTAGATTTTCTGTCGGAGATTCCACCAATTTCGGTAATGAAATATGCTAAATTTTACAATATTTATTTTTGAGCGGTTTCTTTTAGCTTTTGATACAATTAAGGAACATCGAAGTATAAGTTTCATAAAATGTTTTATTTTTCTGCTAACAACACAATTGATGCGTGCAAATATTTTTGGTAGTAAAATTTAGCATAATTTTGCAAAATTTATCTGTTTAGCGCTTCGTTTTACTTCTGTCGCAATTTCCATCAAAGAATTCCCGAAATTTCGCAGAAAATTGGCCCATGTATATATAGAACAGGGTCGGAACAGTAGTATAAGCATATTCCTAAGCCTATTAGCCTAAGCGTATGGATTAGCCTATTTCTACGCCTAAAAGCCTAAGCAAAAAATAGTCTAAAGCTTAACCCGACTCTATTATAGCCTCTCCGAAAAACGATCCGGCCATGTTCTATACATGGGCCATTTTTACTATACCTAATTTCACCTCACCTCCGGCAGGTTTCGTTGACCTCCGGCAAGTTTTACCTCCGGCTCCAGGTCCATTATCTTTCACCTCCGGTTGCCCACCGGGAGCAGGGGTGACTACACTTTAGTTTTATAGACTTCTGACCATGTCTCAATTTTCGGGAAAGAATTTTCCAAATTTCGAAGAAAATTAGCGTAAAACCAAAACTTATTAATAACATATTGCAGATATTGGCTAAAATCAACTAACTAACGATCATTTTCACTGCCTAGTAAGTTCGTCTCACCTCCGGCTATGGCAAGTTTCGTTGACCTGCGGCTCCGGAGTATGTTTCACCTCCGGTTGCACCCATGCTGTCTGTGGCTCCGGAAGGACTTTCGCCGAAGGTCTTGAGTGCAACGAGTTCCTTCCTCTTCATTATTTCTTCCTCCGGTTGCAACCTTATGCTCAGAATATATATTATAGGCTATGCGAGAACATTAAAGCCTATCGACCCAAAAAACGCCCAAAAGCAGTCTGAACTTTTAGTACCAAAAATACAAATAACATATGAATCACAGAAAAATCTAGAAAACGTCACTACAGATCCTATTTATTTTGATCCAGTTGCGGGGAACGTTTGCGACAGCTTTCACAGACGATATTTAGCAACGTAAATATTGACTAAAAATGACAATGTCATCAATTGCCGTTGTCGTACACTACAAAAATTGATGAGTCAAAACTGACTCTCTCCGAAATAGGCTTTTTCGCACTACACAAACTGAGTCAAATTCGACTCACTTAGTGATTTGTATGAGTCGAATTTGCCTCAGTTTGTGTAGTTCCGAAAAGCCTATTTCGGATAGTCAATTTGACTCACCATTTTTTGCACTGTATATATAATAAACACAGCTGAGCAAAAATTCCCAAGATGGCATTGGAACACAAATAAGAACTACATATAATAATCACCCGGAAACAATTGGCAAAAAATCACAGTGACTAAAATACAATTACGGAATGATACGCAATAGACTCTGAGAGTCTCTGATGCTTAAGTTCGCTCATATCGAAAATATTCTTAGCTTACAACAATGTATCGTCCAAAAGCATATATAGCTGGTATAACAGGGTATATATATATATATAACCGTAGGTCTGCGTCCGGCTCCGGCAGAAAAAGCGACTTCCGGCTCCAAGACAATTTTTTACACCAAAAATTGTATTGTTAATGTGTGTTTGTATATAAGTTTTCGTTCAATTTACAGAACAAATGCCTCTGGATTTTTTCTAAATACACCTAACACCAAATTTTTTGACTACCCTTTTATAGATATTTGCTAAAATAAACTAATTTAACATTCTTTAAACTATCTGATTACGCGTCACTAAGGATTCACCTCCGGCTCCAGTTCCGGCTACGGTCGTACTCTAGCCGGTAACTACTATACATCGATAGACCAGAAAATCTCTGTACTTCAGGAACACAGACCAGATAATTATCCGATGAGCATCAGACATCACAAAACGAAATGTTATGTTTGAAGTTGATATGATTATCGTTTGTTTAGTTTGTCCGCTAAAAGTAACTCTTATCTTTAACTTTTGATTTCCAAGAATTTTAAATAGCACATTACAAGCAACAACAATAGCTATAGAAATAATAAAATATCAAAACACACCAACCAATTTTTTACTGATGTGTTTTCTCTTATTTGAAGCCATCGCTTGAACGCAATGGTTTGAAATTTCGAATGTCTTATCTTCAACGCTATTAAGAATTTAACGTAACATTAAATTTAAACTCAAAGCTGCCAGAAATTTCATTTCTTTCCTACCAAAATACTACACTTAAAGCTTTAAGTCAAAAAGAGACCTGAAGGACTGTTTTTACAATATGCATTGCAAGAAGTGACCAGACATTCTTGATTCCGAACATCGTGGTAACTTCAAATCAGTACGCAACAAATCATTGACGGGCATATACTCCTAAAGGCCGTAACTATTCTGGCTTGCAAATGATCAAACATCCGGCGAAAATTGTTGGCGTTCACTTGTTCCGGTGACAGTTCAATCGCAATAAATATTGCACAAATTTATGCATACACACCCTGTATATGTAAATAAACGGAATGCCATGCAGGCAACAGTATTGTGGAATATAAACAGGGATACAAAATTTAAACTAAAAAACTATTAAATTTGAGAAATAATAAATATTTGATACGTTATATATTATCTCAAAATATTGGCAAATATTACTTTGCTAACAATGGCATAAAAATTGAAATAAATCTTGATACACAGTTCTCAAAAATACAATGACAATTTTAATTATAACCGCCCGTCCCCTTTGATACCGGAGGAATGTGGGACTTAAAGCCTGATAAGCTTTGGCCTAGGATTAAATTTAGGCTTACCTTTAGTAAGTAGGGCCTAAGCCATGTACCACGTGTGCCTTTCTTTTCAAACGTTTTTACTACCAAATACGACGACTAATAGTCATCCTCAGTACTTTTATACTGTCCCATAAACCATGAATTTTTAATAAGGACTATATCTTTATCGTTCAATTGCATAAATTAACCAAAATAGAAAGCGAACAAAGTGGAATGATGCTCTAGCTACAATATACAGCGTTCTGTACCACCAAAAAGAATAATATTAAAAAAATCAACACTAGAGATATAGCAACGATCATGGTAATATTGGAAAAAAATTATATCGCGTTCATTTCACTCGCCTACATTAATTAAGGTCAGAATCATGTTGTACACCCGCAGATGTACGCAATTGCAGGCGCAAGCTATGCAAGTTGAACTATTTATGATATTTACAAAAGTAGCATCAAAGGTCATTTTTTTATACAGTTTACGATGTATTTTCACACCTTTGCTTGAAAATGCATACAGATTATTGAAAAATCACAGTAAAATGCACATGAACTTACGCTCTGACCACGAAAATGTTTAACACAGGATTGTAACTAAATAACAATGTTTCAACGGTAGTCCGGTGTCGGTCGAAGTTCCGAAAAATGTTTCAGCTGCCATTTTGGCCAAACATCAATTTTGTGCCGAAATTCAGACTTTTTGTTTTATGTGCAATGCAAACGGGCAATTTCGTCCGCAAAAATATTTAACTTAACCTCAGCGGCAAGCACTAATTCTGACCGCAGCTGTAGGTCTAATGTTTTTCTTCTGGCGGCCCAGCGTGTGGAGTCGCCAATTTCTGACGAGTCGGTTGGACGCCCCATATTTCACGCGCATATTCTTCAATTGTTCGATCGGTGCTAAACTTTCCAGACGACGCAATGTTCAGCAATGCCATTTTGTTCCACAAATTTGAATTCTAGAATAATGACAAACCAGGGTGGTAACAAAGGTTCGGATTCGGATTGGGCAAAAAAACTTGAGGTTCGGATTCGGCTGTGAAAAAGCCGAATCCAACAATTTTCGACAATACGTTTTTCATTGTCATGCAATAAAAATGTTCAATAACTAGTCATATAAATCTATATTATTTGTTTCAGATAACAAATCTCAGAATTGAGGTCGGACTCGAAATATATTAACGTTTAAAAGTTATGCGGCTAGCATTGCGTTGATATTCTGAAACAAATTATAGATATATCTGAAACGTCTCCGCTCCAAACATCCAAAACAGATACATGAATTACGGATGTGCCGGTTAATCGGCATCGGTAATAATCGGCAGTTTTCGTGAGTATCGGCACTGCATAAAAATTGACGATTCTTTGCCGATACTTTTTGCACATAACAGTCAGTTTGAATGCTATTAATTTCATTTCTGGACGCAAATCAGTGCGTCTGGTTAGGAAAACTGATATCTTTCTTGCGTTTGTGTTTGAAAAAATTAGTTGATAAGAACCGTTACTCTATAATTATAATTGTTTATGATGGTTAGGGTTAAGTCTTCATATAATTATGTAATGTAGTATCCTATCTGTTTATTAACCATGGTGTACTAAAGTTGGAATCGGTTCGGCAAAATTTCAAAATAAGATTCGGCCTCGGTATCGACAAAAATTTTGGTATCAGCACATCCCTAACATGAATTACTAGCTATTATCTAATTTGCAGATTGCCTGTACTCACTGTGGCAGTTCAGTTGCTAATACATTATTTTAATAAGCGTTTGTGCGCTATTGGCTTTGGGGCTTTCGAGCATAAGAACTTTAAACATAGCGTTTAGGTTCAATAGCTACTCGATAATTAGTAAGTTAGGTGCGTGAGGTATGATATCAAGGCTATTATCTTATACCAACGGGTTTACTATACAATTGAGCGTTGCGGTCATAGTGGATCTGAGCATGCAGAATGTATATTATATTATTGTGATTAAAAATTTCAAAGCTTGAAAATTAGTTAGCTACTCCATTAGCGTTTATAAGCTTGTAATATTCAACTCGACGGCTAGAAAAAAGTAATTGGGCCAAAATTTTCCGAGCTTCTCTCAAATCATGTAGTTTCACTGCGGCTGGTAATATTTCTGTATTCATTTACGAAAGTCACATTACTTTGAACGTTGCACTGACACGATCTTGGCACTGGATATAAGACTCGAAATCGGCACAGAGCAAGAATCTGTAATATAAAACTTTACACCTATAACATAAATAATAATAACTACACAGTTTAACCATTATCAACGTCTGACATAGCATTACAATTGTATGTAATTCGGCACATATTTATTGCAATAGTACGAACTTGCTAAAATTATGAATACAACCGCTTCAACTAGACGAACACCTGTTGACTACCACTGTAAATGTTCAAACTGGAATTAACTTGTGTGAGCCGATGCAATGGTTTAGGTACAGGATATTGTATGTTAGTCTTCTTCAAAGCAGAAAACGATTATAAAAAAATCCACAACATCGTAAAATATAACACAACAGCAACTAAAAGTATGCAAATTCAAAATTTAAAATACCGATTTCACTCAAACTGAAATACTTAAAATCACCATGCACAATTGGAATTTATATCCAATGAAAGTCTGATCATGATCAAAGTCTGATCATGATCAAAATCTCTACGAAAGCGCACGTTAATTATTTTAATACCGCTGCCAAGTGACTCAATTGACGGAATTACAAAATATCGGAACCACGCAAAAATTCCTACCGATCGTGATATCGTAGGATATTTGCAATATCCTTAAACAAATCCGGCTGTGTTGGGCTGAAAAATCCTGACTCGATTTGTTCGATGCATTTGCGTAATTCTGCACTTTTTTGAATAAATTCACTCGAGTCGTAACTAAAGAAAAATATATTCACATCAAACATCAAAAATATATACCAGGGTGCAACCGGAATTACAATTTATCCGGAACCGGAATTTGAAAATTTTACCGGAACCGGAAAGTGAAAAATGCATTTCACCAAAAATTTCATTTTAATCTTATTTTTTAGTCGAACATAGGTATTTATTTTATTTGTTGTATTTTAGATTTTCATCATCGACTGAAGTGAAATCCACCATCAATGGCTTATATTCGGAGTACAAGTGGCTTTCAAAAGAGATTCTTATTAGCAAAGTTAAGAAAACGGCCAAATTATAACACCGGAATTTTTAAATCCGGTAAAAATTTACCGGAACCGGAAGGTGAAAAAATGCCGGAACCGGAGTTCCGGTTGCACCCTGATATATACATCAGACATCACAAATATATTTACATGAAACATTGAAACAAAATGCAACAATAAGCTTTATCACGATGTTAAATTTTACAGCACATTCCACTATTAATATTTCAAAATATCGTATAATATATACTGCGGATTTTTTTCTAAACAATGTGATAGCCACACACAAGCAGAATACGATCCAGCTGCATCGAGACAAGTAACACTCGCACCCGGATCAAACTACAGTGTTTGTACTTTCAAGCGACAAAAAATTACGATAATTAAAAAATTTGAGGGTAAAAATTTTTCAAAAAACACAAACGTAATAACTTATACGTAACTATTTTGCACTACGAAGCCTTTTACCCTTTCGCTTTCAAATCTTCAACTTGTTGCACCGTCATGCCGAAAATGAATATGTTGTCTACACCCATTTCCTCTCGCATTTCAACATTAGCACCGTCCAAAGTTCCAATTGTCAACGCTCCGTTCAGCTTAAAAACACAGTAAAACAATATCAAGAGAACTCCAAATCAAACACCAAAAACATTCGGCTACAGTCAACACACCAAACAGGTGCGATTACTTCCAGTTTTGTTATTCGTTATGTGCCATATTATTATCTTTCAGCTTGAAAGCTGTTTATCTAAAATAAACGCAAAAAAGAACTAACCATAAATTTCATATTTCCCGTTCCTGAAGCTTCAGTGCCAGCGGTTGAAATCTGTTCGCTCAAATCCGCAGAAGGAATAACTTTTTCGGCCAGGCTCACACGATAATTTTCCATAAATATAACCTAAAATGAATACATGGTAAATATTTTATAATTCTAACATTGAAATAACATTATATTGCATGTTATTTTTGTGCAAGGTTACAAACCTTGAAGACGAGAAGTCATCAAATACCTTTTGAAAATTTATAATACAAAAATAACTTCCTTTGGCTTCAATGATTAACCAAATCTTTATATTTTAAGTACACATTCACGGATAGAAATAAGTGCGCAGTAACCACGACTTTGTCTCCGGCCGTAGTATTATACTTTTTGTTTGATTATTCTTTATCGACCAGTTGCGTTTCGTTTTAAACCGCGATTGCAACAGCGTTGATATCATTGAACAATTAATAGTATTCAATCGCGGGTGCAGTCGCGATTATAATCGCAGCAACCACGAGCAGTTCAAATCGCGTTTGTATACGACTGCGTGTAACAAACGAAAAATCGTGGTCAGAGCCGCGGTTTGGAACGCGACAGCGAATGCTTTTAATTCTGTCTCCGATTGTAAGTTTAACACTGGCCCGCAGCTACTGCTACTAAAAGCCGTATTTGTTGAAATAATAATTTAAAATCACACACTTCTTGTGTTACCACAAAAACATCACTCCCTACTCCTGCATAAATTAGAAAAAATCATTATCAATTTCAAAAATAATCTTAAAAACACACCTTCAGCTTATCGCCAATAATCGGATCATTATTCACCAACTTTGCAACTGAATTTATTAACTTTATAATCAGTTTCGCATTATGATAACCAGGAGCAGCCTATAATATTTTAAGTTTAACCCATAAATTCAACACTTTACGCAAGCATTAGAAACTTGCACTCTTCATAAGCTGGAACGCCCAACATGCGTACGATCAGCATGAAAACGTTTGTGCATTCGCTAACGTTTGCGCATTGCGCAAAATTAGTAAGTCATAATTCTTCATTTTATCACAAAAATTATAATAATGAAGTTTTAAAATCAGATTTCTATATTTGGATGATTCTAACTATATAGGTATGAAAAATTGTTCTATTCGCGACCTTCTAAATGATAATGCAAAACCCAACCTTGACGGTTTCCGATACTACATATTATCAACAGTCTGATAACTACAACTTCCAATAAGTTGACATAAATAAAACGTTGCTACGGCATATTTTACCTTGCCTCCAAATAACACGGTTCTTGGCACAAATGGACCAGATGGATTCGCTTTGATTCGATTATACATCGTAATGATATGGAGACAATTGAGTAGCTGCCTTTTGTATTCATGAATACGTTTCACCTAGAAGTTCACAAGACTAGTAATGCAACACAATAATAATTAAACCAAATCAACTATTCATCCTATAGCTAAATTTTTCTACGACGCATTGAATTCACAATTCAATAATAATCAATTAATGAAGGTAGCAAACAAGCTTCACAAGGAAACTTATAATACGAAGTCCTTGCAACTGGCAAAATTCGTTTAGATTTATATTTTACGCTTTCATCGTTATAACACGGTAGCACAATAAATGTTTAAAGCAGACAAATAATCTCACGATCAACTAACCTGAACGTCAAACATGCTGCCTGGATTAACTTTAACATTGTACGCTTTGGTCAACCATTCAGCAACCCGCTGTTTATTGTCCTAAAATCATAGTAAATCTTGAAAAGTATGCAAAGCAATATTTAGATTATGAAAATAAACAACGTTACCTATCTTATCAAATTGAAGTAGTAAAGTCGAAACTGTGCATTGTGCATTACCTATTGTTGACGATGACAAAGAATGCGAAATATTTGGGAAAATTGAAAACTGCAGCTTGTCTTTTTACCCTTAGTTAATCTAAACGTGGACTTCACTATACAACCTGAGCCTCCCATAAGAGCCAAGCTGGTGCCATCATCCTACTCTTCCCAATTCAACGTTGCCATCAACAATGTTAACCACCACAGTTCAAATTCATTTTTTCTATGCATCTCATAAAACAGTGCTTTGGCCCCAAGTTAAGCCCTAATCACTTAAGCCCTAATCAGACGTGTAAGTTTTTTCTGTGAGAACTTGCAGCTACAACTTGCACTTGCAAGTTTTGCCTAAAATCAAATTCAAAAAACTTGCAGCAGAAAATAATTCATTAAAAATCATAGTTTCGAATTTAGTTCACGTGTAAATAACCATACAAGTTCACTGAATTTATTGCAGCCGCTATCTTATTGGCTGATGAAAAAATGCAAGTTCTGCGTGCAATTTGCAGCTGCAAGTTCTCACAACAAAAACTTGCACGTCTGAATATGGCTTAAGTTTCAAACAAGAAAACACCGTTTAACATTACCTAAACCAAAATATTTATTACCATACACAGTCTAATTATACGAAAAAACTTAAGTTTAAACTACAAAAAAACAACAAAGAAATACAATACGTACTTGTTTAACTCGATGTATCGCATCTAGCAAACCTTTGTCATTGACCATGGTTTTCAATTGAGCCAATTGCGACAACTCCGTAATCCATCCTTCTCCAATTCTCTACAATCACTTATGAAATTAATGTATTTCACAGAAATTATGTCCTTCGTTTAAGGCTGCTGAAAACCAGCTGTACTGAGTAAACGCAAAGACAGAACAAAATAGGAAATTTATAATTTCAAAATATCACAAAAATTCATTTTTTTGGCTAAACAACAAAATCGAAGTCACATGATCAAAAAGTTTTTAAAAAAACTTTTGCGATAACTTGCATCAACAATAATATCCGAAAGTGTAGGATTCGATAAAAGTAGCCATCGTCGAGGAGTGATACCATTGGTTTTGTTTTGAAATTTCTCAGGCCATATTTCGAAGAAATCTTTGAACCTATGCAAAAGAAAATAAAATAACATTAAATAAACACGCCAATGCAGTTCAATTCAATTGTACATTCAAAACTTTCAACAATAATTAATCTCGCAAATATTCGTGATTCTTGAACAATAGAGTCTAAAGCTGTTTCAGATACACATCTCCGAGCGTTTATCCGTTTGAAAACTTAACGCTAACATCGCTAACGGCTAATAAATATTATACGCATTGGAGAATATGAGCCGTCGTGCGAGCATAGCCAATATTAAACGAAGCAGCTGTTATGTTTAACTGAAAACTTATATAAAAATGACAAAAATATGACATGTTTTGTGTTAAAACTTACAATGTATTTTTTATGATTTCTGTATGCAATGCGGCAACTCCGTTGACCGCGTGGGAACCAACAATTGCTAAATGAGCCATGTTGATTCGTTTTTCACCTTCTTCTTCAACCAATGACATTCGACGCATTCGGTCAAAGTCACCAGGATACCGATCAGCAATAAACTGTAAAATAATACCACGATATTTAATAATAATAATTCTCACGTTATATCAGTATTTAATCTCGTAAACCCCTATACACATACTTTATCCTTTTGTAACTCATTCTTAAACAATTACCGCTTACCTATCGACTGTGAATTGGGTAGCTTTAGAATTGGCATAATCTTTGATTTGAACGCAATAGAGTTAAACTCGCTCGTTAAAATCAAATTGTATTTATTGGCTAGCTTAACTTGTGTAAAATTTAACGCCAGCCTGTTCCGTTCCAAACAAGCAATCAGAAAATTAATTTGATTATAAAAACCAGAATGTTTTCTTTGACTTACGCGCTTTAATACTACAAATTTAAACAACTGGAATTGGCCAGTCGTTTACCTCTAGCATGGCATTTAGTACATGCTGGTTTAAACCAATTTTCTATTTAAGGTTTTGTTCTAATTTGCGTAAAATTCAAAACCAACTTCTTTACAATCAAGGACTAATTTGTGTTAATTTTAAAACCAGTAGTACGTTTAATTCGAGGGGTAAGTCGATTACCTCCATAAAATGATGGTTAATCTTGTATATAATATCCAGATGCCGTGGTAATAGATGTTGCAGAAGTGAAACCGGCCATCGCTCCAACGCTTCAGGCAGCACAGTATGATTTGTGTATGCAAACGTTTTGGTCGTTATATCCCAGGCCTGAAATAATAAAAGCTCACAATATTTACCGCTTAAAACAGCAATACACATACTTGAAACTGATGGAACGCGATGTCGAGAAACGACAACTCGTCTCCTGATGATACTTATTACTGTATATTCATTACAAGCTGCGAATTTTCAGTATTTAGCAAAGTTTCAGAATTTTCTTTGTTGTACGCTCTCGTAATGACCATCGTCAGTGCTTTCAGTAACACAGAAACTTACTCAGTGTGTTACACAGTCACGGATATGCAAGCTTAGCACTAGCAGTATATATAACTGCGTGTATCTCTATACACCGAAACAAAACCCGCCACCAAGCAATTCTAAATCTTCTAACGTAAAAATTTTACTACGAAAAATTATGGTGGTAACAAAGGTTAAGATTCGGATTCGGTACAAATTTGCGGTTTGGATTGGGATTCGGTTGCGAAAAAGCCGAATTCAATAATGTTCGGCAATGTGTTTTTTTCAGTTTTAAGCAATAAAAAATTTAACTTGTTATATATTAATAAAAAAAATTTGTTTCAGGTCACAAATCTCAAAATTGACGTCCGGCACGAAATATATTAACGATTAAACTACCTTGATATTCTGAAACAAACTATAAATACAACTGAAATTTGCAACATACAACATTCCGATTCGGCAATTTGGCAATCTGTTCGGATTCCGTCAAATCGTGGACTCGGTGCCACCATGCTAAAAATACATTAATACTTGAGTATTAGGTAACTTCACAAACACGCAGATACCTCTTCCCACGGAATTCCTTCAATATCGACCAGTATTCGCATCAGTTCAGGCACAGCGATCGAGGGATGTGTATCATTGAGTTGAATAGCTACCTAGAAAAACTGTAAAAGTGTAAATTTTTTGTGACATTGATTTCTGGCTTTTATTTAATAACTGAAACATGTGATTGAGCCATGAATACGGACTATGAAACACTGGTGACCTCACACAAGCCTTCCTTTTTATACGACTTTCCTTGACCATTACACAGATGGTGATATGCCTCGTTTCAAAGTTGATTTGATCTCGAAAACGCCATGACAAAAAATACCGAAAAAAGCTTTTACACACGTCACCTTATTTGGGAATAACTTCAAATCCTTTCGCGGCAGTGACTTGCCTCCGTATTTAACTGATTTGAAACGTCGCACAATGTCCGTCAATGTAGCAGCAACCATAAAGTATTCCTGCTTCAATCGTAGCTCTTTACCCTCGAACATCTGATAACAGCAACGCGTACAAGAATTTGTGAAGCACATAACTTTTGTTTACCAAATTCAGAATAATTTTCTTTTACGTGGATAAAATATTATACTCTAAGGATCCACAGCTTCGAGCTTTCATTAGGGCAGTACTATATGAAACGAATATCAAAATGTTGATAAAATAAATAGAGCCCCACTGCGCGCTTTAAATCATTGTTCACATCAATTTTATTACCAGCGAGTTATATGTATAAAGGTACAACCGTTTTCTTTTATACCCCAAGTACATTTCATCGTTTGCATAATGATAGCTACGTATGCTAACTAAACTTACTTCAAATTTTGATCAACGTGATCTGACTTACGTTATCATTTGGGTATAGTACTCTTGTTATATTTTCTGCCATATTTCGATCGAGAACGGCTTGAATATAATCACCTTCATTGACTAAAACACAAAAAGACATGATTAAACCCAGAAATAAGTACCTTATCAATACTGTAACTTATCAAAGACATAGTGACTGTTATGTAACATTCATTTAAAACAAATATACATGCAAAAGTTGTCTTGAACGATGACCAAATTGATACAAAAATTAACGTAGACTTGCTAAACCTTACACACCTATTCGAAAACTATAATTCTGAGTTTGTTTTATCAAACAAAACAATTTCATTTAAAGTTCCGGTATAGCCTTGAAAGCGCATAACCACAGTATCTTAATTGCTAGTAACCACAGTATCTTAATTGCTAGTAACCACAGTATCTTAATTGCTAGTAACCAGGCAGCAGTGAAAGCTTTATACTAACACAATTTTACTCCAGACAGGCAATACTCACAATATTGTAAATCAAAATTATTTGATGCCTTTGCAGACCATAATCGAAGCGTATTAACGTAATTGTTCTGATATCCAGGAATCGGTGTATCATACGGCATTGCAAAAACAGTCTGAAAACACAACGGAGATGAACGCAACAAAATTTTCGTAATTCGTAAACAAATTATACAGCAATTGCTAGATGCTAACGAAAGCTAATTTAATCAGTCATTTGTAGTTTAAATATAATTTTTCAAAAAATTTGACCGTTATTTTCGCTTTACTTATACACTTGCTTTACTTATACACTTGAATCTATTAGTTCGCGTCATATCAAAAAATATTGTTATCCGTGTAGACCTCGCTGTTTTAAATATTAAGACTGATTACAGACAAGACATTTAAAAAACACATGTGGTCAGTGTGCAAAGCGGAACTGGATTATACCGGAATCGGAACAGCAAATTTATACCGGAATCGGAAACGGAACTACAAAATTTGCGGCTATGTGGATAATTTGTATTTACACTTTTGGCTGGCAATAATTCTCAAAGACGTCGCATGAACAAACTGGCAATGATTTTTGGCTCCGTAAAGCTAAACTACAATCAATCATTGAGAAGTTAGCATGTCGAAAACAATTTAATAGATAAATGATGCAGAATATTTATACAACATATCACAACAAGTAGGCCTAAAATTAAAATGCAGAAATTCGAACTCCGATTGATTGTGCAATCGGAATCGGACTCGGAACTCGTTTTGAATCGGAATACTAATCGGAATTCCGACTGCACCCTGCAAGTGGTATTTTTCGACTATCATTTAAGCATATGTATGTAGCATTATACTTGAGTATCCTTCCATGTAGCTTTCCCGCTGTCGCCGTACGAAACCGAACCGTAGAAATTAACCGGTAACATATATTCAGGACGCGCTTTTTCATAAGGATTGCTATAGCGAAGCCAGTTATCAGGTTCTTCAACCTAGAAATAAACAACGCGTAATAGGAGTAATTCATGATCATGTCGTATTTGAGAAACCCACAATCCAGTTCTAGCTCCAGTATTATAAGTTACCGGATATTTATCGCTGTGAATTATGCCATAACTCTGGGCATTCGCTTCTCGACGGAGCGGCGGGGCTTTAATCGAGAGAACTGGTTGGAAACCGGGCTGAAAATAATGAGGGGTTAATTTTTACCGCCAAAATTACTGTTTATATTTTTACAAGGCTAAAAATACTTAACTGGGGAGTAGAATTTCGAGTGGAAGGCATAAACCGGGGGCAAATCGGGCTTGACAGAGAGGCTTTGGAAGAAGGGAAGGCCCATCTCATTCCCGTAGTAGCGAACCCCAGTAATTCTGCATTACAGTATAATTTATGATCAAAAAATAGAATATCACGACTTTTGTTCGATATGGAAGAACTAAGCATGTCAGGGAGCATAGTTGATACGAAAACAACAGTAGAAACAAAACAATAAATAATATGAACCGCTACGTGACCAAATTTTATATACTTTTATTGAAATATTTGATAGCATACTCAGGCACACGGCTCTGGCCGGATACTTTACTATCCGACTCCTGCCTTCTAGTCCGGTATTTTATGGTATCTGGTCGCACCTTAATATTCACGTCATGTAGGGCGTACAGACGTTGTGATCTCAACTCGAAAACCCAACCACTAACCTGCCAACCATCGCGAATCCTTTGCGCAAACAGTCCGTATTCGTATCTTAAGCCGTAGCCCACAGCAGCCATTCCTAGCGTTGCCATCGAATCCAAAAAACATGCAGCAAGTCGGCCTAGACCACCGTTCCCAAGTGCTGCGTCTTCTTCAATTTCTTGAAGCTCTTCAATATCGAGACCAAGCTGTAAAATGAAAAATCCCGTTCTGACCAAATGCTTTTAAACAGTACCGCGCTTACAACCCACCCTTCGGTCCACGTGGGGACGGCAAAAACCTGCGTCCCAGACACGACAAAACCAACCCATCATAATTTTTACGAAAGCATTCCGTATATCGTTATATCACGACATAAAATATGAAACCATCGACATCTACGGCAGTTTGTCGTGTAAAAAACTCAAAAAAGTACGAAGTTTTTTAATTTTTTATTACAGCAATTTCTCGTGAATTTTAATATATTTCTAAACTACGATATAGGAAGGCACATTAGGTACAGGGTGTAACGCAAATACAACAAAAAATAACTCTGGCAGTGAGTGTAATGGTCAACAACTTATAAACTGAAGGTTGTGCTATACTTCTCACGCGGCGCCTTGCTCAACCCTAAGGGTGGCGCTATACTTTTTGAACATTTTATTGCCGTCAGGCGTAGTCTGCCACCATCTGCCACACGACATGAGTTGGCCCACCATAACAACGGGCAAATGTGCAAATTTTTTGAACCATTGTTTTTTGGGTGAAATGGAGGGTTTTCACCCAGATTTTTCACAAACTCCCAGCGACATTCAAAAAACCCGCCAGAAACACAACCAAGACTTCCAAGTGTTTTTCTGAGAACATAATTTTACTGAATTCTGAAACTTAAATCAAATTCAAACTCAGACAAATATGCGTAATATTTTGCTACCTTGTTGTGTTGCGTGCTGGGAGGCCTTTGTCATCGCAACTTTCATATACAGCTTAACGCTAGATTCCGAAAGACTCTCATGTCTTGTGGAGATTTTGTGCTGCAGAAGATACGTTTAATAATTGTCACTTTGCTCGTACGCGGTTTGTAGGTAAATAGTGGCTTAGCGAATGATATACTGTATGCAGAAAAGGGCCTTTTTTAAAACATTAATTTCACAATATCAAGAGTAAGCTCTGTCCCTGCCGCAAAATTATCAGCATGTTTTCAGCCTGCGAGATGGGTATAACGGGTAGTCAAAAATATATTCATTAATTAAAAAAAGCACTACAATAATTGTTAAACCACCAACAGCTTACACAGGACATTAGTTCACTTTATACAGCAGTTATGACTTGTTCCCGAGCCTACGTTTTATATGTATATGTAAACGTACAGGGTGCGACCGGATATCCGATTGCGGCTCCGGTAAAAAATCGACATCCAGTTCCGGTATTTTAACTAGCCGGATATTATTTTTAGAACACTTTAAAAAATTTATACCATCATTTGTATTTACGCTAAGTACCATCGAACTAATTGACTTACTGCTACATATTTATTCTTTCACATATGTAATGTAAATGTTTGCATGTGACCATATACGTTCACAATCTTGAGTGGGTTACAATAACGCTAGAAAATCAGATATAGATGACGAGTGTTATTTCAGGGGCGCATAATATATCTCAGCATAAGCCAAAACTTCCGCAAAAAATGGGTTTATAACTAAGCATGAGCCTAACCAAAAATGATTGCCTTAATCCGAGCCAGGGATGAGCGGAGACCGGCCATGAAAAGCCTCAGTCTCGGTCTTGGTCTCAATCAATGTTTTGTCATCACCCAAAAAATTAAATTTTCAAAATAAATTATTTCTAATGCATTTTTCGTAGTTTTTTTTCGTTTTTTCAGTTTTTATGTGTTTTCAGAATCTCTGCTAATAATTGTTGCGAAACTATGAAAATTCATACATTCCTAGCGATATTTTATTCACCAAAAATTACTTGCTTCAACAATATTTAACTTCTGCTTTTTATACGTAGGTCATTCAACATTTGCTGAATGCTCGACTTCTAGAAACCACTGAGATTCAAGAAACCCAAACCTGCCAAATACCGAGACTTGCCAAGAATCAGACCGAGGTATAGATTTGAATTCATTACCCGGCTCCGGCTACAGCTCCGGCCGGATATTAGATTATCCTGCTGTGGCTTCGTCAGTTATTGGTATCCGGTCAAACTCTGATAAGCATGTATATTATACGTATGATACATACGTAATCGAACGTATTTGAAAACACCCACTGAAATTAAAAAAACCCCACCAAAAACCTCACGCCGAATCTTGAAAAAATTAACTCTGCTTTGAACAACAAATTCATTTAAGTTAACTAGCGTTATACACACCTGATACATTGCTTCATCGCACGTTGCCTGTATCCCAAGGTTTGTCATTGTATTTGCCAACGTTCGACCCATCAAAAACTCGAGTGACAAGTAGTAAACACGCTAAATACAATACACAATAAAAAAGATGATTTCTGTTAAACTAAAATGCAATTAATACACCGAATACAGGTTTTAACATTGGCAACTTCGCGTTAACCAAAATGTTAGGACTCGAGTTGAGTAAATAAGTCGCTCTCGGATTAACAACTGTAATCAACATGACTCTGTGTTAGCCGAAATGTTGGCGTTCCAGTCCAGTAAATTATGCTGTCTCAGATTAACAACCGAATTGAATGTTACGTTAAATCATATGTAAATTTGAACTTTCTGAAGAACTTTGCATATCTAAGTAATAAAAAATTCAAAGCAACGTGATACACCACAACGGCTGAAAAAAATTAGGGTTCACAATGGCATCGATTCAAAGAACCTTTAGCAATCTCTAACACAGTATATTTCGTTTACGCAGTAGCAAATCGTTTTGATGACTGATTTTGTTAAATGATAAAAACAAAGAAAAAACCGTGAAAAAAACTCGCTTAACGCATGATTTTAGCTAGTTCAGTAAAAATTAAAACAGTAATTTGGCGTTGAAAAATATTTTAATTCGAGTTCCTGTTCCTGTTCCGGCAAAAAAACAATTCATGTTCCCGTTTCTGTGCGAGCAAAATCTAGTACGAGCTGAAACCCTGTTTATACATAATTTGCTGTATTTCTGCTATATATACACCTGTATGTCTTCAGTATTAACAATTTTTAATTTTATTGACAGCAACGATTACAAAGACTTGTTTAAATTCATAAGCATTTACATACGTCTTTTCAGCATAACTAGGAACGATAAAATACATAATATGTATATATATACTTAAAAAACGTAGATAGCAAAACTGACAAAAAGTTTAGCACACCGCCAACCACAAATAAAGCCAATTATGACCCTTCACGTACAAAACAAATACTTGAATTTAAAACAGTGCAATTTTCAAAAAACATACGTATTTGAACGTTTTGTTTCAGACCTTTACGATGTTTGATCAGGTGACTAGAGCCAAAAGCCGATGATGACAGTATTGAACTAGGTTATATACACATTTTGCGCAGAAAACAATTATACCCCAACACAATTACAGAAGATAAAGTTTTTCAAACATGCAATTATTTGTCAATTATACAGCTCCGTCCGAATATCAAAACACTTCATATTAAACTACAATATCTTAAGACAGATTGGTCGGACATCAACACATTTTGACATCCGCATAAGGCGTTAATTTTCAATTAACTTGAGTAAAATCCTGCTTAATATTAACCAGTTCTGTCAGCAGAAATAAAACCGTCGCGTTATATTGTTGCATACATACGTTACACATTCATAGTGCACGTTCATCATTCAACACGTTTGTTCAACACAATGTTGCCTCACATATCGATAACAACAGCAAGCATCAGTAACAAATATGAGTACCCGAATCTTTCTAACTTTAATACCAAGAAAGTCCAATGATGCAAATCATAAAATACAAAAATGCATCTTATTGTATACACCAATAGAAATCAATGATGGCTATCTCAACAACAGCTGTCGATAGCATCGCTTCTTTAAACGAATTTAATGAGCTACCAAACATTCAAATCTTAATTGAGTAACTGTAGATCAGGATCAGTAATATATTAGCAAAGTTTTTTCAATATGGTCAATAGACATCGCTATAACTACATACATACGCACATATCTAGTCAACGCACTGCAAACATATACTACGTAAGTGGTTGGTATATTTTATATACTTTCTAAACAAAACAGAAGCCAACCTTTGGATCATTATCATAGTAATGTTGCTGCGTTCGAATCCAGCGTGAAACTAGGTGGTCCCTCACTGTTTCCGCCAAAGCATAATAATAATCACGAGCGGTAGCTACATTACGATCTTTAATTTGCGAAAAATGCAAGTAGCGGTTAAAAGTCTTCTTAATGTTCGAGACATTTTCAACCTAAAACACATGTTCACGCAGCAGTATACACCACCATACTTACAATCGAACCAAGCTGAGAACTGCACTGAGTACAATTACAATTATGTGCTTAGAGGAAGACGATTAATGATTAAACAATATAGCGTTATTATAAGTAACCAATGCGAAATTCGGGAAGTAATACGCAATTCACGAAACAGAATTTTCCGTTTTCTTATCAAAAATAGGGATTATATACCAGAACAGTATTTGAAACAGGGATGTGCTATCTCAGTCAAAACTCGAGCCCTGAAACCGAGATCCAACTATCGAGACCGAGAATTCCACGAACGCTTTTAATGCAATTTCGTATCTCTTCCTTGTTTAAGCGTAATACAATATTATATCTGCTCAGCTCAGAACAAAAATGCTGATCAATAAATAATATTAAGCTAAGAAACCATCGCAAAATTTCAATTTTTATTTTATTCCGCACTTGCGAACAATGGCACAAAAATAACATAATTAATTACACTTTGATGTGTCGTCCTACTACATAACATGTGGTTTTGTTTGCAATTCAGTTGGTTGGTATGTAAAACACCGCTACTGAAAAGAATTTATTTTCAAAAGATAAGTATAAACAAACAAATTTTCGTACAGCATTATTATTAAGTTTATATACCGTACTGAGGGAAACAAATATTATGATTTGCGGAAACCAGAAATATATAACGAGTTTTTTAAAAATTATGGTGCAATATAATAACAATGATTGATAAAAAAGCGAAAAATTCATATCTAAAAATCAACCAATGCAATAGACATCAGTTTATTGTGAACGTCAAGCAGAAAAATGGAAACTTCTTTTTTCTTCGGTCTCTATATGAAACCTATCAAGACTCAGAAAACGAATCCATGACCTGCAACATACTGAAACTTGGCGATACCGAGACCGCACATCCCTCATCCGAAAACCTATGTTTTTTACAAAATATGTCTACCTGTGCAATACCGCGAACACTAATTTGCTTTCTTTTGTCGAAATCAGTCAGCAATGACATGTTACTTGAATATACGTATATATTAAAGGAATACAGGTTATCTAAGAAAACTAAAAAGAAAACCATATTAATATGAATGGTTGGTTGTAGGAAAACAATACAATTTGTTTCTTTCTAAGTTTAAACTGTAGAAAACATATAGTCGGGCGGTAAAGCCTAATCGATATTAGGGAAAACCCTTTTACATCCCTAAGGTGCGATTGGATACCAAAAAATGGCGAAGCCAGAGCCGGATGATCTAATATCCGGCCGAAGCAGGATAATTAATTGAAATCTGATACTAGAAGCTTAATATCACACGCCGTTGCAACATTTGTTTGGTCCATGTTACTGTTAAGGGCATTCAGTTTTCCCTAGATACTATAAAATAGAGGTGGCTAGGATTTAAGGATATAATTTTTACTTTGCTTGGCTTAATTATACGTACTTATTTTACGCTCAAGTTTAGGCTTAGCCTTACGAATAGGAATATGCTGAGATATATACTGTTACGCCCCTGGCACAACACTGGTCTGTTCATGTTTATCAAGTTTTTGAGCGTAACTGTAACTTAATAAAGATTGTGAATACACAATTAACCAGGTTTTCCCATCATCGCCTGGGGTTTTCCGCCGTTCGAGCACAGCAAGAAAAAGAACCCACAAAGCGACCTTACTTTTTCGGCTAAATAACAAATCGCAAACACTTATTCCAACCTATTCTGCTACGCTAACAGGAACTAACTTTTGCTGGAACAAGAACAGCAATTGAATTTCTTGCCGAAACAGAAACCGACATTTGAAACAATTTTCATCATCGAACTACTGTTGCAGTTACTATTTACCCAACTAGCCAAAGTATTTTAAACAAATTTTCAGTAATTTCGCCGTCAAATTTGTAGAAAACGCTTCAGATTTATACTTAAAAACTGATTAAAAAACAGAACTAATTGCCAAAACTAATTGCCAAAACTCTCATTTCGAAGTAGCAATTTTATAAATAATTTGCCACAAAACCGCAAAAAAATCCTGTTCCTGCATATTACTTCAAATTTTGTCAAACAAATCGCCTTGTCAGTCTAGACAGAAACTAAAACTTCAGGCGTTATGATTAAACAGCTGACAGAGTGAGCTTCCAGAGCGGGGATCGCGGAGGGGATCGAACTCTCAGCCTAAGGATCCTTAAGCGAACAGTACAGCACTGCGCCACGCAGTCTGCTTCTCCAACTACTTTTATCGTCTACTATATATGTCTACCGTTTGCTGCCGACAAGCATATTATCCAATTTGCATTTCTTATATTGCATATGCACCAGGTAAAGCATGTCTCATACATGCTTAAGTGCCCCAATTTTCAACAAGGTCGTCCATTGACCGCCCACCATATTTTGACTGGATACCGCGTTCATAGCGAGCAATTTACCATTGCGCTCACTGCGTAGCCCATATGCTTTACAATGTTCATTGCATATATTGCATAGACCCAGGACGAGCATATCTCACATGCTTCCTTACTCGTCTTTCTGCAATCAAAACAAAGTGTTTCTACTAAGAAAGTTATTGTAAAGCTAACAAATTTCAAAACAACATACATTCGAAAGAGCATAAATCACCAAAGGGGAGAATTCGACTTTTTAGGTATGCTGGTATACCTGTTTTGTTATAAAAGCAAGGCAATTCGTATACGAAGACAATATATAAATCACAAATACAAACTATGGAACAAGAGAAGCAAAGACAAATTTATTATAGAAAAACACAAAACAAAGTCAATTAATTAGTGGTCAGAAACCACAAACAAACACAACTGTCTATTTTTAATAAATACTTATAACACTTTTCACTAATTTACTTTTTCGAGAATTTCCTCTGGACTAGCAATGTAGTTTAAAAATTGTTCAGGCAATATATGTTCAGTAAATATCTGTCACAATATTGTGACGTTATTTAGTGCTCTTTTTGTTGTACTTTTATAGTAAATACCAGAGTGTAAACGGATAGAAAAAATAACGTAAGCAGAAACGGATTGTGATCAAAATAACGGAAACAGAAAACGGATATTGAAGTACAAACTTTCAAAGATGTTTCAATTTTCTGCCAATAGAATTGAGGTGTGCAAATATTTACCCGGCTTTCAAAAATTTGAAAGAAAAATGGCGGACGCCCGAAATTTTTAAGATTTTGGATGAATTCCTTAATTTTTATTTCATCTCATCTTGCATGATATCTGTATTTAATAAAAAATGCAAACGTTGAGCGTAAAAACAAACCGAATTTCTGGAATCTCTATGTTTCTTACGAAAACTGGAACGGAAATGGACATTGATTTTTCCGGAAACGAAAACAAATATATCCGGTTGTTCCCTGGTATAAAACGACCGAATTCGAAATTCCAGCGAAACTTTAGTCAAAATTTAGATTAGGAAGAGCAAAACATTAGAAAGGACCATTATAGTAGTTCCGCAATCGCTGAACATTTGTGTGAAGGGATTTACATCGTACTGCTTAACTTTAAACTACTTTGCAGAATCTGTTGGGAAATATGAAAGACGCTCTTCCGCTCACACGGTTTCACGGCTTATATACGGTATGCGTAGGTTGTGGCGAAAAGTTTGAATGGCTGCGCAGCTCAGTGGTTTAATACGTGGATTCGAGACCCACCACGTATATATCGAATTTTTGTTACAGATATGCTGCAATTGTTTAAAATACAAACGGAATTTACGAAATTAATCCAAAATCTTAAAAAATTTCAATGCATAGTCCATCATTTAAATCTTTGGAATACCGGTAAATTTATGCACGTCTTAATTGTGTTGGCAGAAAAAACATTTTTGAATCTTTTATTCCATATCCGTTTTCCGTTCGCGTTTTCGTTTTTACTATCCGTCTGCACCCTGCATATTAATACTAAATCGTAAGGCAGCCTCGGTAAACACATCTCCGTATTTACAGCGCTATTGATGTACGTCTTATCAGAGACAAATTCACAATTATTAGTTAATAATAGGGTGTTAAAGAATATCAAAAATAAGGGAAACGGGCAGTGTTGTGTAAAAAGGTCTCAACGATGCTTTATTTTCCGAAAATAAATTTAGGCATGTGTATATGTATATACGCTGCAATTTCGAAAAACTTCAAGAACAAATAGCAGATGCACTTAAACTTTGTAAGACAACAAATTAATTTCGATATTTTCATTTCATAATATTCAGCATATAAGTAAAAATATGTATATAACTGAAATTCCGGTATTTCTGTAAACTAGTGACGGTAAACTAAAGGTGAGTGATGGGACGTGTGCCCCAAAAATTGGACCGAGCCGACGAAAATTTTTTAGTTTGTATTAAGTTTCGGTTATTTTTCAGAAAAAATGTTGAAAATATTTGCGCTCCTCGCAAATTTAACTAAGCAGAGTTTACGGTTGCATTTTTTATGGCATTTTCATACTGTAATCAATGGGTTTCAAACTTACCCTTGTGAAAAACTTACCTGACTGCAGGGTTGCCCAAAGTTATGTATTGTGAAAATTGCAGCATATTTGAGTTTTTCATTACCGCAATTGGTATTTCACTGCTCGACCAAATTTGAATTTTTGTAAAATTTTGAATCTTATGAGGTTCCGTCCCATGCGAGATTAACGTTATATCAGGGGCAGCGTGAGACATATTTTGTCCGTATTAGACTACTGGGTAAGTCGCATTCGTCGGCACTGTAAAAAAATGGGGAGTCAAATTGACTGTCTTAGAAATAGGCTTTTGCTGACTACACAAACTGAGTCAAATTTGACTCCGCCAGAGTCAAATTGGACTCACTGAGCGATTCAGTGAATCGAACTTGACTCTGGCGGGGTCTAATTTGACTCAGTTTGTGTAGTCATGAAAAGCCTATTTCCGAGAGAGTACAATTTGACTCACCATTTTTTACAGTGTGCTATTATTATGACGTATAGGTCACCATTTGTTCTTCAATATCATATGATATTCACGAACTGCGAATACCATACGGTATATTTTTAAAGGTCTGCATACTTGAGGTAACATACCCAAATTGCTCTGTTGAATATCATATGCTGGAAATTGGAATTTGAATTTTTGGATTATGTCGCTGTAGTTCTGAACGATTTTGTCGGAAATAAATTTTCCGGCGTTTTTTTGGTATTTAAAAGTACATCTGCGCCTCTGTAGTCCAACTTTCTAGTCCTTTAACACGCGCAGATTACAATGTCCTGCTGAATATCATATGATAATTATTCGTTGAAATTTTAGAATATCCTATGATATTCACATAAATGTCCGACAGTATCACGTGACATACCGACACTTATACAGATTGAACATCTGAGAGGGCGGTTTGTAAGGTAGTGTCATATGACATCTGAGTTATGTCTGTTGACCCGATATGACAGCCCTAATTTTAAAGTTGACGTCGAATCAAGAGCGACAAACCATGACCCCCTTGCCACGGTTACAAACAACGTAAATCCCGTGCGGCAGGGTTTTTTCTTGGGACCCAAAAAATTTTTGTTAAAAGGTTGGACAAATTACATGCCATTCGACGCAGAATGTACACTGCAAAAAATGGGGAGTCAAATTGACTCTCTCCGAAATAGGCTTCTCCTGACTACATAAACTGAGTCAAAATTCGACTCGGCCAGAGTCAAATTCGATTCACTGAATCGCTCAGCGAGTCGAATTCAACTCTGGCAGAGTCGAATTTGACTTAGTTTGTGTAGTCAGGAAAAGCCTGTTTCCCAGAGAGTCAATTTGTCTCACCGCTTTTTACAGTGTAGAGCTGAGTTCAACTGTTAAACTTTTTACAGTCAGACCTCTGCTTGACAAGTTATGGCCAAATAACTGATTCGTTGCCGTCCCAAATCGTCGGCAGCGCCAAAAAACATATTTGTCCATTGTTTCTTAAAATTCAGCACATTTCGCATATATGATTTGATCTACACCTGTACCAATTTTGAGTTGAACAACAGTAATAGTTAGTGAGAGTTTGAAAACATATTACTAACTGATGTTAGTTGCTATACAGATTGGATAATATGGGATTCTAGTTTGAAAGTGTGCATTTAGATTAAATTATAAAATCACTCATGTGAAAAAAAGGGTTAACCATTTCTCACATAAATATTTTCAATTTCATATGAGATGTAATTTCAAAGTAAGATTCGATCCCCAGTCTCAAGTGTGGGAGGCGTGTACGATGACTACTGAGCTATAGGAGCTTGACGCTCGAGCCTGATTAAGCTCTCACGTCTTGTAGAGATTTTGCACTGTGCATATATGTTATAAATGTTAAACACTGCTCACAGTGTGTGTATTGCTCGTACATTATTGTATTTAGTTGCTCTTAGTATACTCTATGAGTGAAAGGATTAAATCTCTTTAGTCATTTTCAAACGTTTCAGTTTTTGTTTTTGTAATGCGTCGACGCTATGCGAACTCGGAGACGATGTAACTACCGGATGATACGGTGTGGCGATATCGTGAACGAATTTCCGTCGTCGTTCAACGATAACCGTTTCTTTTTCGCGACCTTTAAACTGTTCGAACGATGTGTTAACCGCAATTGGCAATGTCTGGGTTGATTGTTCTACGGTTTGCCGAGAAACTACAGTCGTTACTGGTTCAGTTACTTGAATAGCGGCATCTTTGCTAGCAGTTCGACGCAACGTTTGATTATAGCTGTGGTTGTCTTTGCTGACACGAGGTGAACAACATTTTCTGCGCATTGCTAAATTATCAAAATTACTGAAACTAGAACTTTTTTGCTAATTTGTTTGACCAACATTTGTGAGAAAATAATAAATCTACCAACAGATGCATGGCCATTATGGACCATATATAACCATTCCTATTATACCAATGTCAACTTTGACCCATCAGACCACATCAAATTGGTTGGAGAAATACCTCAATCAATGATGCTGTAGTGACCCGAATGAGAGTGGGGACTGATATTTATTTGGCCTCTCCAGATTGTGTCCCCTGCTATTCGGTTACGGCCTGGATTAAACGTTTATTTATCTTGTTTCAAAGGCTTGAGCGATAATGCAAAGATATGTGCTTTCAATACTTAAGTATGCTTCATAGTTTCGAACTCAACTTTACCTGGGCCCCGAGTTGTTTATGCACTACAATTAGGAACAATTGATATTTTTGGACCCTAAATATGGTTTAGGGACTCCACCCACTTGCGGACTCTTATTAGGGATGCGGACTCCTATTGACTGGGAATTTTAATTCAAATTTTTGGAATGATTCATTGCGTTTCGAACGTTTCGAACCAGAATACAGATGTTAATCCATGACAAACGAGCGGTGAGTAAATTTTACAAACTACAACTGACTTTTGTATATAAACTGCAAAAAATGGTGAGTCAAATTGACTTCATCCTAAATAGGCTGTACGCGACTACACAATCTGAGTTCAATTCGACTCCGCCAGAGCCAAAACTGCGTTGTTTTCCGTAGAGCCTATTTCGGAGATAATCAATTTGACTAACCTTTTTTGTAATGTAGTTTAAATGCAATGGGGCGTGCAGCTGTCGAACTTTGAAGATTGCGATAAAACTAAATCTTGGGCTGTTAAATTTTCGTCATTAACTAAAGTTTTGAAAAAATAACATTCTAATAAACTTAACATTTTGTATTAAACACAACAGTTAATAATCTTGAGTATTCATTCTTTCGGCAAATGTTTCTTTAAGGGGTGTAACAGTAGATTAAGCGTATTCCTAAGCCTAAGCCTAAACCCAAGCGTTGCAAAAATGAAATCCTAAACCTAAGCCTAATTCTAAGCCTGAAGCTTAAGCGTTGCAAAAATGAATTCCTAAGCCTAAGCCTAAGCAAAAACTGTAATCTAGAATCTAAACCCACTCTTTTATAGACCCACCACAAACCTGGACGCCCCTTCAAGTAACATGGGTCGGTTTAACAGTTAATAATCTTGAGTATTTATTCGTTCAACAGATTTCGGTTTCGCTGTTTTTTGCTGAATGTTTAATTGATGTGTACCCGCTTATCCATTGTTGAATTTATGGCAAAATTCCATTCATTTAACTTACAATTTTCGTTAACGAAACCACCGCATATTTCGCTAATACCACATAATAAAATTTGATACTAATTTTCACAGCGAACAAGACTTTCGATCAAAACAAAGAACCAACAACGATAATTGTATGGTCGTTGGTGATTGGGCCCATGTAAAGATCAGGGGCGGAACGTTTTTCTGTGGGACTGCAATAGAGTCAGCTTAAGCTTTAGACTAAATTTTCGCTTAGATTAGGCTCACTCTTAGGCTTAGGCTCAGGAATATACCGATTATTATGCTTAGGCTTAGGCTTAGGTGTAGGTTACGCTTAGGAATATTCTTATAATACTGTTCCGCTCCCCAGTTCGTTACATTGACCGGTGATTGAAAAATTAAGGTGTTTCCGCTATCCGACCAATTAATTTCTAAACTATGCCTAAACCGGATACTAACCGCACCCCCCATTTTTTGAAATTTACTTCGTCTTCTTAGCAATAAGCATAGGCATACTAACAAAGCTAAAATTGCAACAATTAATACAAGCAATACATCGGTATCAGTCATAGTTTCCTCCTGAGTACAAGTAAACATTTTAAGTAAATTTGCGAATGTTTCAAACAAATTATAATTTAAAAATTCGCTATGTAGAATTCGTTATCCTGTAAAATACCATACAAACCGGAATTAACCAACCAGAATGTGTAGTCATGACTTTGTAACTGCACCTTAGTTATTTTTAGGGGCGTCCAGTATCCGGTGAGTCTATAAAAAAGTAGGTTTAGATTCTAGATTTCATTTTTTTTGCTTAGGCTTAGGCTTAGGAACACATTTTTGCAACGCTTAGGCTGTGGCTTAAGCTTAGGAATAGGCTTTGCTTGCTGTTGCGTCCCTTAAAGTAATATTGGCCGAAAATGATATTGCTTGTAGGTTTAATGAGTGTCATATTTGAAATTTGCCACTAATCATACGATTATCTTTTCACATTTTTTATTGTCGAAGCAAAATTACATATTGCGAACGGAGCGTTGTGAAGTGAAAAAGTTGCAAATACCTATGAACCATAATACGAGACAATTATCCCCTAAAGCAGTTATATCACTGCTTTTGTTGACAGATTTCAGTACTTAGTAAAATTACGCATGTTTCTTTGAGATAAAACAATCATATCATTATGCTGACATCACCTTCAAACTCTCGTGATGCAAGCATGGACTTAAAATTGCCATAACAAAGGATTTCTTAGTGAATTTCGGTGAGCATTATTGTATATACGGTTTTATACTCTGTGGTTTAGCCAGTTTTTCATTTCCGGGACTGCGTAGCCTAAACATTTTGAACACTGAAATCCACAAACGTGACTATTTTCGCTTCTGTACTAAAATGTCAAAAAAAATATTTCGCTGCTAAACATTAATAGCGTGCAATTGCTCATCAGACGCGCCATTAATAACAATACGACACTGGAGCGGATGTGACAACTCGTTGTAGTCCGGATGTTCCGGTTGAATGAGTTCATTTCCTATCGATAAATCAGGGGTAGAAATTTGGCCACCAGCATTGTCTAATTTGAAATTGGTTGCGGTAGACTTGGACGATTTTTTACGCCGTGTTTCGGTGTTACAGTGACTGTTCGTTTGTTGTTGTGTTTGTTGTTTTCGTAAATGGACAAATTTGCGTCTGTTCGTCCGCCTGGTCATTGCTGAAAATGATTCACTTTGGCGTCGTAATCTGGACAGTTTTAGCAATCTTAGCGTACGCCTTGCTTGCGATTTATCGTACACAAATCGCACACATACACACACAGTGCCGAATATCCATGTGCACAGACTGCATCCCAAGCATGCGCTTACTAACAGCGACCATAGAATAACATTAAATGCTGCCGGATATTCAAAATTTTTTCCGTATCTGTCAGTAAGTTGAATTGATTCCAGGGTAGAACTGTCCGGACCAGTTTTTGGGTCGGTATATCCGACCTCAACGATAGTGTTCTTAGTAGCGGCATAGTGACCATTTGGACCGTCACGACCACTTTCAATTTGTGTCTCAAATTGTCTGCCGCTTAGTTGACTAATTAATCCTACCATCCACCCAGAGGGTTTGTTTGTTACAAGGGCGTTGATTAGCAAACCTACCCATACTGCAAAACCAACAACCAGAAGTGCACGAAATAACGCATACGGTGCAAGAAGTTGACCGCTATTTGCATAAATCCCTATTGATCCTAAAACAACAGTGACCAGTACACAAATTAATGCAGTCAACTGATAAACAGTCGTATTTGGCATATGCCCATCTAAATCACCGCCAGATTTAACGAACTGACCGACAACTTGCATTATTAACGCAGTTGTTAATAATCCGTCTAAGACTAACAAAATTGCAGTTGCTTTTTTTGCATGAAAACAACAACAATAGTATTTAGCGGAATCTTCATTGAATTCAACCGGCTGTTTTGGTGTCGTTGTTGATTGTGGTAGTTCGTCGCTATCCCGACCAGTAGTTGAGGTATTTGTGCAATAACTACGTTGGGGCAATAATAATTCTGTTGCGGACATTATATATAGATTTTTAAATATTTTTAATATTTAAAATGAGGTTCGTGTATTTAAATACTTACAAAGTGACGCTGATTAGGGCCCATGTATAGAACAGGGCCGGATGGTTTCCGGAGGGGCTATAATAGAGTCAGTTTAAAGCTTTAGACTAATTTTTTTGCTTAGGCTTAAGCTTAGAAACAGGCTCATCCATACGCTTAGGCAGGAATATGCTTACATATACTACTATTCCGGCCCTGTTCTATACATTGGCCCTCATTAGAATACGGAGGATTGTGTTGACTTGGAATCTGAGAAGCTTTTCGGCATAGGCAGGTTTAACCGTTTCTCACATGAAAATTTTCTATTTCCCCTGACACCTACTTTTATGCTAGCATTCGAACTTCAGTGACTGGAGTGGGAGGCGTATACTATCACCACTCAGCTATAGGAGCTTGACGCTCGAGCCCGATGGGGCTCTCACGTCTTGTGGTGATTTAGTATTATGTATACGAGTTGCAATTGTTAAACACGGTGCGATATATACTATTCAACGTATATACACTGCGCTGAGTTGCCTACAGGCAATTCAATGTGAGAAGGGGTTATAGATAGTAAACTGAAAATTTTTCGCTTAACCCTTTCTCACATGAATATTTTCTATTTCCCATGAGACATACTTTTATGCTAGGATTCGAACTCCAGTGACTGGAACGGGAGGCGTATACCATCACCACTCAGCTTGAGTTGCCTATGGGCAACTCAATGGGAGAATGGGTTATAGATAGTAAACTGAAAATTTTTCGCTTAACCCTTTATCACATGAATATTTTCTATTTTCAATGAGACCTACATTTATACTAGGATTCGAACTCCATTGGCTGGAGTTGGAGGCGTATAGCATCACCACTCAGCAATAGGAGCTTGACGCTCGAGCCCGAGGCGCTCTCACGTCTTGTGGTGATTTAGTACTATGTATACGTGTTGCAATTGTTAAACACGGTGCGATATATACTATTCAACGTATATACACTGCGCTGAGTTGCCTACAGGCAACTCAATGTGAGAAGGGGTTAAAATCAGGTTCAGTAAGCGTGTCTCTAGTGTTGACATTGGGCCTTTGCCTATAATGATGTGTACTGACACTAAAACTGGTATTCTTAAATCGGTTCATGTTACTTTAACGGGCGTCCAGGTTTCTGGTGGGTCTATGACAAAGTAAGTTTAGATTCTAGATTACATTTTTCGCTTACGCTTAGGCTTAGGCTTAGGAATACGCTTTTGCAACGCTTAGGCTTAGGCTTGGGAATACACTTTGCAACGCTTAGGCTTAGGCTTAGGAATACGCTTTGCAACGCTTAGGCTTAGGCTTAGGAATACGCTTTTGCAACGCTTACGCTTACGCTTAGGAATACGCTTTTGCAACGCTTAGGCTTAGACTTTGGAATACGCTTAATCTACTGTTACGTCCCTTAAAGTAACATTGACCCTTAAATCTGTAGCATCCGTTACCGATTGGTGTAGGCCTTGAACATTTCTTTACGTTGACTTGCGAAATCTTTTAAACTGGAAAATAAGTTGAAACGCAATCCAAATGTGACTTAATAGTCAACGTGTACAACTAAAACGTCAACATTTGTCCAAATCAAACCCTGCTCGTGCAAACGGCTTTAGTCCAGTTAAAAACGGATAGCAAAACACTGTTTATCTTTTATCATTTACAGTTTAGCGTTTAACGCAATAAAAATATTTTAACTTATCAGAATTCACATTTTATAGTTTTGTCTACAAGCCGTGAAAACGAAAATAAAATGATGTATGAGACTGTCGCTTTTATGGGTTTTACCAAGAGGCAACTATAAGAACCCTCAAGAGATTTACAGGTCTACGCTATCACTATATATATTTTGAACGAACAGGGTCCATGTATAGAACAAGGCCGGATCGTTTTCCGGAGGGGCTATAATAGAGTCAGTTTAAGCTTTAGACTATTTTTTGCTTAGCCTTAGGCTTAGGGTTAGGGATAAGCTCATCCATAGGCTTAGGCTTACGCTTAGGCTTATGCTTAGGCTTACGCTTAGGCTTTGGAATATGCTTATACTACTGTTTCGGTCCTGTCCTATACATTGACCTTGAACAGTATATTAATGGGACCACGTGTAGTGTTAGAAAAAAAGTTGAAACATTTTCTGAAAATGGATGTCGTTTCAGCTTTTTTTGTACTTAAGCTACAGTTTTTAAACCACCGTTGGAATTATATAAATGCCGACCGGGTGACCGAATAATATTATTAAATTACTAAACGTGATTTTATGATAAATGCGGTCAAATATGCTGGGTTGAGAATTCGACAAAAATAGACAAAGGCAGGCACTTTTGGATCGTTTTGTTGTGCCTGAAAAATACCTATACATTATTGATATAGCACTATTCATGCTACAACCGGAGGTCTGCCTCTGCTTCGGCGAAAAATTGGCGTTCAGCACCGATAAGGGTGGCGTTTGGCGTACGGTTCCGTCCGTCAACGTGCAAGTCAATTCTACAAGGCTTTAATTGCGGATACTTTTAAAAGAAAATAGCTTATGAACCATCCAGGTGATACTGCGCTCGCCAATGTCAACAAATGTTCCACCATTTAAATACCTAGATAATTTACGATAACTCTCTAAAATATTAATGTACAAAATTTTAGCCAGCTATACAAATGACCTTCAAAACAAATCGACCGGTCAAAAATAGTGTGTACACCACCCTTTTAATAAAATACAGTGCAAATTGTGCGGTCAATGTTTAGAAACTGCAGGGTTTAAAATTTGTGCTAATTCTTCAAATTTTGGTGGGAACACTTAAATTTTGGCTTGAACGTCAAATTTAGGCTTGAAAATTTAAATTTTGGAGGGAAATTGAAATTTTGGCGGATTCAAAATTTGGCGGGGGAAAAATTAAATTTTGGCTTTAAATTCAAATTCTGGCGAGAAAATTGAAATTTTTGCTCAAAAATTCAAATTTTAGCCTGAAAATTCAAAGTTAAGCGTGGAATTCATATTTTTCGGTATTATTTTTTGGCGCAAGACAAAACACGTTGTCAAAATACCCTGCTATTTGTCGAACATGTCCTATAAGAATAGACGGCAAAAAACAATATACTAGCTAAATAGTGTAAAAATAATTACTTAGTGCAAGAAATAGCTGTAATTTCATTACTACTTTCGGCTCCGGTAAACTATGTTGACCTCATATTCCAGTACCGGTTGTTTTCACCTCCAGTTGCACCCTGCGGTATATTTTCCACAAAAACGAAACTTATTTATTCACCTTGGGATAAGTACCGAACATAATTGTATGATTGCAAAACAGTTTGTTAAAAATTAAACTTTTACCTCATCAAAATGTTCAGTAAAGCCTCTTCGAGGAGCCGATGAAATGAGTAGATCTCGCAAATACCGGCCCATGTTACTTTAAAGGGCGTCCAGGTTTTTGGTGGGTCCATAAAAGAGTGGTTTTAGATGTTAGATTACATTTTTTTGCTTAGGCTTAGGCTTAGGCTTAGGCTTAGGCTTAGGAAAATATTTTTTGCAACGCTTAGGCTTAGACTTGGGCTTCGGCTTAGGAAAATATTTTTTGCAACGCTTAGGCTTAGACTTGGGCTTCGGCTTAGGAAAATATTTTTTGCAACGCTTAGGCTTAGACTTGGGCTTCGGCTTAGGAAAATATTTTTTGCAACGCTTAGGCTTAGACTTGGGCTTCGGCTTAGGAACTCATTTTTGCAACGCTTAGGCGTTAGCTTATGTTTAGGCTTCGGCTTAGGAAGTCATTCTTGCAACGTTTAGGTTTAGGCTTAGGCTTAGGAATACGTTTCATCTACTGTTACGCCCCTTAAAGTAACATTGGCCCAAATACATATGCCATATCTAAAAATCGAATCTGAAACCGAAAACGTTTAAATCGATTAATTCCTAATGCCTTCAAGCGGGTTTCATATTTAATACCATTGATAATTCATTCACCGATAGCGGTATCAGATACTTTATAGCTATGGTCTTGCAGCTTGACCAGGGTTACGCAATTTCTATACTGTTTTTGTGCCAAATCAGCGAAAAAATCTCAGCGGAACTTAATAGGACTGCGCACATTTGCAACGAAACCCTTATTCTCGCTTTACACCAAAAATTTGACTTTGTAAACCTGTGAAAGGTTGAATTATTCATATATTCTTGACCTATGCCCGAATTGTCAAATGTGTCTAGGATCGATTACCAGCAGGTGATAGGTTTAGTAACTTTGTAGCATGGACATGTTGAGGTTCGAAATTCAGCACATTGGTCGCGTTTGATTAGCCCTACTTCTGTATCAATTTTGAAATCTACAATTGCAGATGTTCGTCAGTTTGAAAACCTATCGCTAATCTGACGATGGGTGCTACTGTATTGACCCGAATAAGAGGGGGAGGGGTAATAAGAGGGTCCATATTTTGAGTCCGAATCAATTGGAGTCCGTATCCCTAATAAAAGTTCGTAAGCGGATAGAGTGCCTAAACCCTAATTAAAGTCCATAAATGTCAATTAACCCTAATTGTACCACATAAATGACTCCAGGTTAAATTTTGAAAGTACATTAACCTTGCATGATCGCTCAAGCTATTGACAAAAGACAAATGAATGTTTAATTCAGCGGATAATTGCAGTACCGGATATAACCGGTAACGTAGAACGGCGGAGCGTGGGTTAAAAATAAATAACAGTCCGTAACCGAATAGGAGGGAACCCTCTGGAGAGACCAAATAATTATCAGTCTCCCTCTTATTCGGGTCACTACAGTACACGCACTTGAGAATACGGACGTTAGTCTTCATATTTCGCTAGGCCCACTTTAAGGGGCATCCAGGTTACTGGTGGGTCTATAAAAGAGTAGGTTTAGATTCTAGATTACATTTTTTGTTTAGGCTTACGCTTAGGCTTAGGAACACATCCATGCAACGCTTAGGCTTAGGAACACATCCATGCAACGCTTAGGCTTAGGCTTACGTATACACTTAAACTACTGTTACGCCCGTTAAAGTAACATTGGCCTTTCGCTCTATGCTCTTTCAGCATGAGACTTGAACCAATGTTAGCGAAAAACTCGCTGCAAGACAACTTTCTTATAGTTTTTCATTTGCGATGTCAAAGAAACTACAGGTTTAATTGTAGATTATCATATACATGAGATAAAATTAAAGTTGATTGGCAACGATTCTGCTACTAATCACATGGTCAAGAATTGCGTTAACAAGACGCTGTTGTTGACAACAATGTGACAACTAAGATTTCGGCCCAGGTATAGAACAAGGCTGGATCGTTTCCCGGGGGGGGGCTCTAATAGAGTCAGTTTAAGCTTTAGACTAACTTTTTTGCTTAGGCTTAGGCTTAGGCTTAGGAATATACAGGTTTAATTGTAGATTATCATATACATGAGATAAAATTAAAGTTGGTTGCCAACGATTCTGCTACTAATCACATGGTCAAGAATTGCGTTAACAAGACGCTGTTGTTGACAACAATGTGACTGCTAAAATTTCGGCCCATGTATAGAACAAGGCTGGATCGTTTCCCGGGGGGGGGGCTATAATAGAGTCAGTTTAAGCTTTGGGCTAACTTTTTTGCTTAGGCTAGGCTCAGGCTTAGGCTTAGGCTTAGGAATAGGCTCATTCGTACGCTTACGCTTAGGCTTAGGAATATGCGTATACTACTGTTCAGGTCCTGTTCTATCCATGGGCCAAGATTTCTGTTTCAAACCTTAACCACATATCGGATGGATGTGAATGTAATATTTGCAATAGGTTTGCTGCTCGGGCCAATGTAAAGAACATGGGCGGAACAGTATTATAAACAAATTTCTAAGCCTAAACGTAAGCCTAATCCTAAGCCTAAGCGTAAGAATGAGCGTATTCCTAAGCCTAAGCCTAAGCCTAAATCTAAGCCTAAGTAAAAAATTTGTCTAAAGCTTAAGTTAAGCTTACTCTATTTCAGTCCCACAGTAAACGTTCCATCCCTGATCTTTACCTGGGCCGCTACTCGTAACAGTAAAAATCAAATATATATGTTTACATATATTTTGTCTTCGTATTGTACATACTCACGAAGCGTTTTAACTTAGGAAATAAATCTGGTTGACATGATGAGCGAAACAGTTTAAGTGTAACCATCTGAACGTACTCGAAACCGAGAAATTCTGTTTAATGTTGCACAAGAACTGTTTCAACCATAGTTTGAACGGATAGTAAAATAACGGAATCAGAAAACGGATATTGAAGTATATAAGTTTCAAAAATGTTATATTTTTCTGTCAAAACAATTGAGGCGTGCAAATATTCACGGTGTTATGTAAAATTTGAAAACAAAAATGTCGGATGCATCGAAAGTTTCACGATTTTGGATGAATTTTGCAATTTTTATTTCATTTTCAACAATTGCGGCATCTTTGTGAATGACGAAGTTGCCAGATATACGTGATTTATAATCAGTTTTGAACGGACGAAATAAACGGAATTTCTTCAATTTCTATAACGGAAACGAAAACGAATATCCGATTACACCCTGATTACAGGTCATCCTTAGCCAAAAATGTGAGTAAATCGGTTTAGGTTTCAAGTTTCACTGTGTACAAAATTTTGAATGCAAAAAATTTCGGCAACCTTTTATGTTCGTTAGGTTTGATTAATGCTCTTTTAAAATTACATTTTTCTGTATGCCATATGGAAAATAAATCACATTTTGACGGCAGATACCAGTTGAACGTCCTAACCGGCACAATTTGATCACAAGTTCGTTCGGTAACGCGGTCCGTATAAAGAAAGATCAGGGTTGGAACGTTTTTCTGTGGGACTTGAATAGAGTAATCTTAAGCTTTAGGTTAATTATTTTGCTTGGATTTAGGCTTAGGCTTAGGCTCAGACTTAGGCTTAGGCTTAGACTTAGGTTTAGGCTTAGGCTTAGGAATATGCTCATTCTTATGCTTAGGCTTTAGGCTTAGGCTTAGGCTTAGAAATATGCTCATTCTTACGCTTAAGCTTAGGTTTAGGCTTAGGCTTAGGAATATGCTCATTCTTACGCTTAGGCTTAGGCTTAGGCTTAGGCTTAGGCTTAGGAATATGCTTATAACACTGTTTCGCCCCTTTTCTTTACATTTGCCGGTAAGGCAAAGGTTGCATCGTATTTAGTTAACCGAGTAAAAATAGAGGATCAACAGAACTCAAGGTTTATTACCGGCTTTAGTTTTCAATTTTACTGGTATAGGCCCGTTTTATTGCTCAGACAGTTATTTTATTCTGCAAGCAATGCATATGGAAAAAACAGTTTAACCCTTTCTCACATGAATATTTTCTATTTCCCCTGAGACCTACTTTTATGCTAGGATTCGAACTCCGGTGACTGGAGTGGGAGGCGTATACCATCACTACTCAGCTATAGGAGCTTGGCGCTGGAGCCCGAGGAGGCTCTCACGTCTTGTGGTAAATTTAGTACTATGTATACGTGTTGCAATTGTTAAACACGGTGCGATATATATTATTTAAAGTACATACACTGCGCTGAGTTTCCTATAGGCAACTCAATATGAGAAGGGGTTGAAACATTCATAAAAACATCTTATTTCAATCTGTAAATCAATGTTCTTTGCTCATGCAAAAAATTCGCAGTTTCACGGCCAACAAATCCTATTTAAGTATTGTGTAAAAAAACTAGCGTCGTACCAATTTATTTAGGACACAAAGTGTCTACGGGACCAATGTTACGCCTACGCTGCCAAAAATGGTATGTCAAATTCACTCTCTCCGAAATAGGCTTTTCCGGACTACACAAACTGAGTCAAATTCGATTCAGTGAGCGATTCATTGAGTCAAAATTGACTGTGGCGGAGTCGAATTTTGACTCCGTTTGTGTAGTCGAGAAAAGCCTATTTCGGAGAGAGTCAATTTGACTCACCGTTTTTTGCCGTGTAGTGAAGCCCCGGTGCCGATCATCGAGGTAACCCGTGCGATCAGTCGATGCCTTCGGGTGGTTCGTCCAGGCACCATGTAAAACAATAAAACATTTCAGACTAAAATTGCATAAATTCCTTCCTGGCTTCGCTCGCGTTCTTTGTCACACGCCCATATTTTACGTTTTTAACTATTGGATTTGATGGCGTTTTTGGTTTTTAGTGTTAACTACTACACTCAAAATAATATTTCTGATATTACAGAAAAATTTTCTTACATTTAAGAAATATAATTATGAAGGTGCGCTTGAAAAGTATTTCTGTTATAACAGAAAAAATTTCAGGAACTTTTGAAGTAAAGTCTTAAACGTTTTCCTGTTATTTTTAGAAAAATTGTCTTAAATAACAGAAAAACTTTTCAGATTTGCCACAGAAAATACTTTTCTGAATAAATTTAGAAATACTTTTGTGTGTGTATAACCTCCTGTGTGACTCCAGCTAGAAAAGCCGCAATGACTCTGACCTGCCGTGTAGCGACATGGATATCGTTTTCAGTTTGAATTTTGCAGTTTATATGGAAATATTTTCATAAAAGCTCAAACAGGCTCGTGATGCCATCAATTCGGCGCTTACAAACAATATCGCTGAGCCGAGCCTGATACGGTCGCTTTCAAACGATACAGGTTTGTATGAACAGTAAGCGGTTCTTTTAGTTAACGAAACCGCTGTCACGAAACTGCGTTGTTCAGCCCCTTTATGAATTACCCTGAAACATCCTTGAAATTTTCATGTAAAGCATGACTACCAAATTACTCTATACCTCTCAACGACAGACCGCATACGTTCGGCATACTACAACCCCCTTTTCCGAGATCAGTAATTCGCTCCAATTTTGACAGTATTCATACAAATGAAACTAAAGCAACACAGTTGAAACGTTTCAAACCAGCTAAATTTCGTTCAAAAACGAATAATCTATAGGCCGCGGTGTAGTTTCCCGTACGATCCCGGGCGCTATTAGCAACATTGCTACTGTAACCGTAACCGTAATAATGGTTACCACTACGAAAAAGAACTGATCGAATATACGTGCTATATTATGCCAATCACTGTACAGCAACGCTTGTTGCTGTTTATCCCCCTGCGAACAGTCAATGAGTTGTCCTGCTCGCTCCAAAAGTGCTCCAACTAACAACGCAGTATGATTAGTGTATTGTTCTCTGTGATTTTTAGCTTTGTCGTCTGCAACCGTTTCGTTGGTTTCGTCAACGCTACCAGGTATTTCGTTTGTCTCACTGTAACGGTGAAAATCTCGTCTTGCTGGAGTAAAACAAGAAATCGCTCTTGGACGCGCTGAAAATTCGTGTTCCAATCGAAGCAGTTGATTAACATCAAGTGAACACGGATCACATGTTCCGAACAAACCACTCCGAGTACTCGTGTCATCTTGGTTTCGCCCGAGTTGTCTCAGCCGTTGGGCTACTCGCGACAAGTGTTCATGTTGCGATGTTGCCAATAGTTTGCTTTTATCGTTACTCGATTCAAACGGAATCACTGTTGGAAATCGAGATTGACCAATTTTACAGCTTTGTTTGCTTGTTCGCGAACATTCGGACGCTTCTGAGTCTTCGTCAAGTGTCGGTGGAATGTCAACTTGTCGATGTTCGAAACCACTGCGCCTTTGTTGCTCTGCTTTGCGTAGGACTACTGAATAAGAACGGCCTTTTCGTGATTTTTCGACAACAACACGTTTTGAAGCGTCTGAATTCAAATTGCCAGCTGCTATTTGACCAGACAACGAATAACTGCTGCCGTCTGCATTAACCACCCGAAACGATGTTGAATTTTTCGATCCTGGCTTGTTATCTTTTTCAATTGCTGATTCCTCGTTCGGATGTGATTTTTTATTTTGTTGTTGCTGTAACGCTAGTCCTTCGCTCATACTGTGCATCAATTTTGAAAATACGCCCATTTCTTCAAGGGTTTTAGCTTCTCGTCGCGTGGATGGTTTTCGTTTGCCGTGTCGACGGACGTCTTGACTGTTGGATTTAAACGATTCGTGGGTATGGTCTTCCCAGCGGATTAGCGGTGCAATGATTCTGCAACAAAACAACACCCGTATCCACACTCAATGTAATATTTGTGATATTTAAGAAAAAAATTTCTTACATTTAAGAAATATGGTTAGCATGGTGCACTTGAAAAGTATTTCTGTTATAAAAGCGAAACATTTTCAATAAAGTTTTGAAATAAACTCTGAAAATAAACGTTTTCATGTTATTTTTAGAAACATTGTCTTAAATATTAGAAAAACTTTTCAGATTTGCCACAGAAAATACTTTTCTGAATAAATTCAGAAAATACTTTTCTGAATAAATTCAGAAACACTTTTTTGTGTACAGCTTTGCTTTCTAAGAGGATATAACAATCTTAGGAAAGCAACGCTGTTGATTTCCCAACCCTTTACAAGCGTCCTAAAAATTTGTTAGGGGATCAAAATTTTTAGCGGGGCTGAAGCCCTCAATTATCCTTTGGTTACGAACCTGTGCCAGACTTGTGATGTAATCCGCATCACTACAATCCAATACAACATTTCAAAAACTGCGGGCAGTGTTGATCCGGTGATAACAGGGTGCAACCGGAAGTCTGCCTCCGGCTCCGGATCCGGCAGAAAATTGACCTCCGGCTACGGCTCCGAAACAAAATTGACCTCCGGCTACGGCTCCGAAACAAAATTGACCTCCGGCTCCGGCACCGGTAAAATTTATGCCGGAGGTTTCGGCAATTTCGGTAGGAAAATTTTGCAAAGTTGCACAACATTTATTTGCTTGACGAGTTTCGTTTTAACTTCTCGCAAAATCTTGAGGAAAGAAGTGCCCAAATTTCGTAAAAAATAAGCGTAAAAACAATTTACCAGCATATTGTAGATATTTGCTAAAAGTGACAAATTAAACGTCAAATTGACTACCTAAATTTCGTCTCACCTCCGGTTCCGGCAAGTTTTGCTCACCTCCAGCTCCGGTACTTTTCCCCTCCGGTTGCACTCTGCGTGATAAGTGTGTGAACCCGTTGTCAACAGACAGTATATACAGTCAGAGGGTCCTATCTCTCTAGAAAATGGTGCAAATATTTGATCATATCTGGCATCGAGAGAAGTTGAAATCCTCTTTGGTTTCATAAAATTTTTGGTTTCGTCTACTGCGTTGGGCTTTTGTTTAACTTTGTTTCAGAATAAATTTGTTGCATTATTTCCTTGAACATAAGAAATTCAAGTTTTAACATTTTGAACACAAATATCTGTTTTTTAAGACTAATGTCCGAACTTTTAAAATTTTCAGCCTTGTAAAACATACGACTCTAACAGTTTTCGAATTTCAACATAACGTATAAATATTGTCATTGTGTTGGTTTAGGTTTAGGCTTAGGCTAAAGCTTGTGGTGAGAAAATGTACAATATATACACTGTAAATTCCAATCACTTGATTAATCATATCAGCAACAGAGTTAGTTATTAGGAAGTTAATATCGGTCACTCTGAGTTGAGTTTATTCCTACTGCGAGTTTAGTTGATTCCGGGTGAGTTGAATAATTAACGCAGAGGGAATTTTGTTCACTCACAATTCTGAGTTCTGATAATCCTAACTCAGACTGAGTGATTCAACTCATTCTGAGTTTAAAATCAACTCACTGGAATTTACAGAGTAGCGGTAACAGAATTAATATAATTCCATGCCTGTAAGCAAGAAAATGTAACCAGTTTGGAAGTTGTTTTTGATTGGATCGTGCATGATGAATATTGAGAACAATAACAGACAGCGTTACACTAAGAGCCGAAATTCCCATTATGCACATGATGTAAATGGCTGAAACCAAACAAATACTCAGTAATATATACGTGAACCAGCAACCTAACAACACAATCACTACGCCTACACTGTATGAATTTCAATGAGTTAATTAATTGATTAAAGCTAGCTAGTGAGTTAGCTATTTGTGAATTAAAATCAGTAAACATTAATAACTCACTCTGAGTTGAACTGATTCTCACTCTGAGTTTGAGTTGACTCTGGGTGAGTTGATTAATTAACTCAGAATTATTAGAATCAACTCGAAATTCTGAGTTCTGATAGTCCTAACTCAACTCAATGATTCAACTCATGAGTTAAAATCAACTCACTGAAATTTACAGTGTAATGTAATAAATAATAGCAGACATTTTTTAAATATATTGATTGAAATTCTTAGGGTTAAAATTTTAATCGATTCTTTTAGAGGGAGAGTTTAATAAAATTATGCGTCATCCACTTTAATTTGTGTCCGGCTTGTGCAAATCAAAAATGCCTTTTTCAGACTTGAGTTTGGAAAAAACGTATCAGTGGAAAATGGAATTTGAAAACTTTTCCAATTTTTCTTTGCCGTAATCGACATCCGGCTCCGGTATTTTAACCTGCCGCATATTGTTTTTGGAAACTGCAAAAATTTATACCATTACTTTTAGATATATTTTCTGTCACACATGTAATGTAAAGATTTTAAGTCAATTTTAATAATTCTATGCTGTTATGCCAATCATATTTCTGATACTACTGTGAAAAACTTACACTTTGTGATTATTTCTCTTACTCTTGAAGTTTACTTGTCTATTTCCTGCGGGCGCAATTGTTTTGCAATAGTTTTTTTCTTTAAACCCTAAAATTTTCATAACGCATCGTTGTACGCGACTTTTGAAGTTTTCTGGTGGGTCTATAAAAGAGTGAGTTTAGATTCTTGATTGCAATTTTTGGTTAGATTTAGGCTTAAGCTTAGGCTTAGGCTTAGGTTTAGGCTTAGGCTTAGGCTTTTAGGCTTAAGCTTAATAGGCTTAGGAACACACTTTTCCAACGGTTAGGCTTAGGCTTAGGAATACGCTTAATCTACTGTTGCGCCCCTAAAAGTAACACTGGCCACAAAACGTGCTAAAATACTAAACAAAACCCTTTTAACCAGTAGTATAAACATTCGCTGTGCCTTACCCAACAGTGGTATGACGTCTGACGTTTCGGGCAAACTTTCGCCAATATTCAAGCTAAACACTGAGTATGCAAGCAGCACCGTTAGCCCAAGCGTCACTTTTTCGCCTGACTCGGACGGTAAATAAAACTGTACCAGTGTTAAAGCTGATAACATAATACACGGAATGACAATATTGTACATATAGTACAGCGTACGTCGACGTAGATGAATCGTGAATATAATTTCCGGGGATCGTGCATCCGGGCAGCATTTATGCGACCGGACATGACGCCGGACGCCTGTTTGTAATATTTGCCATTCTCCATTGTCGATGTACGTTGTACTGTCCATGACTATTGTACTTGATCGGTTTGTTACATCGATCTAAATATACTTAATACTGTTTCCGTGTAGAATATACGGCCCATGTCACTTTTAGGGCCGTCCCGGTTTCTGGTGGCTCTGTAAAAGAATCGGTTTACATTCGAGACTACTTTTTTGCTTAGGCTTAGGATTAGACTTAGGGTTAGGCTTAGGTATAGGAATACGCTTGTGCAACGCTTAGGCTTAGGCTTAAGCTTAGCAATATACGCTAATTAATCTACTGCTACGGCCCTAAAAGTAACACTGGCCGAATAATAAGCGACTAAACTACAAGTTGATTATATAAGTGAAAAAGACAATGGTTGGGTTTCTGATACCCTACTTAAGTATCACTTGGTACTTAAGTACGTGCTAAGTAATGACTTAGCCACTTTGTCGGTTTTAAAAGCGTACTTAAGTCAAGTAAATACTTATGCCGCTGATCTGACAGATTACAAATTAACCGTTCAGGTATACAAACGTTGATCCAACTGAAATTGCACACTCGCGGTGCCTCCTTAAATCAAAACTGTTACTTTTGTTATGACAGTGGTTCACATTTGGCGTCTACATGTTTGGTTCGAAAAGTTTAGTATTCACTTAAGTCAGCGGCCTAAGTAATTACTTAAGCATAGCTTAAAAGTAAATACTTTAGTAAGATTTTAGAAACCCAGTCAATGCCTCGTGTTTATCAATTATTACTCGTATGGGTTTTCAAAATCTCCTCAATAGCCAAGAGTCCCTTTGGTCTCGAGCACATTGTTCGAATTTTTTAGCGATAATGGTAAACGCTGCCCTATTCGAGAGTGCTTAAGGATTTGAATACGGAGGTTTGAAGTTAGATTTGAAGCCAAGAAAACGGTTACACAGGAAACTTTAAGCAAAGTGTGCGCTATGAGATGAAGGTTTTTATGAAAATTTCAAAATACAGTTTATATTCAGCGAAACATAAACGTGATAATTTTCGGCTGTCCTTACTTTATTTTAATTCTTTACAAATCAGATATTAAAACAGACAGTTTTCATATTGAAATCATTTTACTGTCAAATTCATTTACAGAAATACCAATTCAAGCCGTAGCACCGGCTTTAAAGTTTCGTTCCGAGCGTTTCAGTATTTGAAATTTCACCCGAATTTGAAATCTTGCATATGCAAAGAATTAAGAGTTTAACTGCAATTCAACTATAGACCTGTCCACCGTCGTATATCCAAGATCCAAATATTAAGTGGCACATTTGTTCGTCGAACGGAAAATACGAAACATCAAGTGCACACATTGACCGCAGTTTAACGGGAGGCGCCCATAGCACTGTACCATTATTCCAAACGGCGACATTTGTTTGCAGCAGATCATTGAAATCATCTGCGCTAAAAGACACACGCAATGCAAACAAGATTAAAATTGCATTCCAAAACATTTTACCACATCGGCGGTGAAAGGTAAACATGGTTTTAAATATTTTGTATATATAAGCTAAAACATTGCGTTCGAAAATTTGGCCCATGCATAGAACAGGGCCGGAAAGGCCAATTGGACCCATGTATAGAAAATGGCCGGAAAGGCCTATTTGACCCATGTATAGAAAATGGCCGGAAAGGCCTATTTGACCCATGTATAGAACAGGGCCGGAAAGGCCTATTTGACCCATGTTTAGAACAGGGCCGGAAAGGCCTATTTGACCCATGTATAGAACAGGGCCGGAAAGGCCAATTTGACCCATGTATAGAACAGGGCCGGAAAGGCCAATTTGACCCATGTATGGAACAGGGCCGGAAAGGCCTATTTGACCCATGTATAGAACAGGGCCGGAAAGGCCTATTTGACCCAATTATAGAATAGGGCCGGAAAGGCCAATTTGACCCATGTATAGAACAGGGCCGGAAAGGCCAATTTGACCCATGTATAGAACAGGGCCGGAAAGGCCAATTTGACCCATGTATAGAACAGGGCCGGAAAGGCCTATTTGACCCATGTATAGAACAGGGCCGGAAAGGCCTATTTGACCCATGTATAGAACAGGGCCGGAAAGGCCTATTTGACCCAATTATAGAATAGGGCCGGAAAGGCCAATTTGACCCATGTATAGAACAGGGCCGGAAAGGCCAATTTGACCCATGTATAGAACAGGGCCGGAAAGGCCAATTTGACCCATGTATAGAACATGGCCGGAAAGGCCAATTTGACCCATGTATAGAACAGGGCCGGAAAGGCCTATTTGACCCATGTATAGAACAGGGCCGGAAAGGCCTATTTGACCCATGTATAGAACAGGGCCGGAAAGGCCTATTTGACCCAATTATAGAATAGGGCCGGAAAGGCCAATTTGACCCATGTATAGAACAGGGCCGGAAAGGCCAATTTGACCCATGTATAGAACAGACCCGGAAAGGCCAATTGGACCCATGTATAGAACAGGGCCGGAAAGGCCAATTTGAAGCATGTATAGAACAGGGCCGGAAAGGCCAATTTGACCCATGTATAGAACAGGGCCGGAAAGGCCAATTTGACCCATGTATAGAACAGGGCCGGAAACGCCAATTGGACCCATGTATAGAACAGGGCCGGAAAGGCCAATTGGACCCATGTATAGAACAGGGCCGGAAACGCCAATTTGACCCATGTATAGAACAGGGCCGGAAAGGCCAATTTGACCCATGTATAGAACAGGGCCGGAAAGGCCAATTTGACCCATGTATAGAACAGGGCCGGAAAGGCCAATTTGACCCAATTATAGAATAGGGCCGGAAAGGCCTATTTGACCCATGTATAGAACAGGGCCGGAAAGGCCAATTGGACCCATGTATAGAACAGGGCCGGAAAGGCCAATTTGACCCATGTATAGAACAGGGCCGGAAAGGCCAATTTGACCCATGTATAGAACAGGGTCGGAACGGCCAATTTGACCCATGTATAGGACAGGGCCGGAAAGGCCAATTTGACCCATGTATAGAACAGGGCCGGAAAGGCCTATTTGACCCATGTATAGAACAGGGCCGGAAAGGCCAATTTGACCCATGTATAGAACAGGGCCGGAAAGGCCAATTTGACCCATGTATAGAACAGGGCCTGAAAGGCCAATTGGACCCATGTATAGAACAAGGCCGGAAAGGCCAATTGGACCCATGTATAGAACAGGGCCGGAAAGGCCAATTAGACCCATGTATAGAACAGGGCCGGAAAGGCCAATTTGACCCATGTATAGAACAGGGCCGGAAAGGCCAATTGGACCCATGTATAGAACAGGGCCGGAAAGGCCAATTGGACCCATGTATAGAACAGGGCCGGAAAGGCCAATTGGACCCATGTATAGAACAGATCCGGAAAGGCCAATTTGACCCATGTATAGAACAGGGCCGGAAAGGCCAATTTGACCCAATTATAGAATAGGGCCGGAAAGGCCTATTTGACCCATGTATAGAACAGGGCCGGAAAGGCCAATTTGACCCATGTATAGAACAGGGCCGGAAAGGCCAATTTGACCCATGTATAGAACAGGGCCGGAAAGGCCAATTTGACCCATGTATAGAACAGGGCCGGAAAGGCCTATTTGACCCATGTATAGAACAGGGCCGGAAAGGCCAATTTGACCCATGTATAGAACAGGGCCGGAAAGGCCAATTGGACCCATGTATAGAACAGGGCCGGAAAGGCCAATTGGACCCATGTATAGAACAGGGCCGGAAAGGCCAATTTGACCCATGAATAGAACAGGGCCGGAAAGGCCAATTGGACCCATGTATAGAACAGGGCCGGAAAGGCCAATTAGACCCATGTATAGAACAGGGCATTTGACCCATGTATAGAACAGGGCCGGAAAGGCCAATTGGACCCATGTATAGAACAGGGCCGGAAAGGCCAATTGGACCCATGTATAGAACAGGGCCGGAAAGGCCAATTGGACCCATGTATAGAACAGATCCGGAAAGGCCAATTTGACCCATGTATAGAACAGGGCCGGAAAGGCCAATTTGACCCAATTATAGAATAGGGCCGGAAAGGCCAATTGGACCCATGTATAGAACAGGGCCGGAAAGGCCAATTGGACCCATGTATAGAACAGGGCCGGAAAGGCCAATTAGACCCATGTATAGAACAGGGCCGGAAAGGCCAATTTGACCCATGTATAGAACAGGGCCGGAAAGGCCAATTGGACCCATGTATAGAACAGGGCCGGAAAGGCCAATTGGACCCATGTATAGAACAGGGCCGGAAAGGCCAATTGGACCCATGTATAGAACAGATCCGGAAAGGCCAATTTGACCCATGTATAGAACAGGGCCGGAAACGCCAATTGGGCCCATGTATAGAACAGGGCCGGAAAGGCCAATTGGACCCATGTATAGAACAGGGCCGGAAACGCCAATTTGACCCATGTATAGAACAGGGCCGGAAAGGCCAATTTGACCCATAGAACAGGGCCGCAAAGGCCAATTGGACCCATGTACAGAACAGGGCCGGAAAGGCCAATTGGACCCATGTATAGAACACGGCCGGAAAGGCCAATTGGACCCATGTATAGAACAGGGCCGGAAAGGCCAATTTGACCCATGTATAGAACAGGGCCGGAAAGGCCAATTTGACCCATGTATAGGACAGGGCCGGAAAGGCCTATTTGACCCATGTATAGAACAGGGCCGGAAAGGCCAATTTGAGCCATGTATAGAACAGGGCCGGAAAGGCCAATTGGACCCATGTATAGAACAAGGCCGGAAAGGCCAATTGGACCCATGTATAGAACAGGGCCGGAAAGGCCAATTAGACCCATGTATAGAACAGGGCCGGAAAGGCCAATTTGACCCAATTATAGAATAGGGCCGGAAAGGCCTATTTGACCCATGTATAGAACAGGGCCGGAAAGGCCAATTGGACCCATGTATAGAACAGGGCCGGAAAGGCCAATTTGACCCATGTATAGAACAGAGCCGGAAAGGTCAATTTGACCCATGTATAGAACAGGGCCGGAAAGGCCAATTTGACCCATGTATAGGACAGGGCCGGAAAGGCCTATTTGACCCATGTATAGAACAGAGCCGGAAAGGCCAATTTGACCCATGTATAGAACAGGGCCGGAAAGGCCAATTGGACCCATGTATAGAACAAGGCCGGAAAGGCCAATTGGACCCATGTATAGAACAGGGCCGGAAAGGCCAATTAGACCCATGTATAGAACAGGGCCGGAAAGGCCAATTTGACCCATGTATAGAACAGGGCCGGAAAGGCCAATTGGACCCATGTATAGAACAGGGCCGGAAAGGCCAATCGGACCCATGTATAGAACAGGGCCGGAAAGGCCAATTGGACCCATGTATAGAACAGATCCGGAAAGGCCAATTTGACCCATGTATAGAACAGGGCCGGAAAGGCCTATTTGACCCATGTATAGAACAGGGCCGGAAAGGCCAATTTGACCCATGTATAGAACAGGGCCGGAAAGGCCAATTTGACCCATGTATAGAACAGGGCCGGAAAGGCCAATTTGACCCATGTATAGAACAGGGCCGGAAAGACCTATTTGACCCATGTATAGAACAGGGCCGGAAAGGCCAATTTGACCCATGTATAGAACAGGGCCGGAAAGGCCTATTTGACCCATGTATAGAACAGGGCCGGAAAGGCCTATTTGACCCATGTATAGAACAGGGCCGGAAAGGCCTATTTGACCCATATATAGAACAGGGCCGGAAAGTCTTATTTGACCCATGTATAGAACAGGGCCGGAAAAGTAGTATAAGCATATTCTTAAGCCTAAGCCTAAGCGTAAGCCAAGCTAAAAAATTAGACTAAAGCTTAGTTTACTGTATTGCAGTTTCACAGAAAAACGTTCCGCCTTTGATCTTTACATGGGCCGAAAATTTGGCTGTATTAAAAATGAAACACGAGGTGAAAGCTCAAAGTTAACAAGTCAATTTGAAAACAATTCGAATTCGACTGATCCTTCGGATTGATTTGGTTTAAAAATGTTCAAAGATCCGATGTTGCGGAAACGGTGAAGCGAGGATTTCATTTCGTGATGAAACTATTAACCTCATCAAAGTTTTATATTTGAGCGATCATAAGCGTTGCGAGTGACAATATTTTCGGCTCATGTTACTTTAAGGGGCGTCCAGGTTTCTTGTGGGTCTATAAAAGAGTAGGTTTAGATTCTAGATTACATTTTTTGTTTATGCTTAGCCTTAGGCTTTAGGCTTAGGCTAAGGAACACATTTTTGCAACGCTCAGGCTTAGGCTTATGCTTAGGAATACGCTGAATCTGCTGTTGCCTTAACCCTTTCTCACATGAATATTTTCTATTTCCCCTGAGACCTACTTTTATGCTAGGATTCGAACTCCAGTGACTGGAGCGGGAGGCGTATACCATCACCACTCAGCTATAGGAGCTTGACGCTCGAGCCCGAGGGGGCTGTCACGTCTTGTGATGATTTAGTACTATGTATACGTGTTGCAATTGTTAAACACGGTGCGATATATATTATTTAACGTATATACACTGCGCTGAGTTGCCTATAAGCAACTCAATGTGAGAAGGGGTTAAAGCACCATTGGCCAAATTTCCTATGGCCATGAGTATATTATTATACTTCTCGTAAAAGCATCTGTTTCGGGTCCGTAGCCAAGGAGACGCCGGGTGGGATGGGGGCTCGCCCCCTTGGAAACATTTTGGCCTCCCCCTTAGAAAATTGTCAACTTTGCTTTCACGTCATTATAAATTCTTGAATGATGCTCCTGAAAAAATGTTTTAGCCTCCCTAGCAAAGTGAGCTGGCTACGGGCGTGATCTGTTTTCGAATTTTTCTGCAAATTATGAGGTGAATATAACCCCGTCTACCCCAGTTATACTGTCCTGTATATTTAATGACCGTTTTTGCCAATGTTACTTTTAGAGGCGTAACAGTAGATTAAGCGTATTCCTAAGCCTAAGCCTAAGCCTAAGCGGTGCAAAAATGTGTTCCTAAGCATAAGCGTTGTAAAATGTGTTCCTAAGCCTAAGCCTTAGCCTAAGCGTTGCAAGAGCGTATTCCTAAGTCGAAGCCTAAAGTCTAATCCTAAGCAAAAAATGTAGTCTAGAATGTAACCCTACTCTTTTAAAGACGCACCAGAAACCGGGACGACCCTAAAAGTAACATGGGCCACAGTTTCCATGACTGTCACTGGTTCGAATTATCCGGAACGACAAATCCGTACATCGCAGGACTGCATCTCGTTGTGCAACCGCTGATTAAGTTTAAGCAAAACTCGGTCCCATACTGCATTTAACTTGCAATTTACTTGTTGTAAAGTACAATATCAGGAGTCCAAACAAAATGTGTTGGTACTGTGAGCCGTTTGATGTCACCGAAATCAGATGCGTTCCATCCAAATCTTTCGTCGTGCCATTCTTGTTCAAGCCAAATGTTCAAACATAACACTTGATTCTTTTCATCCTTAATAATAATGGTACACTGTAAATTTCAGTGAGTTGGTTTTAACCCAGAATGAGTTGATTCACTCAGTCTGAGTTAGGATTATCAGAACTCAGAAAATTTGAGTTGGTTCAATGCATTCTGCGATAATTAATCAACTCACCCAAAAACAACTCAATTCAGAGTGAGAATTAACTCAACTGAGAGTGTGTTAATGTTTACTGATATTAATTCAGCATTGGAATTTACAGTGTGTAGAACGAATTTAACTTTGGCTATGATTCTACTTAACAGAACTGTATTTTGGTATATGTCAGGGGGGGGGGGGCAAAATGTTATTCTTGCCATTGTCAAAGTTAAATTCGTTCGTACAATTTATTGTTAAGGATAAAAACAATCTAGTGTTATGTTTGAACATATGGCGTGAATTCTTTTCATCCTTAACAATAATTGTACGAACGAATTTAACTTTGGCTATGATTCTGCTAAACAGGCTATTGACAATTAGGCGAATCTAATATTCCGAGCAAATAGCAATTGTGAAGAAATTTGTTCGTATACCGCTTAAAAATGTACAATTATACGGTGATTATTTATCAGGACTGCTTCTAATTGCATAGTTAAACATTCTTGAACTGCGTACTCCAAAGCATTTTATCGCAGGCGAAACTGTTAATTGGTAATTGGCCTGAATAGCACTTTGGACTGCGACATGTGTGTGGAATTCGAAGAAATTATTGATGAATTAACGCTAAAATGTACGGATCGCACTTTATACATTAATTTTTTGGCCCATGTATAGAACAGTGCCGGATGGTTTTCTGGTCGGGCTATAATAGATTCAGTTTAAGCTTTGGACTATTTTTTTGCCTACGCTTAGAATTACACTTAGACTTAGGTATAGGCTCACTCTTAGGCTTAGGCTTAGGCTTCAGCTTAGGCTTAGGCTTAGGAATATGCTTATACTACTGTTCGAGCCTAGTTTTATACATTGGCCAATTTTTTATATCGATCACTTTTACACTTGGTTTTTTTCATAGTTCAACACAAAATACAAATACCTGAGAACCGTTTGACTTTGGCTCTGATTCCATAAACTGCATACTATATATTACGGAAAAAATCATTTTAGCAACCTAAGGCATTTAAGTGTACCTCCTTGGCTTACATACCACTGATTTAGATGCTGGGCATTCCGGCTTATAAGGTTGATTGTCAAGTATTTAGCTTTTCGCATGCTTCGTTCGCGATATTACCTACAAGTCATTCTCATGTGGTGAACAATTTGGCCAGGTCAAGTTACCCCCAGCCTGCCAAAAATTTACAGAAAAGTGAACTCTGAAATTGGTCTCGGAGCCAATAGGTGAGCGTAGCCAACCTCATATATTTCGGCAAATAATTTAGATACGTCACTGCTAAAGGGTGCTATCTTTACTTTTTGATGGAAATTAAAGGCACGGACCTTGCAGGATGCGGCCCGATTAATCCAAATTTCGGCCCATGTATAGAACAAGGCTGTATCGTTTTCCGGAAGGGCTATAATCATTAGACTAATTATTTTGCTTAGGCTTAGGCTTAGGCTTAGAAATAGGCTCATTCATACGCTTAGGCTTAGGCTTAGGCTTAGGCTTAGGCTTAGGCTTAGGAATAGGCTCATTCATACGCTTAGACTTAGGCTTAGGCTTAGGTATAGGCTTAGAAATATGCTTATACTACTGTTCTGTCACTGTTGGGCCCATGTATAGAACAGGGCCGGATCGTTTTCCGGAGGGGCTATCATAGAGTCAATTTAAGCTTTAGACTAATTTTTTGCTTACGCTTAGGCTTAGGCTTAGGCTTAGGAATAGTCTCATTCATACGCTTAGGCTTAGGCTTAGGTTTAGGCTTAGGAATATGCTTATATTACTGTTCCGACCCTGTTATATACATGGTCCCAAATTTTTGAGTACGCCACTATTGTCCACGTGGCGGACAACTTACAATTTTAAATATATGCGTGAGTGTCAATCCAACTTGAACAGTAACAATACTCGACGCATTATATATCGGTCGAACCGAGCGATCGTAATTGGTCAAAATTGCCCGCAACAAACGATGTTCTTCGTTGACTCCGCCACTCAGCGTCAATTCTGTCCGGTTGAACGTCGGTGTGTACTGTCGCCGGTAAGGAACATCAGGTAGGAGCACTGAAATACCACTTTAACTGAACGAAAGTTTAGAAACGACAACGTGAGCCCGTATATGAGGAAGATGGTACACACCAAAAAATGGTGAGTCAAATTGACTCACTCCGAAATAGTCTTTTTCGCGACTGCTTATATTGAGTAAAAATTCAACTCCGCCAGAGTCAAGTTCACGTTTGACACTGGCGGAGTCGAATTTGACTCAGTTTGTGTAGTCCCGTAAAGCCTATTTCGTAGAGAATCAATTTGACTCACCATTTTTTGCAGTGTACCATCTTCCTCATATACGCGCTCACGTGTCTTGAAGTTTCATCACATTGCAACTTTCAAATATTGCAAGTATTCAAATTTAAGATTGCAACGTTCGAACTTTAACATGCTTATGTGTTCGCTTTTCTGCGGACTAGAATAGAGTACGCTTAAGCTTTAGAGCTTTTTTTCCTTGGTTTAGGCTTAGGCTTGAGCTTAGGAATAAACTCATTCTTACGCTTAGGCTTAGGCTTAGGCTTTGGCTTAGGCTTAGGCTTAGGCTTAGGAATCAACTCATTCTTACGCTTAGGCTTAGGCTTAGGCGTAGGCTTTGGCTTAGGCTTAAGCTTAGGCTTAGGCTTAGGCTTATGCTTAGGCTTAGGCTTAGGAATATGCTTATAATACTGTTCCGCCCCGAGTTATTGGCCGAAACAATTAAGAGTGTGCTGCATTTCAAACTAGCATAGAAGATAGAAGGCAAGCATTCGCACTCAGATATAGCAAAGATGTCCGAGACTTACTTCTTTTAATTCCGTGAACCAAAGTAATGGTGTTGTACATGAAACCAAGCTTTATTAATAGCATTTTAATCAACTTTTGTCGACAACAAATACAACCGAGTCAAAGTCCCTCATTTTCAAAATATCACAATTGTTTTTGTTATTTACATCTTGATATACAAAGACTACAAATAAATCGGCCAATGTAAAGAACAGGGGCGGAATAGTATTATAAGCATATTCCTAAGCCTAAGCCTTAGCCTAAACCTAAGCGTAAGCCTAAGTCAAGCAAAAAATAGTTAAAAGTTTAAGCGTAGTCTTTTCTAGTTCCGCAGAAAAAACGCTCCGCCCCTGATCTTTATATGGGTCAATAAATCAAAAACCAAACTGTTGCAACAATTGATATCTGATAGTCGGCAATTTGGTTTGGCTTGCAGTTTGATTTATTTAAATCTGACTGCAATGTATTTTGCTTCAAACCATGCCATTGAAAATTTGGCCTATGTACACTTAAAAATGGTATGTCAAATTGACTCTCTTCGAAATAGGCTTTACGGGACTGCACACAAACTGAGTCAAATTCAACTCCCCCAAAGTAAAGCGTGCGACTCAGTGAGTCGAATTTGACTCAGTTTGTGTCGTCCGGAAAAGCATATTTCAGAGAGAGTCAATTTGACTCACCATTTTTGCAGTGTATAGAACAGTGCAGTAACTCTAGCATAAGCATATTTGTAAGCATAAGCCTATTAAGCTTAAGCCTATGTCTGAGCGTAACAATTATGTTATACCTAAGTCTAAAACTAACCGTAAGAATAAGCAAAAAATTAATCAAAAGCTTAAGCTTTACTCTACTGCAGTCCCGTAGAAAAACGTTCTGTCCCTGATCTGAATATGATGCAAAAATCAAAAAATGCAGCCGAAATCCGTTTTCACTGCTGCAACTCGAATATTATCGGAATTTTTTAAAATTTTTCTATTTCTGCCTGTTTAAAATTATGGCAATATCAATAAAACCAAATTCAGGCCCATGTAAAGATCAGGGACGGAATGTTTTATCTGTTGGACTATAGGATAGAGTAAGCTTAGGCTTTAGTCTTATTTTTTGCTTAGCTTAAGCTTATGAATATGCTCATTTTTACGCTTAAGGTTAGACTTAGGGTTATGCTTATGCTTATGAATATGCTCATTTTTACGATTAAGCTTAGGCTTAGGCTTAGGCTTATGCTTAGGAATATTCTCATTCTTACGCTTACGCTTAGGCTTAGGCTTATGCTTAGGAATATGCTCATTCTTACGCTTACGCTTAGGCTTAGGCTTAAGCTTAAGCTTAGGAATATGCTCATAATACTGTTCCGCCCCTGTTCTTTACATTGGTTTAGGTTCAAGCAAATATAACACTTCCATTAAAAAATTTTCTACTTTTTACTTGTTGAAAATGTAACAGACCGGTAACAGTCCATTGGTACAACTGCTGAGGGAACCGAAGTGAATTTACAAACAACAAATTAAAATTAACAAAAGTTATTTTTGTGATAATATCAAACATTCAGATCTTAACCAGTAAAAACGACTAAGAAATTATCGAACCTGCCACTGTCTAAGTTTGGGCGCAGCTGTAAAGATAGAAAGTTCACAATCCCAAAATTAAATTCCGCTGGGTACAATTTAGAACGTTTCATCTAAACGCGAACGCAAAAAAACTCATAAGCAAAAATACCGCCGGCTTTGACAAACATACTTTAATGGTCAAAATGCCGTAAACGCATGTTTAGGATCTTTGGTGATAATTCGTGTTGGCAAGCGAAACCAATTTTGACTGCAATCGCCAATTTATCAGTGTCGCCGGATGTAACCACGCGAAGCGTGAAAAACACAACAATTTTGAATGTTCTGGTTCCGAATTGTTCCTGAAAAATAATATCAAACTAGCTGCTTCGGCTTATTGAAAAAACAATGAAGCATATACTGGAGTGACCCGAATAAGATGGGGGTAATAAGAGGGGGGTCCCATTGTGAGTTCCAATCAATAGGAGTCCGTATCCCAAATAAGAGTCCGTAAGTAACAAGTCTTCGAATGAACAAAAATGTTTCTTCATAGTAGAACTGAAACAGATGGGCGCAATAGAAGCAGAAGCGTAGACAGGATTTCGTTTTGGGAGGATGTAACGTCATTTTTAACTTTAGAGCCCGTACTCTCAAATGTGTGTCGCACCTACTCATTACCAGCAGGCGATAGGTCTTGTAACTTTCGAACCAGAGAATGCTAAATTTGGACTTCATCACGTTTGTTGCATTCGAATGTTTCTATTTCTGTGCAAATTTTGAGATCTGCAATTGCAGCAGTTCGTTAGTTTGAAACCCTATTACCAACTGGCGATAGGTGCTATACGCATTTGAGAATATGGGCCTAGAACCGACCAGGTTTTTTCAAACTTGTTAGCGTACGTCTTTTCTCGTTTCCATAAATTGTTTCGATTGATATACCATTTTATTTTTCTTCCTGTGAACGCTCTTAAGGCTGCAATTACGTATATCTCTGCTTACGGGAAACTGAAAATATTCTAAAATACCTGCAATAATATACTAGAGTTGGTAATGAAAATTTAGCTAATTTAGCAGTTTTCACTAAACTGAAAACCACAAAATGTTATAGCTAAGTTTACAAGCTTATACAATACATATATGTATAAACTCTTCAAGGGCTTGGATTAACAAGGCGCACTTGGAGGTAAAAAATATCGGAGCAGCAACCCCACGTCGATTTCCTGCATTAACTGGAGGCATACGTTCAGTTGCACCTTGATTACTAATAAAATCAAGTCAAGGACATAAAATTACGACCAAACGAGATCAAATTATATATAGGGACTTAACAGTGTTTAGTATATCAGCATATTCCTATACGTATAAGCCTAAGCCCAAACCTCAGCGTCAGGATAGGCCTATAACTCAGCGCAAATCTACGCCTGAGCACAAATATACTCTGAAGCATTAGTTTACTTATATATTGTAGCATTTGCAAGATTTCTCACTGTATTTTGTTGAGTCTATGGCCGAGAAATGTTATGCATTGAATTCAGGATAAAATGCGAAATATGAAAAGTTGGGGAATGGGGACGGATAGGAACCTCGTTATCGGGGGTATCTGGGCTATGAAATGTTGAATTATTTTTGTGGCAAATGGTAAAGTTATTATCGACACAGCACTGCACGTATTACTACGGTTTTTTGCTCACGATTGACACTTATTACTGTCAGAACTGCACGGTCGGGACGACCCCTTTTTCCGAAGTACCGCGAATATTATTGTTTTTCCCATTAATTTGTCTGAAAGATATGGCCACGCCGGGAATCGAACCTCGAACCTCTCGCTCGCGAGTCAAGCGCGCTACCCATTACACCACGCGGCCGCTATCCTAATTTCCTCTGGTGGTATATGCACACGAGTATGTATATGTCTTAACATTACACACTCCGCACATACACAAGCCGCCTATACTCACAATTACTACTGCTTAGCGCACAGAATTATTTTGGACGATGGCACACAGCTGTTGGTGGAAACTGTAGCGGTGAGTATTGGAAGCGGGTTGAGGTTACAGTTCAGTCAGGATGGTGTTACAATATATTGGAGTCCAGCATAAAAACAGGTACGATTCCTCCAACATGAGCCTAGAAACAGTTTTTTTCGCCACATTAGCGTAATACAGAATTAGCTGTTATGGTAGTAAAATCTGTTTTGTTGTCAATGCAATTAAATGGTGATTGTCCGCAATTTCCGCACAGAACCAGTTGTATTTTGCAATCAGAAATCAGAGTCTTCCATCCGGAGTAGACAGCAACCATCTGGCTCTTTGTTGTTTAACTGGTTATCTTCGATTTCCGACATCAACCAAATGTTCGCTTTCAGACCAGTAGCCAACTTTAAAATACGAAGAGGCTAAGAAACTTTTGTGACAAGCGTACAGTAGTGACTCGAATAAGAGGGGGACTGATATTTATTGGCCTTTCTAGAGGGTACCCCCGTTGTTATTCGGTTACGGACTGTTATTTATTTTTAACCCGCCTCCCGCCGCCCTTTGTTACTGATATATATCCGGTATTGCAACAATCCGCCGAATTAAACGTTTTATTTGCCTTGTGTGAATAGCTTGAGCGATAATGCAGGGTTATACTTAGGACTCAAGTATGCTTTAAAGTTTCGAACTCAACTTATTTGGTCGTGGTCGTTTATGCACTACAGTAAGAAATAATTGACATTTATGCACTCTAATTAGGGTTTAGAGACTCTATCCTCTTACGAACTCTTTTTTTGCAACGTTTAGGCATAGGCTTAGGCTTACGAATGCGCTTAATCTTGATCAACGCCCCTAATAGTTACATTGGCCCACGTTGTTATTGTTTTCTTTTTTTTTCACGTACGTTTGAAGAGTCAAAGCCAAAAAAGTTTGTCAACAAAATCCCACTTCTATATAACTGAATATATTCGCTGCCGCCTGTTCTTCCCCATACAAGCATCATAAAGAAAAGACAGAAGTTAATTTTTCAAAGTCTAAAATCATTCGTCTAAACGCTCTTCTGACGGTTGTGCCAATAGTAGGAAAAAATGGCCAAAATCTTTATTCTCGGCGTTTGTAGTCTCAACGCGAACACCGCTCAATTGTACCCTTCAGTGAAATATGGTACACTAGGAAAACCGTGCCAGTTTTGTATAACTCAATTTTGCTGTACCACACCCAACTGGTTAATATTCTTTTGCAGTATAAAGCAACGACAGCCATAAGGAGGGGAACAACAATAATAAATGACCAATCGTATTGTTTTGACGAACGACAAAGACAGTTGTGCAACCATTAAAATTATGCTCGTTTGCTGTGTCCCCTCGTAAAAAACATGTTTAACATGGGCTGATACCCTCGGTAAATGAAACCGTATCAGCTTTCCTAAAAATAAAGGAACCAACGCGAATCTGCAGCTCAAAACAAAGGGCACGTCCGTCTCTAATATGATACTTTTCTTTACAATAGGTTGTAGGTGAAACAAAATTTCTTGAACATATTTCGTATGAATAATTAGTAAAACAAGAGTGTCTGTATGGGTATCCCGTGTAATTTTGCTAGCCCTTCGCTGTCCTGACGTATTAGAGCGACGTGTAAACCTTGCCAGCTACGCATGCGTCTTAAGCGTAAACGTGATCGTAGAGATTTGCTTGTTTTATATTGCACAGATTGCTGTGTTGATTTTAAAGCTCTTTTAATGGTTATCAGATTGGCTGAAAATAGCTTTTACGCTGTAAAAAATGGGGAGTCAAATTGACACGCTCGGAAACAGGCTTTTCCCGACTACACAAACTGAGTCAAATTTGACTCCGAGAGACTACAGTGAATCGAATTTGACTCTGGCGGAGAACAAATTTGACTCAGTTTGTGTAGTCAGGAGAAGCCTGTTTCCGAGAGAGTCAATTTGACTACGCATTTTTTACAGTGTAGAGCAATTGTCTTTATTCAAATATGGTTAGCGTATTTAGAGTCACGAGATACAACACAGCAAATATTTTATGATGAATTATAAAGTTCAAAAGATGTTTCAATTTTGCAATTGGGTTGGGCTAAGAATTTCATAAACTTTATCGAAGTAAATTGCATGCGTCTATAATGTTGTTAACGTTTTGGACGAATTTTGTCACTTTTGTTCAAGTCGAACAAGTGTATCATATTTTTGTATTGAAAACGGTGCAATTTTAAGTGATTTACAGCTTACTTTGAGGTTAAATGTATCGCAATTTAAGGTATTTCTGCAACGCAAACGGACACAGGTTTTCAGATGTGTGAGAAGATGTATGCTTGGGGTGACCATGACAGTCAGCACGCGTAGAAAAGTGTTCAGGTGTCATTGACACTTTGGCCATGTAAAGATCAGGGGCGAACGTTATTCTGTGGCACTAGAAAAGAGTAAGCTTAAGCTTTAGACTAATTTTTGCTTGGCTTAGGCTTAGTAATATGCTCATTGATTAGGCTTAGGCTTAGGCTTAACATTAGGTTTAGGAATATGCTTATTATACTGTTACCCCCTATTCTTTACATTGTGTCACCACCCCTAAACCACCTGTAAAACTATTATGCTTCGTGTTGCAATTTAAGTGTTAATTAATTCAGGCTTAGTAAAATTCAACTCATTTTGAATTAAAATCAAGTCACTGCAATTTACAGTGAAATTGTGTTCGCAGCTCGCTCGAGTCGCTCGAGTACTTTGAACTACGTCGCTCCACGTTTGAGTTTTGGTTGCATACCCAATGGCGGATCCATGGGGGGCCACCCCGGCCGTGCCCCCCCAACAGCATCTCAACAAAAATTATATAGCAATTTTGTGACAATAGTTCGTGGTTTGTGTGTGGGTCAAAAGTAAGTTTATTACCTGTGAAATTTTGCCCCCCCCCCCCATTTTGAGATCCTGGATCCGCCACTGTGCCTACCGTACCGGTCATCGGATTAATTTTCGCATTTCGTTGCCCTTCCGTTTTAAAGCTTGCTGCGCATCTCAGTAGCATACCCGGAGCCGCGCAAGCTCCCCTGGATTCCTGCTCTTCGGAGAGCGGAAAGCTGCGACTATACTACTCACCTGTTTTCAATCTGATTCGATTGAAATTTATTTTAATACGTTAAAATTGACGAATAGAAACCGCTATGTTTGATACTTTACTGTGGTTGCACGTTTTGTCGGCTTGGTGTAACACCATAGATTAATTTGATGATATAGATACACAGCAAAAAATAGTGAGTCAAATTGACTGTCTCCGAAATAGACTTTTGCGTACTATACACAAAATGAGTCAAATTCGACTCCGACAGAGTAAAATTCGACTCCACCCGAGTGTAATTTTAACATATAACTTTTACGTTCAGAGGTTTCTGCTTATTTAGGTATGATTTTGATTTTGAACCTTTGATACAAAATTTCGACCCACCATTAGCGGAATGAGCCATTTTTTAATTATATTAAAAGCCATAAATAAGCACATTTGAAAGTTTGATCCGCTCGAAAACTTCCGAACTACTGAAACATTACGCTTCATTGATTGGCTGAAAATATACCTGGCGTTTATTTGCTATGGTATTGCCTTTATGATAAGTCTCTATATCCCAAAAGTCAATTATGAGATTGAATTTTTCACAACCTTTTGTGTTTTATTGCGAGACCGTTTTACTGAAATTATTTTGGAAACTGTAGGTACAGCACTGTGGAAAAGTTAAATTAATACTTTGTATTGTAGTTACTCGAATAAGAGGGGGATTGATATTTATTTGGGCACTCCAGAGGGTACCCCCCTTGTTACTCGGTTACGGACTGTTATTTATTTTTAACCCACGCTCCGCCGCCGTTCGTTACTGATATATATCCGGCACTGCAACTATTCGTTGAATTAAACGTTTATTTGTCGTGCGTCGATAGCTTGAGCGATCATGCAAAGTTATACTTAGGAATGTACTTTCAAGATTTAAGTACGCCTTAAAGATTCAACCTCAATTTTATTTGGTCCTGGAGTCATTTATGCACTACAATTAGGAATAACTGACCTTCGTAGACTCTAATTAAGGTTTAGGGCTCTCTTCGCTTACGGACTCTTATTAGGGATACGGACTCCTATTGATTACAACTCAAAATGGGGACCCCTCTAATTACCCCACATCCTCTTATTTTGGTCACTACAGAACTGTACCTCCGTGGTTTGGCAAATTTTTGAACGTGTTCAGTGCTTAATCTGTTTAGTACAACATCGTTTCCCGTTCAAATGCTGGGCCAATGTAAAAAACAGGGACAGGACAGTATTATAAGCATATTCCTAACCCTAAACCTAAGCCTAAGCCTAAGCGTAAGAATGAGCATATTCCTAAGCCTAAGCATAAGCAAAAAATCAGTCTAAAGCTTAAGCTTACTCTATTTTAGTACCACAGAAAAACTCTCCGCCCTTGATCTTTACATGTATAGAACAGGGCCGGAACAGTAGTATAAGCATATTCCTAAGCCTAAGCCTAAGCCTAAGCCTAAGCGTATGAATGTGCTTATTCCTAAGCCTAAACCTATGCCTAAGCTTAAGCGCATGAATGAGCCTATTCCTATTAGCCTAAGCCTAAGTGTAAGCCTAACCAAAAAATTAGTCTAAAGCTTAAACTGACTCTGTTTTACAGCCCGTGCGGAAAACGATCCGGCGCTGTTCTCTACATGAGTCAAAATTGTTACATTGTTTGCAGGTGTCTAAAAATTGAAACAATTTTAATTTGAAAGATGTTCGTCGGTATGTCATCTACGAAACCACTTCGCTCCGACGTGACCGACGCTACCGTTGAATTTAATCACAATTCTCGAAAATATCGTTGCTGTTGCGGTTGTTGCCATAGCAGACTCGGTTGTGCAATTGTTGCGTGCGTGGAAGCGATTTCACTGTTATGTCATTCGTTTCGCATATTACTCTATCCGTCCGGAACCACAGACGCCGTTTCCAGGTCAACGTTAGGCACGACACAATTATCTGCAATCGCATCGCATTCTCACCAAACCGCATACTCGCTCACTGCGCTCGATGGTTGTCAACTTGCATTTTTCGTTGCAATTATTGTAACAATTTGTGCAATGCTTATCGGTGTTTGCAAATTCCGTCACATTTTAATTTTACCCTATTTAATATGGCGTTTGACGGAATTAATTCTATCGGTTTCAATTATTTGTATTTTAATCGCAACACTGGGCGCAGGACCAAGTCATGGATTGTGGCTGTTGCGCCTTTTGCGATTACTTAAAGATCAGACAAGTAGCAATTTTGACGATAATTCACAGCGAATTTATCAAGTTCAAGGCAGTGAATTGTCAAGCGATCACGGGGGCCATTATACTGCATCTGAATCAAACACACTGCAACAAACTGCAATTATTGTTGCAATAATTGCGTTAGTGTTGTCGTTTTTGATTTGTTTAATATCAATTTGGTTACTGTTAATTGCAAGCAGTTGTTATTGTTACGTTCGCGACTATAGACAGCATCTAAAACTGGCGTTAGTTCAACCAGAAAACAACAGCGCTGACCAGTTGACGTCTCACAGATGTGTCATTGCTCCGGCAAGATTTAATATGAAAACGTGCGACAACATTTCGGCCAACGACGACGAAACGACTAACGAATCTGAGAATATTTGTCCAAACGCTCCAATCAGTGGTCAGTCGATTGCTGCGAGCTGTGAACGCAACAATCAAATCGGTTCATACTCTTCTGATGAATTCACAGACGGCGGCCAATCGGTACAATTGAAAGATTCGAATGGCAAATTTGGTTTGGAGATCAAAAATCGAACAGTAAACAAAACTGGATCACCAACCAATACAGCGAGTTCGCCAGAAACGTTGGATGAATCGACAACAACCGTGAAAAATCGGCAACCAACGGTGTTCGAAGACAACGCGGCATTGGAATCGAGCAGTCACAGCGAAGCAACTGGAGACGAAGAAGTTTCTAGTAGCAAAACCGAACATCTCAAGTATCACAATCGATGCGTACGTCATCCATATCAGCAAATTCATCCTGAAGAACAACCGCGTCACGGACGCCAATACGCTGAGCATCATGACCACGCAACACAAAAGACTCAAGACGAAAGTCAACTAAAATACAAAAAGCAACGGAAATCGTTGCACGATTATCACGATAACGGTCAAAGTCAGCAGTGGCAAAATCAACTCTTACCGTATCAGCATTGTAACCGACGCCAAAGCCAATTACAACAACAAACGAAGCTGTCTGCTGAACTCGACACTCAAAAACAAGTTTACTGTAGCGAAAAAAACCTGGACAAACACGGCACAACTATTCAAAACCGAAATTCGACACGTCATGTCCGATATGTGTTGACTGATGAAAATTTACACGGCCAATCCCAAGCTGTACCGCTACAAACACAGCTATCAAGATGTGCATCTTCGCAACATGTTCCAGTGAAACATAAATTTGGCCCAACTGCGCGATATACGAGCCTGCCAAGAAGTTACGACGTAGATTTGAGTTGTATTGAAGCAGGAAGAGCACATGAAATTCAAAAACACATCAAACTTTATCATACGAGTTATCACAATAATGGAACAACCGGTGAAAGTAGTGCTGATAGCTGTCAAAATGTTAACAATAGTCATTCGAGTTCGGTGACGCGGAAAAAATAAACTTCAGTTATCGTTTTATTAAAAGCGTAGCCCCAGAATTTAATTTTGGGATGAAATTTACTTAAAAGAAGAGTATTGTCTTCTATAGGATTTATAAAAAGTTATTCAAAACGTTGTAAACAAATGCTTTGTTGTAGTGTCTCCAAAGTTTCGGGATACGATGTATCCCGTTTATCAATTCCCTTATGCAGATCAGCCACTTATACACATAAAGCCACAACTGCGTCGTACTGAAACATGATGAACAGGTTGGCCCATGTTACTTTAACCCCTTCTCACATTGAGTTGCCCATAGGCAACTCAGCGCAGTGTATATACGTTAAATAATATATATCGCACAGTGTTTAACAATTGCAACACGTATACACAGTACTAAATCACCACAAGAAGTGAGAGCCCCCTCGGGCTTGAGCGTCCAGCTACTATAGCTAAGTGATGATGGTAAGTGCCTCCCACTACAATCACTGGAATTCGAATCCTAGCATAAAAGTAGGGCTCAGGGTAAATAGAAAATATTCATGTGAGAAAGGGTTAAGGGGCGGCCAGGTTTCTGGTGGGTTCATAAAAGAGTAGGTTTAGATTTTAGATTACATTTTTTGCTTAGGCTTAGGCTTAGGCTTAGGAATACATTTTGACAACGCTTAAGCTTAGGCTTAGGCTTAAAACTCATTTTTTGCAACGCTTACGCTTAGGCTTAGGCTTGGGAACACATTTTTGAAACGCTTTAGGCTTAGGCTGAGGCTTACGAATACGCTTAATCTACTGTTACGCCCCTTAACGTAACATTGGCCAACAGGTTTACATTAGCGGTACGGAAGGTGCAGCGAACATCTTTTAAATGTTTTAAACACAACATTTACTGAAATATTAAACGAAACCGGACACAAATGATGTTTAATATATTTGTGAATCCAATCCCAATTTACGTCAGTAGATCTCATTGAATGCACAAATGTTTAGTTCATTCCTGACTGTCACGGTAAAATATGAAATTATGCGCAACGTTGAATATTTCAAAACAATTAGAAAGTCTTAATTTTTCTACCTATAGGAACTAAACTTTTGATTCTTTTTCGTCGTAATGTTTCGGGAGTTTAATTGATTTTACAAGGTTTACGGTTGTTAACAGAATATTCCTACAAATTATTTGCTGTGTGAGAAGTTCGTGATTTTGGTTAACCCTTTTAACACCCTGAATGCCACCTCTAGTTTTGTTCTTTCCCGATGTACACGTATCGCTCTGATTCAGTGACGCGGCGGTTTAACATTTACTAACCCTCCCCAAGACCTTTATAACACCGATTATACAAGCAAGACACAGATTATGCGATCCAACTTGCAGCAGTTTGTTGCTCACAGTCTTCACAACGTTTGAAGGAGATAATTCTAGCTTAAATGCCTACACCTAAACTTTATAAACTTTTCTAATAATTACGCTATAAATACACGGTTGACTCTTATCTCAAAATTAAAAATCACAAGTAGCCGCTGGATTATAGAGACCAGACGGTCAGATGTTTCCAGAAACAAATTCTGTGACTCTCAGAACCTGATGACCCGCCAAGGGGCCATTATCCGCTGAAAAAGTCAGCTTACATTTGGTATACCCACAGCCATCGCACACCATTGGAAATATCAGCTCAGATCCCTCTGCTTAATTATTCGTTGGTCGCAGCCTTAAGAAACATGCTGCTGCAAGAATTTGCAAAAAGTGCCATTTTTAGTCTGAATTATGCATCATAAATATTTGGTTCTGCAAGTTTCATATTTAAGTTTATGCAAGCAGCGCTCGCCTGCATAGTTTGTGTTAAATTTCGGTCCTTTTTTTGAAAAATTTTGAAAAAATTTGTCAGCGTGTTAGTCAATTGGTTTTCAAACTTACCGTGTGCAAAAGTAAGCTAACTGAAGCGTTGTCCAAAGGTGGTTGGATTTTGAAAATAGAATATTTGAGCTTTTCATGACTTCTCGTGGTCATTCCACGATCATTATGAATTATTGGCAAATTAAGAAGCTAGACAAATAATACCACTCAACGTCGCTCGTGAAGCTGAGTCCAATTGTGTTAAATTTTTCATGGTCAGATCTCTGGTTAACGAGTAATGTTCAAATAACTGATTTGGCGTCATCCCAAACCGTTGGCAGCATGCCAAATCTATTATATGACCCTAACTCGTTAGCTAGACGTTTGATTGCAGAAAATTTAACACACTTCGACTCAGCTCCACGAACTGCGCCGAATGGTACAATATAATTTGCCTAACATTCCAACAAAGTTTTTCGCTCCAAGCACGGTACAAACAAAAAATTGTCTTAAAATATATTCAGGGTGCAACGGGAATTATAAAATACCGGAACCGGAAAGTTTAAAACATACCGGAACTGCAGTTTGAACGGGAAAATAAAAAATATTTGTTGCCGAAAAATATTTTCGAATGAGAAAAAATATTCAGTACTGAAAATACCAGAAAATTACGGTGAAAAAATGCCGGATTTTTTACCGGAACCGGATAGTGAAAAATGCCGGATTTCCCTATACCGGAACCGGAATTCCGGTTGCACCAGGTTTATATTCAAGAAATATTGTCTGACATTTAAGACAGTTATGTCTTGATACGGTGTTCAGACATATATGTCTTGAATTCTATACTTTTATTTCTAACTCAACCCAAAATATCCATTAACTTTGATTATTTATATTCTCCTAAGGAAACAAACGTAGGTTCAAAACTCATACTTTCTAAAATTTTCATGACATTAATGTCTTGTATTTTGGTATTATAACCCCTTCTCACATTGAGTTGCCTGTAGGCAACTCAGCGCAGTGTATATGCGTTAAATAGTATATATCGCGCCGTGTTTAACAATTGCAACACGTATACATAGTACTAAATCACCATAAGACGTCAGAGCCCCCTCGGGCTCGAGCGTCAAGCTAATATAGCTGAGTGGGGATGGTATACTCCTCCCACTCCAGTCACTTGAGTTCGAATCCTAGCACAAAAGTAGGACTCAGGGGAAATAGAAAATATTCATGTGAGAAAGGGTTTAAAAAGCCTACAGCTCAGAAATTTGTTTCTGAAATTGTAGCCGAAATTGTTAAAACATAAACGTCAAGAAATTGCTATTTACAATCTACAAGCTACAAATTTATTTCCAGATATAGTTGCGTTATATTCAGCAATTTATTATCTGATTTTTATTTCTGTAAAACAGTTGCTCCGTTTACAATGTTAAGCGAGTTTTTAAGAAATTCAAGTTGAACTCAAGGTCCTCCAACCTAAGTTTACGTTTTGCACGTATCTGTTGCGACGTTCATGTTGCCAGTTGAGCGTTCGGTACCTATAGTTTCACATCCATACTAGGCAACAAGAATTTTCAAGATATCGATATGGATACATATATTTAATAGATAGCTAGTGTAAGTCAGTCTATCTAGGAACCAAGGCATCAGAACTTTCTACGAAGCAGCTGGAAAAGCGGGCTAGAGCGGGGATCGAACTCTCAGCCTATGGATCCTTAAGCGCGCACTCTACCACTGCGCTACGCATCCCGCCTTTCCAACTGCATTTTTCATCGACTATATGTGTCGACCGTACTACACAATGTGCATTGCATTTATTGCATATGCACCAGCACAAGCATATCTCGCATGCTTACATGCCCTTATTTTCAACAAGGTCGTCCCTTGACCGTCCATCCTATTTTAGACTGGATATCGCGCTCATAGCGCGGCAATTTGCTATTGCACTCATGGCGTGGCCCCCATATCAGTCTAGGTAGGAACCAAGGGACATTAGACCTTTTTACTAAGCAGCTGGAAAAGCGGACTAGAGCGGGGATCGAACTCTCAGCCTACGGATCCATAAGCGAACACTCTACCACTGCGCCACGTAGCCCGCCTCTCCAACTGCATTTTTCGTCGACTATATGTGTCGACCGTATGCTGCCAGCTAGCATACATACAGTGCACTGCACTATATTTAACGGACAAGCATGTCTCACATGCTTACGTGCCCTTATTTTCAACAAGGTCGTCCCTTGACCGTCCATCCTATTTTCGACTGAATACCGTGTTCATAGCGCGGCAGTTTACCATTGCGCTCACGGCGTGGCCCCATGTCAGTCTAGGTAAGAACCGGGACATCAGACCTTTCTTCCAAGCAGCTGGAAAAGCGGGTTACGGGTGGTTTCGAACTAGCGACCTTCTGCGTGTCAGGCAGACGCGGTTACTCTGCGCCACGCAGCCCGCCTCTCAAACTGCATGTTTCGTCGACTATATGTGTTGACTGTACAACACAATGCGCATTGCATTTATTGAATATGCACCAGGACGTTGGAACCGGGATCACAAACGTCTGCTTCTCTATCTGCAATTCCGCCTATTGTACGGGAACATATTGACCCAGATTCGGCGTCGGCAAGAAGCAGTTTACCTGTTAGTTTTTGTACAGGCTCAAAGGGATAGGCCAACGGGCATTGGGTAATTCATCGGGAGTTTTAGTGAAATTTATTAAGGTAAACGTCGCCTCTATGAAACATTTTTAAGTAAAAAAAACTTGCTTTACATTTCCAGTGTACCCCTCCTTCCATCCGAAATACGTAGCTTTCATGCTATGTCAGTATACAGGTTTTAAGTTGTAAAATTAGGGAATTTGGTTGAGCTCCAGTCGCAATTTTGAAGGAGACTTCTCTTGAATATCTTGTTTCTATCACATATGTCTCAAAAATTAGCAAATCAAGTCTTTAATTTCAGACATATATGTCTTATATATCAGACATATTTGTCATTTATTTCAGAAATATTTGTCTTAATCATTTATGAATCACACTGTTAAAGACCTGTAAGTAAAAAATTTCATACACCAGATTCCTGAAGAATTTCAGAAACTATGGAGGTTTATGTAAAATGAAAAAAATTGAATTTTTTTGGAAAAATTTCGAAATTGATGAACACGAAAATACAAAATTTTTTGCAAAAAGCCATTTTTTTCCATGATTATTTTTTGACCCTATAACGAAGGAGTGCCGTATTACTCTGTAATTGTGCTTTATTTGCGCTCTGTATCTGTCCAATTTGAATCTGTCCTGCGTAAACAGTGCTATTGGTGTTTTAGTTCTGCGGCACTTTGTTAATTGTTAAAGTGTGACGTAAAACATGAACTTATTATGAGCGGCCAAAAACCGTTGGAATGGGTCAGTTCCCTTATACTGCGGTTCGAAGAGCAGGTTAGTTTGTTGTATATTAATCTAGATTTTAATTGGCGGAATGGGAACGCGAGTTTCATTTTATGCCATGAACTAGGTAAAGTTTTTAAGCTAATTCCAATCAGAACACATCAACCGAGATTATCTTAGTTACCTTTGTCTCCGAACAATTTGTGTCTATTCTCAATAGCCAAAGTCCGAAGCGTATGCAGTTTCAGTTATTGTTTACCTCTATCGGATCACGTTAACAAATAGATACATAGTTATTATATTTTGTTTTGCTCTTGTAAGTTAACTTATTTTTGCAAATTTTTAGTTACCGGTCAAAACAAGCCCACTGAACAGCCAAACGAGATTGTTAATTGAGCAGAGCAAAAAATGTCTGGTTTCCGTGTCTAAAAACCGCTTCACAATGGTTATTTCTGGTCTAATCAAAACACTGCAGACGGTGAACAACATGGTATGCACTTATGCATGTTGTTTTTTGTTGCACCAGATATCATTCAAGGACGTTTAGTTGTGAATTGGCTCAGAACAGTATGTATATATAGCATTATTATTTGAAGGAAATCTGTACATGGTGGTGTTTGCTGTTGCTGATTGATAGTAGAATAACAAAGAAAAGTTGTATTTGTTTCAGAAGTCATGTCCAGAACATGACCTATTTGATTCCCAGTGCATTGTTTTGGACACGTTGGATCAGTGTTTGGCCAGCGTAAGTGTGGTTTGGGTATGCTAACACGTTCGGCAGTTTTAGTATCGTCGTGTACTCTGTGTGCAACCGGAATTATGAGGCTCCGAAGCTGGAACCGGAAAGTCAAATGAATGTCGAATTTTTTACCGGAACCGGATGATGAAAAATATTGATTACCGAAACTTTTTAACGCAATGTGACAGAAAATATCACCATGATTGGTTTCCAATTCTGTGAATTTCTTTGCTTTTGATAGCGTCGGGCTTCTACTAATTAGCTCTTAAACGGACAGTTCGTCAAATAGCTTCAATACAACCGCATAGTGGAAAATTCCTGATTTTCCTCCTAGAACCGTGATTTCGGTTGCAATCCGCTTGTAATATTTCCTTAGGTTGATCTTCTAGGCAAGTTTGCTTAATGCAGCTGATCGATCATAAAATATATGGTTAGTTGCAGTTGGTCCATTTATTCAGTTTTTGATTGGAAATCGGAGATAAACATCAATTTATATAGCGATAAGTATGTCCATCCTGTTATACTTTGCGCCGTGATTGTAATGCTGTGTAATCACGAAGATTCATCAGCTTTCTTCACATGATGAGTTGTGCTTTATGTTTTGCAGCAACCAAAAGAAACCGGGAGATTGGATGAGGCTGCCAATGTGAAGCTTATTTTAACAGAGCTTTGCCAGGTATATTTTTGCTGTTTGTATAGAATGAGACTTAGTTCATAATGGTTCGCAGCGGTTATTTTTCGCCAATCCAGGCGCCTTTGCACGGAAAATATCGATTGGCGCCTAAAATTTTCGGCCTGTCTCTGAATTAGCTATTACATTTTTTGCATCATTATTTTATTGAAAACGTTCTTAAACAGTTGTTTAAGCGTAGCACAAAACTAAATTCTCCATTTTCGGCTTTTCTAGTAGTGGGTCAGAAAATGTTGAATTTGTCATAATTAACAGGTTTTTTGCAAGACGCAAAATTTTTCTGTGGCGAATAAGTTTCTGAATTGGCGCCTGAAAATTTATAGTAAGTTGTCAATTGGTGACTAGGCATAAATCAAAAAATAAAACCCTGATTATGTGGAAGCAAATTATTGGTTATGCTAACGTACACTAATTTGTTGGATATTTGGAGATTTTACTCTCACTGTTTTGATTCATGTTTTGTATAGTACGGGCCTCCGAAATGAAGATTTGTTTTCAGTTTTTTCTTCAACCGGCAGAATCCGCTCAATCAATTCAACTCAAGGAACACGCATCCAAGGTGCTCTATGGGTTATCTATATCAAATTTAAATGCAGTGTTTGCTAAAATATCTGCAAGGTAGTTATGTTTTGAGCATCGTTGCTTTAAGTTTGTTGCGCTTTTTGTTACTGTGCAGTCGTTATTGTGGCCCTGAAGAACTTAAAACCTAAAACCTATGCGTATAGGCCAAGCAAGTGTGAAAATAGGGATTGCGAAAGGTATTGCATTCTCTGGAAGGCCCGGAAGATTTTTAATAGTTCGTGCATCAATAGCTTCTTTTGCTCGAAGTGTAAAGTATCAGAACAAAAAATCCCAGTGGATATATTTAAGTTATGGTAACTATCGGAGATCAGCGTTACACTTATTTCTATACACGACTGAAATCTAATGTATGTTTATGCTTTCTCTGAAATTCCCGATCTGCTTGTATTGTTTAGTGTTTTAGATTAAAGGCGTTATCAGCAGAAGTAACCGTACCGGATGGCGGCGGTGGAGGAACCGACATGTCAGATCTTGAACTGATTCAACATATTCATATGGATTTAACTGCGTTGACACGTTTGCTTCATGGTAACGTTCGTACTGATTTGCAAATAAAAACTTAGTTGTTTACTCGCGGAACATTTATGACTTTTTGTAGTTTGGTCTGTTTTAATGTGCAATGTTTATATTTGTAAAGTCTAGCATGTGTTTTTGTCGCCATTGTGTTTTCTCTCACTTTTACATGTTATAGATTTTGTTGAATCTTATGACTGAAACTTTAGTGTGGTTCTTTGCATTTGGTATTTGATAATTGCGTTTCCTAGTTTTAGTTTAAAATTTGGACAGTTTTATCTGTTTGTTTAGATTTTATCATTGGTTTGATATAACTGGTCTTTATTTTAGATATTGCGCAGTACAAACCGTTTAGAAAAGATGGTTCAGGAGTTTTGGTGACAAGTTTAGAAAAAGCTATTTGGAACTGGATGGACAGTTATCCTGATCAGTTTCAAAATTTACAACGTGTGTCAAATGATCCACTGACAGGTAAATTATTTTGCAATAGTGTTTTATGTTTGATTTGATGCTGTTACTGAAAATTATGGCAGCTAGTAGATGACGCAGTACTGGTGAGAAATTGGTTTGCATTGAAATTTGTTATGGTTACGTTATACTTTTGCCAGGATACGTCGTCCGTCGCCTCTCGTCGCCTGACGCAATTGTTCAACGCTGCAAGGTGGCGTAATTGCGCCGAGAATAGCATAAATGTTACTGGTCGAATATGTTACGATTGCTTGCGGTGGTTTTAGTTCTTTCTAGTCAATGCTCCAGAGTCGCGTTACTAAAAACATTTTGCGCCTATTGTGACTGAGCGAAAATGGTGTTTACAAACTGTGACTTCTGTTTCCACACTAGCAATAATTTGCACAATATTTAGCAGTTCCTCTAACAAGAACCACTCAAACATTTAATTTGAAAGCAATTTGAAATTACAGTTCTTTTTGTACTCAGGTATAACTAGCCTGCTGATCTGTGTTGTTTAGAATGTTGTGATAAATTGTTCGAACAACTAGATGTACTGGCGTCGGAATCAAACAAAAAGAAAGCTTACTTATGGCCGCTTCAAATGATGCTTTTAATTGTGTGTCCTGTAAGTTGTAACGAACATTAGGTCTGTTTGAACGCTATGCTTGCAAACTTGCCTCTGTTAGCATTATGGTTTAGTATCAATTGCACTTGTACTTGTTTGCTGCAAGCAATATCTCTTCATTTAATAGATTGTACTAGGGTATACAAACATTAAAGAGCGAAACGTTTAGTTATAAATTAATAATATACTGTGTTTGTGTTATTTACAGAAAGTACTCGAAGAAATAGCAAACGCTGGGGCAGGTGCGCCGTGTTCTCCTCGACATCAGCAAAAGGTAATGTTCTCGACTGCAACGCATTTTATGAACCGTTGATGTAACGAATACAAGTGAAGTGGTTTTTGAGGCAAAATTCTGTTTTGATACAGGAAAAATGTATTGCCAATTTGTAGACATAATGAGTCATGTGACCTATCACAGCGTTATGCGCGCTTTAGTCAACATGTGTCTTATTTGAACCTATCAGTTTCTTTCTGCTGTTTTTTGTATATACCAGCTTCTACAAAATCAGTTCTTATAAAAATTTGCGTAATTAATCGATGCACGTTCGACTGCTAGCAAACAATTTTGTATCGTCATTACAAATGATTTTTTGAAATATGAAACGTTTGTGTGTTATTGCCTGTGTTGAACCGATACACTGCAGAATACCGCAGGGTTTCACCGAATCCACGATTTGACCGAATTCGAATTCATTGCTAATTTGCCGAATCCGAATCCGAATCTTGCATGTTGCAAATTTCAATTATATCTATAAACTGTTTCAGAATATCAACGCAATGCTAGCCGCATAACTTTTAAACGTTAATATATTTCGGGCTCGACGTCAATTTAGAGATTTGTGACCTGAAACAAAAAATTTTATATTACTATAAAAAGTTATTTAAATTTTAATTGTTTAAAATTGAAAAACATATTGCCGAACATATTTGGATTCGGCTTTTGGATTCCGGTTTTTCGCAACCGAATTCGAATTCAAACCACAAATTTTTGCACAGTCGGAATGCGAACCTTTGATGCCACCGTGGAATACCCTTACCGACATTGATACGATACCGAAAGCTGAGTTGTACACCATACTACAGAACTTGAAAAGAAACATTGTTTGTTTGTAACTAATGCAAATATTACTTTCGACTTATTTTTTGCAGAAAATATACTTTGACTCAATTCGTAAAGTGCTTTGTGGAACTAGCCATCATCACACGACCGCAAAGTCTGGTATTGTAATGGCTGCGTGCATTGCTGGCGTCAAGCTGTGTAAAGCGGCCACTTACATCAGCAATCAAGACTCGGATAATGTGTTTTTCACACTTGTTCGTACATTAATTGAACAAGTCAAGGTACGTATGACTTTTTTGGCGCAAATCGGCGATCTTTCCAGACATTCAACTTGGGCTTTCTCTTAAATTTACATTCAGTAGCTTTGTTGAAAAATGATATAACTTATGCTATTAAATAGGAACATAAAGTTATTATAGTATTGCAAAAATTAAATCAGGGTATCTGTTCGGTGTAAATTTGAGGTTAGTTACTGTTCGGGCTCAAAACTCGCATCCAATCTAAGTCAAAGTATATTTGAATTATGCTGGAATGCGTGATACTATATTAATGTATTGTTTAAGGTGCATTTGTTTAATCTGTCAAAGCCACTGTTCCGAACGTTTGTGACGAATACTGAACTTGAAGTTCTTATTGATGCTTTTGTAGCAGTGTATCGGCTTCAGACTTATAACAGCGATACTTTCAAGGTGGGTGATCATAAAACCTTGTGTTTCTGCTAGCGTTGTTTGTTAGTTTCTAATGTTTTAAGCTTGTGTCCGTGTAATGTTGTAACGTCTTGATTGTCAGCAATCGTTTTTGATCCCGGTTCACGAATAGCACCTTCAGCCGAATGTAATCATGGTGCCATTGTTGTTAGGTTTGTTGGCTTGTGCCGTAAGCTGTCATAACAAGGCGGGTATTGCAATATTTAAAATATGGCGCCTTCTGTTTAGTAAATATTGCTGCAATCTGACACAATAATTGGTTGTTTGTAATATTTGTTTATGTGACTGCACTTAATCTTGATTTTTAACAGTACATTTGTATAAATGAGTTTGAATGAAACGCATGGATTACTAAAAGCTTTAGTGTTCAGGCAGTTAGTTTTTCTGTTATAAATAGCATCTTAATACAGGTCTGTCTGAATCCAAACGCGATTCCTGTATATCAACTTGTTTTGGTTATGGGCATATATCGAATTGCAGTGCAGGTGAGTTTTATTAAGTGGTGTTGTGTAACGTGTAGAAACATTTCTGGTTATTCAATGCCGAGCCGTTTTGTATTACTTCGATACTAATTTTGGTGATATACTTTAGTAAGTTTGCTTATGCAAAAATCCACCATTATACATTGCTCGAATGCAATTATTTGTCAATCTACTGGGGGTAATGGTTGAATATAAAATAGGTTGGTCACAATGGAAACATCCAAAATCTTAGAAGACGTGACCGGATCAATCTTTTTACATTATAGCCAAGACTAGTATGGTGGCCTGATTTAATTGTTGTGTACGAACGCGCTGGAGAGCTTCGAAATATGTTCAGCGAATCATTAAATCGTGTCACACAAAGCAACGTTTCTGGTAGCAATACGGCTATCAGTCAAAGTGGACATATGCCTCTTGGAGTGACGCGAGTAAGTCTAAAGATCGTCCTGCGTTTTTAACATCCTAAAGCCAGCAATATATTTCAGAATTTTGCTGCTGCTGGCAAAAATATTTTTGCTTTATTCTTCATTTACGATAGTTCTTTGACAGGTATTTGAAAAGAACTGTTGTCTGTGTTACATTTCATTTGCACAGGTGTTTTACTGTTGTGAGTCTACGCTAATTGATTTACGCGGGTGCTAGTAGGTGGCTTAAGTTCTATAAAAGAGCTGGGGAGCTTTAAACTTAACTGTGTATTAATTATCTATAATTTTTTGTGTAGCAATGCGTGATAATACATGCTATTTCTGCCGCTTTGCTACCACAGCCGATGTTGTTCGATTATGCATCTTATTTTGTTTTTATAGAGCTTGCAACGTGTTAGTCAACTGCGCGGAATGATAAATCTACGACAGGACCGCAGTGGAACAACACCATCTGATGAGACGCTGTATGCGAAACAAATTTTGTTCTGGTTGATTCGACTTATTTGTACTGACCCGTTGTTGTTCTTGAATGTAAGTGTTCATATGGTGTGTTTCGTGTTTATGATGACTGCACCAAAGGTCCTAAACACGTTATGTCGCTCTAAAATTTTTGAATATAGAAGGTTTCCTACAGATCAATCGCATAGGTTGTAAGTGTTGTCAAGTTTCTTGGTTAGAAAGCAATTTATTCGGTTTTAGATTAAACACGTTTTTATCGCTGAAGTGAACATCAACACCTACAACTTTTTTTGTGAAATTTAGTTGACGCGGCTTTAAGTTTTTTCTCCACCAGATTTTAACATTTTCTCAATATAAACAATGAAAAAGCTTGATTTAGTATTTAAGATGTTAAACATCATTAGACATCAACTTGTTTTGTATAAAATTATTTGGCATGTTTTGTTTAAAAATTTCAGCGCGAAAAACAAATCGATGATGGTGCGGAATCTCAGAATGTCGCTTTGGATCTTCTTAATGGTCTCGTGAGCTTAATTAGTTTGTCAACAAAACTTCCTGAAATTTCACAAGAAGCCATGGAGGTGTGTAATAGTGTGGTGTGATGTTTGTTTTGATGTTTAACCATTGGTGGCGTGACCAGGGGCGTAGCCAGGATTTCATTTCATGATGGAATAATCTCGTGTGAAAGTTTGATATGTCAAAGAGAGAAGAAGGAGTTTAAGTTTTTCGTGTCTTCAGAAATTTCAGGATGGGGTATATCCCTCGTGAATTTAAACTGTTTTGATGGTTTGAAATGTACTTAGTTATATTTTTAGGCTCTGTTGTGTTTGCATCAACCGGAAAATATCCGTTTGTGGAGTGCAGAAGCACATTTGATGGAGATGCAGAACTTTTGGTATACAAGGTAAGTCTTGTACGCGCGTACTCTGCGTTTAGTTTTGTTTATATCGCAGAAATACAATACAGATAGCTTATTTTCCCACTGTTAGCCACCACGTATGTATTACGTTTCCCACTGTTAACCAGCCACCACATATGTAATACGTATATCGTGCATGTTGATAGTTATCTTTGCGTGTTCTAACTTGGCCTTAGTCCTGGGGCGACTCTGATATGTAATAATACTTTCGTTCTCATATATTTGGTTTTCTTGTTGCAGTATCTTTATTTCTTCGTTGTTGTTCAATTCTCAAATTTTGTTTGTTTTAGCTCTCAGCTTTTATTCTACATCTGTCAAAAGCTACTGCATCATCAACTTGTGAACTATCCTGAGGTGCTACGCTGGTTACGGGAACTATTGGTCAATAGAAATTCATACTTCTTTAATCACCGTGAAAATTGCAAGTTTGGAAGTCAAGAACAGCTTTGTCGGCAGGCATCTGTGAAGCTTGAGGCGAGTACGGTTGCTTCTAAACCAGTGATATTTGATAATGTTAAATTCTGTAATTTGTAAACAATAGAATGCTAACCTTAAAACCTATTTACTCGTTGCGGTTTGCTTATAAAAGTTTCATATGTCGATTTTGCGAAGTAACCATTATTTTACTTTGTTATCATTTCAGACTGTCGCATTTATGTATTTGTGGAGTCTGGAAGTAGACGCTGTATTAACTGCGATATCACTGTTTCGTATAATGTGTGATGAAGCGAATATTTTATCAGGTGGCGACGAATTGCCAAACGATTACTATGTGCATGCTCAGCTTGCTGCTGCAAGTAGCGATGTTACTCCAGTAGGTGAGTATCATTTGCGTTTGCGTTTTTGTAATGCATCGTTTACAATGACTTCTATGTTTTAGGTGGTTTTGAGCGATTTATTTAAGTATTTCTTATCCACAAACCCTACGGAACGTAGTATTACACACCAACAAAATCAATATTTATAGCTAAGAATTTTTGAAGTGTTCCAATTTCTAAACGCTCAATTTAAATGTCCTATGCCCGAAAATCCAAAAGCTATTATCTCACAAACGTTTATAAACCAGTCGTAGTGGGACTACATCTATTGAGCGAAGCTCAAACACACGTAAGGAATTAAGGTAATATGCAAATTAGTTATTAGCTAACTATACATTTATCGGTTTTGGAGGTTTGTAAGCAATTTACTCAGATTCCTCGCACCCAAATACCCTTCAGCCATCCTAACAGTTATTGAAATAATTTAAAAAGTCCTAATTTTGTCTTGTCAATTGAGCAAATATGCAAATTAGCTATAAGCTAACTATTCGACAATCGGTTTTAAAGGTTTGTAGACAATTTATTCAGATTCCTCGCACCCGAAAACCCATTATTGCTGAAATTAAATTGCTTGGAACCCTAATAATTAGTGAAACATTGTAAAAACGCCGAATTTAGGCTTATCAGTTATGCTTATATGCAAATTATCTATTAGCTAACAACTCAGTTATCGGTTTTGGAGGTTTGTGAACAATTTATTCAAATTCCTCGCACCTAAAACCCTTTAATATAATATTTAGTGAAATATTGTAAAAAGTCCTAATTTAGGCTTATAAACTTGCTAATATGCAAATATCAAAATCGGTTCGGCCGTTCCTGAGATTCTTTTCTTACGGACAGACGGACAGACGGACATCCACCTTTCGACCCCAGAGTACAAAACATAAAACGCTTCGCGAAACTCCTAGCTTCGCTCGGTCATATTTAGCATAGGTAATATGCTTATTTTGTAGCTAGCTATGTATTGAGTTATTTTGGATTATACATGATTTCTTCAGATTCCCCCTCCTAGTTTCGGTTTAACTAAATAGGCTAATATGGTAATTAGTTGTATTTACTTTATGCGTAACCAATTACGTAGATTAGCGTGTAGCTATTAAACTGCTTAAAAGTCTAAAACCTCAATTCGAAGTTAAGACCCGAGGATAATAAGCTTTTAAAGAAAAAAGTTTATCAAAATCCATTCTGCAGTTCCTGAGTTCCGCGTCGGACGGTCATACTGACAGACGGTATGACATTGACCAAACAAAATGTTTGGCGAAACTCCGAAAGTGCAATGAAAACTCATATAACTATTCTCTAAGAAGTAATACTTTTTAACTCTACCATATGCCGGTTCTAGTGATAGTCTACAAAGCCCTAGTGAAATGTGTATAATATTTTGAGAGTTTCTGTATTTTAAACATGTTTTACTGCACTAGAAGTTAAAGTGCCCCGAAAGAGCCATGGAAAAAGAATATGTTTCCAAACTGTGCCAGAAAGAAATTTGTAAAGTGTAGAAACAAGTTGAAATAAATTTTTATTTTTAAGCTTAATTGGCAGTAAAAATGACAAATATGCCCTAAATCCTGCTGAACATGTGAAATCTGCAACTGAAACATATATATTACCTGCGTTACAGTTCGGACAGATACGCCACGTCAATATAGAATTTGGGAAGTTTATATTTTACAACCAAACTTTTGGTCTTCCGCCTTGAACTGATTTTGTCCAGAATTTGAAAAAATAGCTTTTGGTTTTTCACTGCAGCTCTCAATCATTAGGTACAAACAATTAGAGCTATTTAACTTTTGCTAAATAATTCAAAATATGAGTAAAAAGCGAATGCTTAGCCAGTGCAGGGTTCAACCGGAATTCCTGCAAAAATTCAATTCCTGTTCCTGTTCCTGCATTCAAAGATGCATGAACCGGGACTTTTACGGTATTTTGGCAAATTATTCATAATCATTTAAATATCGGAAACTTTGTCTTTGTGAAATTTTTTATGTCAAATTAGTATTTTTGTACCCAGTTCAATTCTGTAATACTAAACTGTTCCTGATGTGTTTTCGAAATTGCTGAAAATTCCCTTAAGCCATTTTTGGCAAGTTTTCTAAAAAGCCCATCAGTAATTCGAAGATGAAAATTATTCAGGTTCCTGTTCCGGTTCCTGCATAAAAATTCAGTTCCTGTTCCTGTTCCGGCAAAATTTAGTTCCTGTTGGAACCCTTGGAAGTAGGCATAGAAGTTGCGCAATGCTTAGTTGCAGAAACACTAGAGTGTGAAATCGATAGGAAAAATTAGGAAAATGGATAGGTATAAAGTACAAAACATGTGCCAAAAATATTTCTACGCCAATGCGATTCAAAACTACGGCTTTTTCCAAAACATATTTATTTACATGGCCCTCTGCGGCACTCTATTTTCTAGTAAAAATATGTGGTTCGAAACTGAAAAATGCAGGTACAGTTTTTCTGTTACTCTGCAGGTCAATTGCTGCTTTGCGAGAAAACTGTGTTTGTAAAAAATAATTTGTGTCCAAATGTTAATATGTCAATCCGAAAGTAATATGCAGCTGTGCGTAACCGTTTATCTGTTTCTGCTAAAAGCGTTGTCCGTTTACGTTATAGCAATATCAGAAATTTCGTTATTTTCATGTTCAAAATTAGCTGTAAATAAGTTTATAAATAGCAAAATTTATCGCTACTTATATGCGCTCAATTTGTTGCAATTCATGCAAAACTTTAAAAAAATTCTTGTTTTGTTTTGATTAGTTGAATGATTAGCACTTTTTTAATTTCTAACATGCCTTTGCACTAGCGTGTAACAGGAGGTGAAAAAGCAGTCCAACGTCACCAAATTTTGCCACGGCCGGTGATGCAACAAAATTAGGCAACAGAATAATTTTAAATTTTTACAACAAGCGAAAAATGATAGCAAAAGTTGTTACCGGGCAAAAATTCTACCGTAGTCGTGGGTTGAATTTTGCCAGAATCACAGGCAGATTTTTGGTCGCATCCGGTTTCCACTCTGATAAAAGCAGACAATATGCTTCAGTTGCATATTTTACATGTTCAGCAGGGTTTAGGGCATATTTGCCATTTCGCTGCCAATTAAGTTTAAAAATAAAAATTTATTTCAACTTGTTTCTACACTTTACAAATTTCTTTCCGGCTAACAATCCCGAATGGAAAAGCATTAAAACTGCAAAAATAACCATATAAAATGAGAACAAAAGCGGATCTAGGAAGTTGAATTAGAGGTTAGATCCCCGCACTGAAGCCACCAAAGGCGGTCTACTGGCATTGAGTTTAATGCTAAAATAGTGACTCGTTTTCTACTTGTATTTTGTCCTGAGGTTGAGTTTTCCGGAATAATTTCTCGCTGCACCCCTGACTGAAATTCATGACTGCGGCAGAAACTTGCGCGAGCACACTTCGTCGTCGTACAAAGTAAAAATTGGTGGAGATTAATAACTTAAGCTGTGCAAAAATACATACATATATTCAAATTCAAGCAATGATATACACTATTCAAATGGCAATAAATAACCCGTAAACGAAACAACTAGATATAAGCTAAATGCTAACATATACATGTTAATAACAGTTAGCACCAATGTGTAAACGGATAGAGAAAATAACGGGAACTGAAATGGATAGTGGTCAAAATAACGGAAACGGAAAACGGATATTGAAGTATAAAAGTTTCAGATGTTTTTTTCTGCCAAAACAATTGAGGCGTGCCAATATTCACCCGTAATGAAATATTGCGAGATACATATGTACATGATTTATAATTAATTTTGAGCCTTAAAATAACAGAATGTCGGTTATTTGTATAACGGAAACGGACATCATTTTTAACCGCAAAAGGATATTCGGTTACACCCTGGTTAGCGCATAAATTTTGTAAGCGATGGAAACGTTTATTTTGTAATAGATATCGGTGGCGCAATCCTTGTCGTACGGTGACGTCCGGAGCCGCACGGCACCGCAAGTTTAAAAATTTTGTTTATGAATTGTTATGCAATGCCATGTATAAATTCATGTCCTTTTCTTTTCAGATACATATCCGTATATTTTTCATATCCGGATAACGTTACCAATATATACTGCCTATGCTACTGTAAAAAATTGTACCCACAAGCGAGTTCATAATTTCATAATTGCAGTGTTTCCAAATTAGATATCCAAAAGTCCCGCAGATCCAGTGTTGCGACGTACCCGATTTTGCCACCAGTTCTTCTTTCTGGAAAGGCTGTCTTTTTCAAAGCCATGCAATGATTGAAATGCTGTAACACTGATGACGATGCCAATTAATTAGCACATCCCTTAAGACTAAGGCCGACTTGTCAAAATTTGTAAGCAAAGTTTCAATAGCCATTAAAATATCATATTTTGGAAAATGAACATATTTTCAGTAACCATTAGCCAGCAAAAGCCAAAATTAATAAAATTTTAACACAGTGACGCTAAAAACATTGAGTATCACCTGAACATTCAGTGCAAACGACTTTGTGTTCATTTAGAGAAAAATCGATCTGTTAAAATTTGTAATCAAAATTTCAAAAGTTCAAACTTTAACGGACGATGAACGCGTAAATATAATCATGTAGTTTACATACTCGTGCGCACTGTTTAGATTATCGTGAGTCCTATAGTCCTATTCCTAGACCATGCTATTTCCTCATTATTAATACATACAGCTGAATCTTTTCTCCTGTCAGGGGTTAAACAATTACATTTTCTGATAAAGAAATTATAAATCACTGCTAATTGTTTTACTAAGAATAGCATCATAAGACACTGACATAGCGAACATTTTGGCCACAAACCTGTAGCAAAAGATTTGCACGAAACATATTATAGGACACACTACCGTGTCCCTATGATTAAACTGTTATATTTGTGTGGTTATGTCTGGCAAACCAGTGTTTACACATTAGTGAGGAGAGTTTGAATTTTTCAGGGCGCGCTGTGCTTCAAAAATCTGTAATGGCTCATTTGCGTAAAATCAGAGTGGCGACTCCGGGTTGCACTCAAGTAAGTAAATTTGTTAGTTGCACCAAATCAAAGCTTGTGAAGTCTAGGCATTTTTGGCGAAGTATTGAATACCACGACGGGAATCCCGATGCATCATGATGCACTGATGTTGGAATTTTCTTTGTTGGATATGTTGAATTTTTTGTCATATTAGGAAACTAATTATCTCGAATCATCTAGCTTTTTAAAGTCTGGTAATTTTGTTTGTTGTTTCAGGCCTGGGAAGACACATATCGATATTGGGATACAGCAACAAAGTTTCTAAAATCATATCCAAAGTCAAAAACTGAAGAACCGTGTCCTATGAGTCAAAACTTGCACAGAACACTGACACTTCGCCGTGCGTCTAAATCGACGCCTGAGCATGAAATTGAGGTATTTAAAACTGTTTCAAGTTGTATGATTAGTCGCTTTATTTCGAGAGTCCAATACGGAGGGGGTTGCTTCAAAAATGTTAAAATAAGCGTTGAAACTGTCGCTTATTGCACGAGATTGAATGTTCCACAGTTTCATGTTTGTATTTTTATTTGATTTTGTTTGAATTAATTTTTAAGATTTTTTAAATATTTTTACGCTTAAAGGCGTTTTCTGATTTAACGTACAATTTTCACATACTGCTATATTTTAGTCTAAGGCCTAATGCGAACAGCGCATTACTTCAAGTGTCACAGGCATTGTGAACCCTGGTGGCTGGCAGCTCATCAATGCATTTAGAACGGCTGTTGCGCTTACTTTTAAAGCATCGTGCATCACGAACTGCTGCTCTGAATTTCAATGACCATTAACTATTATGGTGTTCGGCGCTTTATTGCAAATTAGTAATGTATAATTTTCAGGATATCGTAAACGAATGGGCAAATATGACTGGCTTTTTATGCGCACTTGGCGGAACCTGTATCGTTTACTCACCATTGTCACCAAGACCCAGGTACATAGCTTCAGGTTTTGTATTTTTGATTCTAAAACATATTAGTCAATGATGTTATATTATATAATGTCTACAAGTATGAAATATATAGACGTTGGCTTGAGCTCTAAAACCCTGTTTAAGAAAACTTCACACTTTATACAACATGTGTATTAATTTCGTTATCCATATCGCAAATTATTGTGTGTGAATTATGCGACTTAGACTTTTCGGTTACGGAAATCGGTTCTCTTGGCTGCTTTGTTAGTTGGAAGTTCGACTTGACATTGGCTGTAATTGGTTTCCGTCTGGCCGGTTTTCAGAACCACATGAAATTTAACTGCTTTTTATGTCTCTGGGCGGCATGTTGTGTCGCCAAATTCCGCTGCGGTCAACGTTTGAGGAGCCAGATGCTTGGCCGCACTACGATTAGCAAGTTCCGTAGGTACAAAGGACCGTGAACAACTGGTATAAAATTCGTGCTGTTGTGGCCGTTTCCGACTTCGTACCAACAACATCATCGAGCGCCGTCTGTAGAACAACTCGACCGCCATGTGAGAGTAACACGGAGCTGGCGGGGAAGCATTCCCATCACTATGTTTTGGAACAGATGTTAGACTCGTTTCCATGACTTTGTGCAGAAGATTTGTTTCCAAACTTTGCGCAAAATAAACGGCGATGATATCCCGTTTTGTTGCAGTGGACACACGGCAGCGAAACAGTGCTATTCTGGACGATATGACGTGTGCTTATATACAAATAGCATCGTCCATTTGGCTTAGTTCGACGTGACTTAGCATCCGGATACTTTGTGCATTTTTCAGTGAAGTGTCCGCCATTGTAGAAGTTCGTTTTTGTTTTCGCATTGGTTTATCTGTGAGTAGCTAAGACGTCGTCTTACTGTCCTTTGAGATTAAAACATCAATTTTTTCTACTCGGTCGACTGACTGGAGCTAGTTCTTGTGTTATGCACACCACGTTTATTAGTATCGCCATTGCTGGGCTGATTTTCATCAAAAGCACGCTGCCATTGAGAGCAAAATAAGCGGAATTCTTTCCCCAAATTCAGAAGAATCAGTGCGAGATGGACGTGCAGCATCATGTGTATAGACGAGATAATGATGGCAGTAGTAGTCCACGAAACAGTTATCCGGAGGCGTGAATAATTTGGGGGTCATGAAAGTAAATTTATCGGTATAAACTGGAATTATAATTAAAATACGATACTTTTTAGGACTCTATAGTATGTCGAAATATCTTCGGCAGTAATTGTACGCGGGGCAGCGCAGGGTTTTTTGCATATAATTATGGGACAGCTAAAGGGAAATCTATAGAGAGAGGGGAGAGAGCGTGTGGTTAAAGGATATAGACGTATTTTTTGTTGATATACAATTTTAATTAGTTTTCGTTATCCATATTACAAAATTATTGTGTGTGGATTACGCGACTTAGACTTTTTGGTTGCGCAAATTGGCTGTGTTGGCTGCTTTGTTAGTTCGAAGTTCGAAAGCTGCAAACCTAGGAATATTCTTACGAAGGGATAAGAATATTTCTACACGTATAGTTGTCGACTTAAATAAAACTTGATTAAATACTAAGGTAAGATTTCAGAAGCCAGGCAATTATTGTTTTCTGTTTTAGTTTGTGCAGTTCGTCGCTGTCGCTTGATAGCCGAAGAACGTATAGTAACTTGTTGACAACCGAAGCCACTCAATATTGTCCAGTCACACAGTACGTAATTTTACTACTCTTCTTCGCGTAAAGCCCTATTCACACGTGCAGTTGCAAGTTTTGTCAAAAATACCGTTCGAAAAACTTGCAGCTACAAATGATTCATTAAAAATCACAGCTAGGAATTTAGTTTAAATGTGTGAATGAAAAAATGCAAGTTCTGCGTGCAATTTATTACTGCAAGTTCTCGCAATAAAAACTTGCACGTGTGAATAGGGCTTTATGTAATGTATGTTAGTATAGTGCAAGATTTAACGACACATTTTTTAAAAGACTTTAGTACACCGAATGCCAAAATTTATGATATTCGAAATTTACCGTAGGAAACATGTCAATGCTTAATTTGAGAACCACCTTTTGTTTGAACATTCTTTCATTATACCTACATGCACGAAATGTTTTTTTACAATACACACGACAGCTATGTTGTTTAATTTTGATATTTTGAATGGAAAATGTTGTTTTAGATTTCTGTCTCAGCTTTTGTCTTTATTACACGCGCAACCGGAAAAAGTTGGTGTCCAAGTTCAACGAAACGTTAAAGAGCTACTGAGTAATGAACTGAATCCGTCTCTGTACGGAGCGTTATTTGACCAAATCAAAATGTATACGGACAAGTTCTTTGATGCCAACTGCCAGGTTGTTTACCTTTTGTTTCTAATATACTAAACTGAGTTTTGTTTCAAGTCTTAAATCAATCCATATTATGAAATATTTATTTGGAAAATATGCGTGATTTTATTAGCGGTCGTTTTAATTGTCCTGATCGGCAAGTAATTGTTCATTCATGCGTAATGTATATAATCCGAACGCAGTCTTTAATATTTTTTGAAAAAACGAATTTTTTATGTCAGACATTTGACGCAGATTTTGACTCCATATATAACTTCATAGTCTCGAGGGCGGACTTGCGATGGTTGGGGCCCGCTAGCCGACAAACACAGGACCCTAAAGTGGGCATCAAAAGATGTTATAGATTCCTTTGTACATGCGCAATCGCTCCGCGCCCTGAGAATAGTAGGGTGGTCAATCGTTGTGTTCAAGCTGATTTGAAGGCTTTAACCGGACTTAGTTCGGGAAATTTTCCTCATACATGTAAATACCATGCAAATTAACCATGCAATTTACGGGGATATACGTTATATTGCAACTGGAAAATTCCAAAAACTTGTGTTACGTGCTAAACGTTTAATTCAAAAAAATATCTGTATTGGGAATTTGAAACGGGGTAAATCAAGTTTGAGGCCTTTCGCCTAGTGATGTACTCAATCAACCCTCCCTCCGTCCCAGTAGCGACCCTCAGTATATTAAGTGTTGTTGGCCTAGTCGAACGGTTTGCTACATGCGCACCGGTTTAAAGAAACCGCGCGAGCGACGCGATTGAGAACCAGCGACGTTTTTCTTTATTAATTCCAATACAAAATCTTAATTCTGAAAGCGCCATTGGAAAACGCATTTGAAATGGATTATTCTTGTATGGATAATTTGTCATGGTATTTTCGCAATACCCGGACTCGTTTCCGTAATCCGGTCCCGAATGCAAACGTAGGATGAAATCAAATTGCGTATCCAAACCCTTATTGCGTTTGTGTGTAGTTAATTTCTGCGGTTTCTATAGCATTTAATTTGTGTTGATGTTGGAAATTCTGTAGCATAAGTGTATTAGAAATAATATGTAAATAAATTTTTTTAAATAATTAGGACTATACAGTTGAATAATATTAGTACAATTTTGTTCAAATCCTAGATAAACACTGTATGTTAGGCAGTAAAATTCTTCGCGTAATCTGGTAACGATCCATTATGTTCACAGTTTTACGCAAAGCCTTTGTTTATGGTGCGTCGCAGAGTTTCTGAAACGTATCATTTTATTTGTTTTCGCCGTAACAGCGCAGCTCTAGAATGTCCAGGCTGATTTTTTATTTTGACGTATTTCAGGTGGTGTTATCAGAAGGCAACACAGAGTTTTTGGAACATATCATATATGTCATGAAAAACATATTTGTCGACGGGCATGGAAATCCTTCTTGTTCCCTTGATTCGGCATCTTCACGCGATTGTTTATTTCTTGGTATTACGAGCATCGAGCAGATAATGATATCGATTGTAAAGTAGGTTTTGCATCTTTGGTATAAATAACGCTTTTTAGATATTTCATTGTGAAGCTGTGTTTTAACAAACCAATCCATTATTGTGGGTTTCTTGCGTTCTTGTTTGCTAAACAGTTATTTGGCATTTCAGAAAATTTCTTTCTGTATTAATGTATGACATTTTAAGATATATTTTGTTCTGTAGCTGGCGTAGCTAACAGTTCTTGCCTATAATGACTGATTACATAATATTGCATTATATGATGCAAAATTCATAGTAATTTTAGTCTTGTCTGCGTTTTAGATATGCCAGACATATCGAAGTGTCACAACATGCGATCATAATCAAAATTAAACTGTGCTCATTAATAGAAGCGGTAAATTTTTCCTTTAAGTCTTATTTACACGTCAGTTTTTGCAGCGAGAACTGACAGCCCCGTGTAAGTGCAAGTTTTTGCATCTAAAACTTGCAGCTTCAACGTACACGTGCAAGTTTTTATAGTGAGCACCTGTCTCTGTAAGTTTTATTAATGGGTTTTCGGATAAAACTTGTAGCTGCAAGTTGCGCAGCGAGTTTTTGCTGCAAAACCTTACACATGTAAACAGGACCGTAGCCAGCTCTTGAGGAGGGCCATACAAGGGTTTTCGATGACTTACACAAGGTTGAAAATTTTGTACGTGGGGCCAAAATTTTTCCATGGGAGGGGTTGATTCATCTTCCCCTGGCCCCTTTTGGCTACCGGCCCGTATGTAAATAGAGCTTAATACTGTAGTTCACTGTTTGACAAATGAAACACAATTATTGTGATGAGCAAGTAGAAAAGTATCTGGTAGACTAATTGCCGGGTTCGAATTTTAGTGGTTCAAAAATCATTGTTTATTTTATGTTCGCAGCAAAAATTGTTTGAATAAACTTTAAGACTAGCAATTTTAGATGATGGCAATCAAAGACGATTTGCAATTTCGACATGAAATTAGATTTCGAAATAAATTGGTAGAGTATGTGCTTGATTGGATTTGTTCTGGAGGACGTAACAGGAGCGAGACGTCCTGCGCCACAACTGTTATTGCATCAACGTCAGAATTTATATCAACTCGGTATGGCTTGGTCTAAGAGTCGTTTTCTAGACGGTGTGCAGCACTTATCACCCGTTAGTATTGGGTTTAGAAACAAGCAAGCATTGACTTCTTCTGATTGGAAAATCTACATAACAGTTATGCTAAATTTCAATGTCATCCATTGTTCAATGGATCTTAAGTGGTGGTTCCTGTCAGATAAGCAACATGCTACACGCAGTTCAGAATACAGCATTAAACAGTTGCATGCAAGTCTTGTGTAATATCAAAATTGACATAATTCCGTTACCACTGGACTTTGAAGCTTAAAAATGTAACGTAAGTGATAATTTGCATTTCACAATGCCAATTAAAAGGGACAATGGAGTTAGAGGGGACGTAACGGTTTTGTCAGTTTACTAAAGCGTAGCTTGTTTACGCTGTACAAAATTGCTTATTACACTGCTTGTGCAAATCGTTTTAGAACATAAAATGGAAATTTTCATGCATACACTATTTCTTAGTTAGAGAATCCTAAAAATTTTTGGTTGCAGCAACATATCGTGAAAAAATCGTTTGCTTCTGTCCTGGAAGGAAACGCGCCTAAATTACGTATTGTGTGCGTACTTAATTTACATTGGCTTCAGAGAGCTGGATTTGGCATGTGTTAAAGCAGTAGGAACGCTACTACAGTCGTTGCCGTTACAACCAGAAGAAAATGATAAAGGTGATGCTTTGGATGCGAAATGCCAGTTGTTTCAGACGTAAGTTTAATTTACTAATGGTGGATATTGAATAGGCATGGGTATGCGACTGAGCACATTCTGTGGGGCAAATAATTTCGCAGGGTGTGTTCAGGTCTCGGCATTTGCTCACCATAAACATAGTGTATAGAATAATTAGCATTTTAGCACTGTCATGGAAAGCAAAAATAATGCAAATATGTGCTGAATCTGGAATCTAGAATACCTATCACCAGCTAGTGACCAAAGTGCAACCGGAATTATAATCTACCGGAACCGGAATCGGAATTGTAAAATTACCGGAACCGGAAAATGAAAAATACATGCCACCGAAAATTTATTTTAATTTTTTTTGCAATATTATTGGTGAAATAACAAGTTGGAGATAGGTATTCACTTTATCTGCTGTATTTTAGATTTTCATATGTTTGCATATTATACTAATGAAATCTATTTAATTTTTAGCGTCATTTTCAGTAAAATATCTTTTTTCAGCGACAAAATTGTAAAAATTTACCGGAATCGTACTGGAAGGTGAAAAAATGCAGGAACCGGAATTCCGATTGCACCCTGCTGGTGACCGATGCTACACACATTTGAGAATACGTGACCTGTTGATAGCTTGTTGTTACAGCTAATAGTCAAGCTATCAGTAACAAAGTAGTTTTCGTTTTAAAGTCATTAGTTTCATTTTTTGTAAGCGATAATTTACATATTTCAGTTACTTTACGCTATTTATGAATATGTTGAACGAATGTTGTTCGAATGAGTCAACTACAACGATTGTTTTAAATGCCGGATGCGCCGAGGCAGATGCCGTGTCCTTAAAAGGCCATACAACTGGAGGCATAATATCTGCTATAAGTGAACACAGGTTAGCTATTAGACCGTAACTTTTTGATGAATTTCGGGCCAGCAAAGCAACCTTACTCGTAGGCATAATTCAAGCAAAACGACTTTCATAATCAAGCTGTGAGATACTGTTGGGGAGGATTGTCGAAAAAAACTTTGAGATGCGAGCAGAAGCTGGGCAGGAGCCTTATATCAGATTTGCGATCTTGGACAAAAATCTAGACTATACTACATTTGGAGCAGCTATGGGCGGTGTCAGCCAAAAAAGAGACCGAAACCCTCATGTCTTTGGTCTCGATTTGCAAGCCACCGAGACCAAAAAAGCGAAACTACCGCCCATCCCTGACTTGGGCCGACATCGATAGGCCTGTTAAACTGAGACCGATACGTGTTTCTGCCCGTAGCGAACCTTCAGCACGAATACAACTGGCTGGTACTTAACTGCATTTTGGTTTAAATATTTTGTATGAACGTTCAAAATTACTTTGAATTATAGTAAAATATATTTTAATTTTAGTGACATATCGCATAGACCAGGGCTGTGGCGAATTCCTTTTCAGAATGGCCTCGTGACAGCAAGTCTTGGTCTATAAGTGATTTCGTTGCACTGTTGACGCAATCACTATCAATTTTGCCATTAACTACATTTCAGTATGTCTGGTGGTGGTGGTGCTGGTTCAACGATTGTTCCTGGTGTTCCATCAGCCCCCGCAGCAACTACCCTTAAAGGAGTATCTAGTGCTGCGATGGGTGGGCATAGTGGAATCGCAAGAAGTAGCGTTCATCAAACTGAATCAGGCAAGCTGGAACAACTACGCGCCGCAGTAGTACATGCGATGTCAAACTTGCTTGCAGCGAATATTGATTCCGGATTGGTTCATGCAATTGGTAATAATAGTTATTTTATTTTTATTAATTGTTATTTTTAATACGCTGAGGTTGAGTATTTGATCAAGTAGTTTTTTCAGGGTCAGTTCCAATCGGGGTCATTTCTGTAAAAAAATTTATTTCGACACGTTTTTGTTGACAAATGAAACGCTGAGTCGAAACAATGTTTTCTGTGTAGTGTAACGTAAAAATGGATCCAAGTGTTATATTAACCTTTTCATGACCGAAACACCAGATTTTTACTCAGCTCTTCAAGACGCATAGAGTCAAGTGAAGAATGCGTTTAATTATTGGCCCCACAGAAAGTTTGCAGCCGTAACCTTTAGCCTGCCAATGGTCGTCTTGTATTATATTATTAGGACTGGGATACCACCGCGACCTGCGCGTTCGTGTTTCATTTATGGAAGTGTTGACGAAAATTTTGCAATCGGGAACTGAATTCGACACTCTGAATGAAACTGTGTTGGCGGACCGGTAAGTTTCAAATTGTTGATCTTACTTGTACGAAACTTGCCCCCCTTTTGTGATTTAAAATTTGCTTCGCAGTTTGCTGCGAATGAAGTTATCATGAGAATTTAGTTTGCACTGCCATGAGTAGAGATAAAGACAAAAACGTCTGTACTAGTCATTGCGCTTAGGCTTTCGCTATGGTACCCTACGCGATTGCGGGTCCCATGGGAGGGTCTTTTGCGAGACTACTAGCAGCCAAAAATCCTTGTAGCATTAATATATCTTGAGTTAATTTATGGAAACGAACTTACGACATAATAAAACACGCTTTCCACATACGTCAAATGATAAGGCACGCCTCCAACATGAATATTGTTAAAGCGAGCCCCAACTCGAATATATCACGCCTCTATGTAAATATAAGCAGTAATGAACTATCTCGTTATACCAAAACTACATAAATTTCATAGCTAGTGCAAGTTAAAAACACTTAACAGAATGCATTTGAAGTGCAGGCAAATACGCCTTAAACAATAACAGATAATATTGCATTTAAGTACTCCGTGGGGCTTATTCGGAATACAGGAAATCAGAATAACATTCCTATGTGACCCGTATTTTCGTAGGATCGCATGGCGGGGCTATAATTACTCTTAGACCCGAACTATCGAAGGTTAAGCGATTGTCATAGTACTGATATGTGACCTTAAACAAAACTTTTACAGATATACAGAGTTAGTCAAGTTGGTCACAATGATTACTGACGATGGAGAACTGCCGATTGCCAAAGCGCTGGCAACTGTTGTTCAATCTTCACAATTGGTTGGTTAATCAAAATGTTAGATTAAAAATCTAAAATTTTCTATTTTGGAAATTTAATTTTGATAATATAGATTTATCGTAATCTAATGTGTTAGGCTGATCACGGTTTCCACTTGTACATGTATAATGCAGTATAATTTTGCAACTAAACTCGGTTGAAAAGCACAAGGTGATGATATCGTTTTATGCAGTTAATTCTTGTGGGAACTGTAAACGGAGTTAAGTCATGGTTCCTTTCAGAATTGCAAAGAACATGAACTCAGTTTTGTTTTAGGATGAACTTGCGCGAGTGTTGGTCACGTTGTTTGATGCTAAACATCTGTTGTACGAACTACTATGGAAAATGTTTTCAAAAGAGGTATGATTTGAAATGGTAGCTAACTCATCTTGCAGTCAAAATTACTACGGAATATGCGTAGTGTTGTACTTTTGAGTTTATATGGTGGGTTACAAAATTTTAGCGAACTGGTAATAAATACTGTCGCTCACACACTTAATTATTGACAATTAGTAAATGCTATATTTTCAGTACTTTGTTTTGTAGTATTTTATTCCGTGTTCTATAATTGGTTTTGTATACTTCTGTTCATGGTGCGACCAGATATTTTGGTCCGGTGTAGGTGTAATATACAGTAAAAACGATATCCACAAGTGGTTTCGGTATCCGTACAAGAGAGCGTCTTTGACACCTTCCTGCGATTGTATTTCTGAGCAAGCGAGGAATTTTAAGTAAACAATGTTAAAGTTTAGATGCTATATGAGGAGGCTATATCCTATTTAAATCCGGTTGCGGTAAAATATTCGCTATCCGGTATCGTAGTTGGTAAATGAATATTCGGTCGCACCATGGTTCTCTTATGCAGGTTGAAATAGCAGAATCACTGACAACACTATTTCGCGGTAATACGCTAGCGAGTAAAATAATGGGCTACTGCTTCAAAATATATGGCTACTCGTATTTGTACAACTTAGTCCGGCCAATACTGCATGACATGCTAGATGTTCCGGATAGAAGCTACGAAGTTGATTCCAGCAGGTAAAATATATCGTCAGTTGCGATCATTCAGAATATATTGTTCAAAATTTTCGTTCCGTAAACAACTTTCAGACACCGGGTGTAAAGGCTCTGTACATCAGTACGGATTCGGCTATGCTATTTTTATAACAACTATAAAGGTTGGGATTACAATACCTATTCATAATTACCCGCTTATTGAGCGAAGCGAAACTCGGAACGAAGCTCGGACTTTCGCGAAGCGTTTTATGTTTTGTACTCGGAGGTCGAAAGGTTTATCTCCGTCCGGCTGACGAGAATCTCAGGAACCGCTAAACAGATTTTGATAAACTTTTTTGTTTGAAAGCTTGTCATCCTGGGATGTTATCCTCGCATTGATGTTTTAAAATTTTAAGCGGTTTATTACCTACAGGCTAATTTGCCTAATTGGTTAAGACTAAAATTAGTACTTTTTAATGTATTTCACTAATTTTAGAGTTATAAGCAATCTAATTTCAGCACCAAAGGGTTTCTGGGAACGAAAATCAGAATAAAATGTTTATAAACCTCCAAAACCGATAATTGAATAGTTGGCTAATAACTGATTTGCATAATAGCTACGCCAACTGTGACAGTTGCGTTGAAAATATATCATATGTGAACGCGTTTTGTACTCTTGTAACATTCAACTCGTCGACTAAAATAAAACAAGTGGGTTGAAATATGCGTTTTTATATACTCGGATTGTTTAACTGTAATAATTAATGAAACACACTTAAATAATTTAGCTAATATGCAAATTAGTTATTAGCTAACTATTCATTTATCGGTTTTGGAGGTTTGTAAACAATCTATTCAAATTCCTCGCACACAAAACCCTTCAGTAACACTAATAATTAGTTAAATATTGCAAAAAATCCTAATTTAGGCTTATCAATTATGCTAATATGAAAATTAGCTATTAGCTAACTATTGAGTTATCGGTTTTGAAGGTTTGTCGACAATTTATTTAGATTACTCGCACCCAAAAACCCTCTATTGCTGAAATTAGATTACTTATAACCCTAATAATTAGTGAAATGTTGTAAAAAGTCCTAATTTAGGCTTGTTAATTACTAATATGCAAAATAGCTATTAGGTAGGTATTCAGTTCGCGGTTTTGAAGGTTTGTAATCAATTTGTTCAGATTACTCGCACCCAAAAACCCTATATTTCTGAAATTAGATTGTTTGTAACCGTTATAATTAGTGAAATATTGCAAAAAGTTCTAATTTCATTCTTATCAGTTATGCTAATAAGCAAATTAGCTATTATCTAACTATTCAGTTATCGGTTTCGAAGGTTTGTAGACAATTTATTCAGATTCCTCGCTCCCATAAACCCTTTAGTACTGAAACTACATTGTTGCTTGTAACAGGAATATGCTTATACTGCTGTTCGAGCCCTGTTCTATACATTGGCCACTTAGATTTGACCAATTATGCAAATTAGCTTGTAGCTAATAAACGGCTTCAAGTTTTATAAGGTTCTCTTCGGAAGGACGGACGGACATGCACCTTCCGACCTCCGAGCACAAAATACCAAACGCTTCGCGAAGCTCGAAGTTTCGCTTATGACATTGATACTTCACTTATGGCTACAGCAGTAACCCGACTAAACTAAGTACGCATAATTCAGGCTCGACTTTTGAATTGTTTTTGCTATTTACTTACTAAGTCTCTGATATCGTTATTGTTATCTAAGTGTTGTTTACTTTTAGATTACAAGTTGGAGAATTTTTGGATAAAAATATTAAAAATCTGTTGCTGCTAACGAAAAACATGTTTATGGCAATTGTTGAATCGTCCAGCAAGTAAGTGAGATTGCTAAAGTAGGCATTATCACAGGTTGCGGAGCTTTGTGTTTGTAAACGTGTGAATTTGTAAAACGATATCGAACTTTCCGTTTCAAAATTTTTTACAGTTTTTATCGTAGATAAAAAGTTTCTCAGCAAATTTTATTCAAAATATCATCGTGAATTTGTAACGTGACCATTGACGATATCAGTGCGAACATGAAAAACGGCTTTGTGACTGTTTATATGTTTCTAGATTTCCAACTCAATTGCGATGCATGTGCCATTGTCTGTATCAAGTTGTTAATGGACGATTTCCCAACAGCGGCCTATCAGCAGTTGGTACCATTTTGTTCCTTCGATTTATCAACCCAATTATAGGTCAGTGTTTGGAGGGTGTTCATTCGTTTTGAGCATCGAAAGTATTACCAGCGTGAAGGTATCTGCTTATGTAGCAACATTAAAATAAGCTGACTACAGAAATTTCGTGATTCGTACTTTTTTATTGAATACCGCTTGTATTCGACCTGTTGAGCTCACAGATATTGTGTCAAAGTTTCCCAATTCCAGTGGTTTATCGGATTATTCATCTTAAGTGAAATTAATTTTTTTATGGTTCTTGGTTTTTTGGACAGCCAAATGTTAGATTACCGGAACAATTTGTTTTAGTATCACCGTACGAAAATGGTTTGCTCGATTGTGCGCCGCCACCTCCTGTAAAGCGTGGCCTAATGCTAATGTCGAAAGTGCTACAGAATATTGCCAATCGAACCACATTTGTTAAAGAACAGCATATGCTGCCGTTTAACAACTACGTTCAGTCAGAGTTTGAAGCAGCACGCAGGTATGACCAACCGGACGAAGTCTCTGTTTTGTGTTTATAGTTTTATATTAGAATAAACTGAGAATACGTTATTGTCTATATTTTGGATTTTTCAAAAGCATAACTTAGCTTGAAGTTTCTGTTTGTGTATATAGCTTTGAATTAAAAATACATTGTCTATATTATTTTAGATTTTTCAAAAGCGTGACGTACCTTGAAGACGATGATATTGGAATGGTTGGCGGAGGTGGTGCCGGAAGTACAAGCAACGGCGGCGGGCTACGAAGCTCAAGCGGATGTTCGCAAGATTGCGTTGCAAGTAGTCATCACGGTAGTGGTGGCCATTTGTCGGCAGCGTTTCTTCCACCCGCAAATCATCACCAGTTACTGATCGGTATGTCAACGTTTGTTTCTGACGCCAATGTGGCGTCGTTACATCGTTTTTTGTGGATGTATCGGGATCAAGTGAGCAATTACTTTGCTGCAAGTCGCGAACACAAAGCAATGGGGCGGCGTGTGGCAACACTGATGGCACAGATTGGACCACCGGAGCATCGGCAGGTTGAATCACAGTGAGTTTAAATTTTTACTGTTTGATTGCAGCAAGTATGTCTTTCAAAGGTGCTGCTATACTTCTGGTGCGCTGTCTATCACCGTGCGGTAATATGAGTGGCTTCAAGTTTTATGCGGTAATCGACAATTTGTGTTGAGTTTGAGCTTAATTGTTTAAATAATTTTGATTTCTGGTGATATTGCGCAAGTTAAGAAATTTTAGAATCAGTGCAATCGAGCTGACAAGTTCAAAATTTGAAGAAATCATGGCGAAACACAACATGGCGGATCGAGACGAATTCAAATCGATCAAAATTTTGAACATTTTCTATCAAGCTGGTTATTCTAAAGCAGGGCATCCAGTTTTCTACTATATTGCTCGACGATACAAGTATGTTTGCGATGGGTTGGTGGCGAAGTAGTAAAAACATGAGCGGTTGATTGACGTTTAAATAAAGGATCTGGATCGGTCATAAGGGAAGCTAACGTAGTGTGTTAATTGCGAAAAATTTAATCGTTAGATGCATGGAAGGATTCTACTGGAATTTCGGTTCCTGTGGAAAATCTGCGAAAATTTAATCCCACTTCCATGCAAGGACAGCAATTTTTAGATGTTTTGTTATCTTTGAAATTTGTTTTGCTGTACAGTTGTGGCGAAAAACTGTGACCTTCTGTTTCTGTTCATTTTTCCTGTAAAATGTATGTGGTTCCTGTTGGAACCCAGATTCCCAGTTTATTATAAAATTTGGTCGTATACCTAAAAGCGATTCTGTCATTCTATGTGATGTGCAGGAGGATTTTCACGCTTGTGAGTTCTGTTTGTGTTTCGTTGCAAATATTATTTTTAGTTTATGGGATGGTGGTTGTATTTCAAAGTATATTTCAGGGTTGGGGAAATCAATGGCGATCTACTGATATTTCACGTTCTTCTAACTTTGAAACCATTTTACAACAAGCCGTTCGTTGTTGTTGTGGATTTTACTCATACGTGCTCTGAAAATCGGTTTCGGGTGAGTTCATTTGAAACTCCAAACTAAAAGTTCGTCTGTTAAGGTTAAGGGCACCAAGTATACCAACGCGCGTTGCGTTTAGCCCACCCGTATGATTCAAAGGTTGTAATACTCAATACCTATTAGATAGATTTGCGAAAAACGCAAGAATTGCTCAATTTAAGTGAAAGCAAATTATCATTGGTTTTCGTCAAATAAACAAATTTAACCCCTTCCTAAATAAGGGGGTAAGCCAAAAACAACGTGCGCTATGTACCCAGTTGCATACTTTTGTTAAAAGCAATCATTCACTCTTGCTCGATCTAAATCGCACTCAGACTTCTGACTTGCAATAATGGATCATATTTTGCTTCATTGAATCATGTGGCGCAGTGGATTATTGCTTAGCTGCCACTCAATAAATTTTGACGCATTATATGGTGTGTATGTTCGTTTTGTATTCTAGACGGAATTGCTACAGAAATGGTTTGTAGTTCTTCCTGACGTCGCGTACGATAATCTTGTTGCTGCATATGTGCATAATAGTAATTCATGGATTCGAGAATACACACGATACCACGATCGCATTTTGTGCAGTTTGAAAGTGAGTTTCCTTAATTACTGTCCTGGGATAACAAAAAATAGAAAGAATATAAAATATGGTTTAGCTAAGTTCTACAAATTAGATTTTTTACTTTGAATTTTCTTTCTAATGGTATACCGGTTTTTAAGAAATATTCATCTTAGAACTCGATAATTCGGTTTCTGCTTTACGCTTTAAAAGTGAAAACAATGGTTCGGACACCGGGGTGTAACTAAAGTATTAGACATTGGCTGGGTTTTCGAAACCCTACTTATGTACGACTAAGTACTTAAGTACGGGCTAAGTACTTACTTAACTATTTTGTCAATTTTAAAAGCGTACGTAAGTTAAGTAAATACCTAAGTCGCTGACTAAATTAATATACTACATATTAACCGCTCAGTCATACTTACCTTGGTCTAATTGAAGTTGTAGACTCAAGATGCCTGCTTAATATAAAACAAAACTCTTGGTTTCTTGTCATGACAATGGCCGTTATTTGGCGCTTCTTTGGTTGTGCTCGAAAATTTAAGTATTTACTTAGGCCGGCGACTTAACTAATTACTGAAGTGTAACTTAAGTAAACACTTAGGTAAGATTTGAGAAACGCAGCCAATATTGTCAATTTTAAAATTGACGTGATGATCTAATGAGGTTCGAAATTTTAAAAAAATTTGCTGGATCTCTCATCATAAATATCGTTGGGAATGATTTGCTGCACTGACAAAACGAGACAAAAAGCTTTCTTTATAGAGTAACCGAAAACTGATATTTCTTGATAATATCAATCGGCTTCAAGAGTTTATTGAACCGGACCAAATTCGTTTGCCAAACAACACAGTAGCTCTCGAAGAAGACCTGAAAGTTTTCAACAACGCGCTCAAGCTGTGGCATAAAGATATAAAAGTTGCTCTAAAAGTAAATACTATGTTTGCCTTAGTTTGTATGTGTGAATTAAAATTTTAGCTTGTTTCAACTGAACCATATAGATATTTTTCAATGACCGAAATTCCGGGCAAGCCAAGAATGGACACTGACATGGAATGAAAAGTCCAAACCAAAAATTACTCTTAAAACGATAAATACATGTTTTTGCACTACTCAAATACTTCCAACAATGTAGGTCAAATTTTACTATCCGGTTAGCCAGCTGATGTTTAGATTGGACCAACGGCACTTCAAATAACTACACTCGATCGACAGAAACTGTTGGGACACTATGTACTGTTGAATGATATTTATTACGCGTCGGAAATAGAAGAGGTACGTTTTGCCTGGTTTAATAAATACGTTCTACCGCGTACCATGATCTGTACAATTTTTTGTTTATAAACTTATATTTACAAGCTTTTATGAGTGACTTTAGTTAACTGCTTCAATGAACCGTAACCTACGAATTTTGCCACTCTAGCTCACTACAGCTTATAAATTGCAACACAAGTAGTATTGTTGTTGTACTTTGTTAGGTTTGCTTAGTTGACGACAATAATATCACAGTAACAATAGTGAATGAAACCAGTCCTTTGTCGTTAATTCATGGCGATTGTGAGCCGATTGTTCAAGCGCTCGTTCATATACGAACGCGTTACGAATTGACACAGCCAGACTCGGCGTTGCTTCATTCAAAAATTCGAGCGAAAGATGTTCCCGGAACATTGCTGAATTTGGTTAGATTTTAAAATGTGGCTAAATATATAATAAATCAGTTTTATTCGATACTAATCAAAGTTATTGATTTTACAATATTACGTTTTCGCAATAAAATAGTTTGCATAAATGTATTCCCATTTATATAGTGGAATATGATTGCAAAATTAGCTGGAACTTTACTGCTTTCAGCTATTTGTTTTGTGTAAGTGAAATGAGCAAATAGCCTTGGATTTTTAGAAAAATTTTAAAATACATTGATGAAATAAATTCGTATCAGGTTGATTGGCTGTTCGCTATGAGAAATCCGTTTTGTCGCTTTTCCGTTTTTTGTTTCATTGTTCTTTCCTGTTTTAGGTTAATTCTGTAGTATTAAATTCACTGGAGGTGTTTTAGTTTTAAGTAATACCGACTAACCGCCTTTCGAATTAATCACTTATGTTAACAATGGCTTGCTTATAGGTTACGTAATATTTTCAGGCACTTCTCAACTTGGGCAGCACCGATCCTAGCTTACGATCAGCAGCTTATAATTTATTATGCGCTCTGAGTACAGCATTTGATTTAAAAATTGAAGGGCAATTGCTCGAAACCGACGGTTAGATGTATTTTTTATTGAACACGAAATGGTAGTTTTTTTATGGATTAAAGCATGATTACTTATTTACATGCGCACTATATTGCAACGAATATCGTATGCTTGTTTTTAAGTATAAAAAATTAATTTAAACCAGAAGGAAAACTTACAGGATTTGTATTTAACTTGTTATAATATTCTAAATTATATTGCATTTCTATGTTTAACCTAGAGGATGTCTGGTGATTTTGATGCTAGGTATTATAGATGAGTAGTTGTTGTAGGAGTGGTTATTTTCGTATTTGGTCTTTAGAAGAAAGCTTTTTCACATTTTCGAATATTTTTATTACAACTAATGATTACTTTTATTCAAGGCTTATTAATTCCCGCAAACAATACAATGTTTATCAAATTAATCAGTGAAAAACTAGCTGCAAATGAACCGTATCTGACCTTGGAGTTTTTGGAGGAATGTGTCCAGGGATTTCGTCAGTCAACGATTGAACTGAAACATTTATGTTTGGAGTTTATGACGCCGTGGCTTGCGAATTTAACGAGGTATTATTTCAAAAGTTGGCTTTCGTTATTATCGTTACGCATCAACTAGGTTTTTCCTTACAAAACCATTTATAACTAAGCTGAGAAGTGATATGCAGTCAGTGAAATTGTTGAAACTTGCTGATAACTTGATTTGAACAGGAACATTTAGTTTAGTAAGATTGAAATCAATGTTCATGAATTATTAATGATTTTGGCCCAATATAAAGATCAGGGGCCGAACGTTTTTCTGTTCGACTAGAATAGAGTAAGCTTAAGCTTAGACTATTTTTGCCTGGCTTAGGCTTACAGTCACGGACAGAATTAAGTGCAACCGCGGTCACGACCCAAACGCGGTTCGAATCGCGATCGCTCGCAGACGCAATCGCGATCGCTCGCAACCGAAATTTACGTGGACGCAAAAACCGCGACTGCGAACGCAATTAAAATCGCGTCTACGATCGCGTCTCAAACCGCGACTGCGACCGGGGTTCAAACCGGGACTGCGGACGCAATTAAAATCGCGTCTATGATCGGGTCTCAAACCGCGTTTGAGACGCGATCGCTTAAACACTCAGACGCGGCTATAAAACCGCAACCGCAACCGCAGTGGACGCAGTCGCGGTTTCTGCGCACTTGATTCTGTCCGTGACATTAGGCTTAGGATTAGGCTCTTTCTTACGCTTACACTTAGGCTTAGGCTTAGGCTTAAGAATAGGAATATGCTTATACTTCTGTTCCGGCCCTGTTCATGAGTTTTGACGTGATTGTTATTAAGTTGCAAGCAACGCTTTGTAACATTTTTTTCGTGCAATCATAGGGAAGTGTTTTGACTGATACGGCGTTATTAGCAAGTTTTGTTATATTGTCTAATTTAGGGTAATTGTGTTTTTGGGAAAGAAACACATGCTTGCACTTCTACACGCATTAGGTACATTTTTCCTAGCCTTTTCAGGTTTGTCAAGCAAGGTGCTGCAGATGATGTTAAGCGACAAAAAGTTGGCCAAATTCTTGAATCATTAATTACACTAACCTTGGAAGAAATTGAAGTGAGGGCTTGATCGTTTTGCATCACATGGTGTTTATATTGTTTATCTCAAGTATGCGCTTATTGAGCGAAGTGAAAGTCCGAGCGAAGCTCGGAGTTTCGCGAAGCGTTTTATGTTTTGTACTTGGGGGTCGAAAGGTTGATGTCCGTCAGTCCGTCTGTCCGTCCGAAAAGAATCTCAGGAACGGCTGAACCGATTCTGATAAACTTTTTTTGTTTGAAAGCCAATTATCCAGGGGTGTTAACCTCGCATTGGGGTTTGAACATTTTAAGCCGTTTATTAGCTACAGGCTAATTTGCATAATTAATTAAGCCTAAATTAGGACTTTCCACAATATTTCACTAATTATTACAGTTAGAAGCCATCTAATTTTAGCATTAAAGGGTTTTTGGGCGCGAGGAATTTGCGTAGACTGTTGACAAATCTTCAAAACCGATAATTGAGCAGTTAGCTAATAGATAATTTGCATATTAGCTTAGTTTATAAGCCTAAATTAGGACTTTTTACAATAGTTCACTAATTATTAAGGTTAAAAACAATATAATTTCAGCACTAAAGGGTTTTAAGGTGCGAGGAATTTGAATAAATTGTTTACAAACCTCCATAACCGATAATTGAATAGTTAGCTGATAGCTGATTTGCATATTAGCATAGTGTATAAGCCTAAATTAGGACTTTTTACAATATTTCACTAATTATTAAAGTTAAAAGCAATATAATTTCAGCACTAAAGGGTTTTTAGGTGCGAGGAATTTGAAGAAATTGTTTACAAACCTCCATAACCGATAATTGAATAGTTAGCTGATAGCTGATTTGCATATTAGCTTAATTGACCAGGCAAAATTAGGACTTTTAAATTATTTCAATAATTATTAAAATTAAAAGCAATATAACTTCAGCACTACTAAAGGGTTTTTAGGTGCGAGGAATCTAAATAAATTGTTTACAAACGTCTAAAACCAATAATTGATTAGTTAGCTAATAGATAATTGGCATATTAGCATAGTTTATAAGCCTAAATTAGGACTTTTTACAATATTTCACTAATTATTAAGGTTAAAAGCAATGGAATTTCAGCACTAAAGGGTTTTAGGTGCGAGGAATTTGAATAAATTGTTTACAAACCTCCAAAACAGATAATTGAATAGTTAGCTGATAGCTGATTTGCATATTAGCTTAATTGACCAGGCAAAACTAGGACTTTTAAATTATTTCAATAATTATTAAAATTAAAAGCAATATAACTTCAGCACTACTAAAGGGTTTTTAGGTGCGAGGAATCTGAATAAATTGTTTACAAACGTCTAAAACCAATAATTGAGTAGTTAGCTAATAGATAATTGGCATATTAGCATAGTTTATAAGCCTAAATTAGGACTTTTTACAATATTTCAATAATTATTAAGGTTAAAAGCAATATAATTTCAGCACTAAAGGGTTTTCGGGTGCGAAGAATCTGAATAAATTGTCTGCAAACCTTTAAAGGCGATTATCGAATAGTTAGCTAATTGATAATTTGCGTATTTGCTTAATTGGCGAGACAAAATTAGGACTTTTTGAAATATTCCAATAATTATTAGGGTGGCTGAAAGGTTTTTGTGTGCGAGGAATCTGAGGAAATTGCTTACAAACCTCCAAAACTGGTAAATGAATAGTTAGCTAATAACTAATTTGCATATTACCTTAATTGCTTACGTGTGTTCGAGCTTCGCTCAATAAATGTAGTCCCACTGCGACTGGTATTATTTTGTGTTAGCTTTTTATAGTTAGCACTTGTATTTAGCAGCATTGAAGCACGTACTGGCAACTTATTTTCGGCAACATTATTCCTTTTGTTTTGTATTACAGATGTATCCATCGATTCAAGCGAAAATCTGGGGTAACATTGGCAGAATTCCGGAGCTATTGGATATGGTGCTTGATGGATTCATTAAAGTATAATATTTTTACGGCATAAAATTTATTTTTATTTGACGTCTATCACCGACGGATTTTCCGGCCAAACATCTTGTTCGTTACTATTTTTGTTTTGACAATTTTGGTGATTATAATATTATAAATTTCTGCAGCATACAAGGATATTAAGTGTTGACACAATGCTGAACAAACTGTATAGCAATCTTTCAGTTGGTAATAGCAAAAAACATTCTCTCGTTCAAACTTTTTATAAAACGTCAACCCCGTCAGTTTCAGAATCTCGGCTACATCCCTGATAGCAACTATAGTACAGTTGATTGGGAAAATATGATGTGATTAATTGAATATTGTGGTTAATGCTTTTGTGTTTTTCAGAGAAGTTTGACTAGCGGTCACGGATCAAAGTCGTCCGAAATTATGGCCGACACTGCTGTTGCACTTGCATCATCAAATGTCAAATTAGTCGCACAAAATATTGTTCATCGTTTATTTTCGGTAAGTGGTTGAGTATTTGGTTATTCTTAATATCAGTATTTTTTCGACAGTACCTACAACATAAATTGGCAAACAAATGGGTACTAGCTAACTTTCTGAACTATAATTGCTTCGTATAAATCGGTTTGTATCGGTTTGGATTTGCAAGGATTTCCACCTACCAAGTTTTTCGTGTAGCAAAATCTTGACAAAATGCGTTTTGAACAAACATTTTCACTAGGGCTATAAACAACGGAATCAACTTTAATACCGGTATAAGGGTGGCGCTATACTTTTTGACGTTAGAAATGTTGTCATTCGGTGCTGTCCGGCATTGCGGCAAGTGCGTTCGGCACCGCATAACATTTTCAAAAAAATCCGTACCAAAATAAGAGTCGCTCTCATTATTTTGTTCTTTTATTATAAGTTACTGGTTGTCTATTTGTGGCTTTCAGTTGCTAGAAAAATCCTGTAGCACACCAACGCCATTTCTTGAAGAGCATATTTTATGGAACGATATTGTAATCTTGACGCGCTATATGCTGCTGTTGTCGTTCAATAACTCACTAGACGGTAAATTTAATTGCCAAAATTTGAATACAATTTTGGATCAGCAGTAGAAAGATTTAGCGGTCAAACAACACGGTTTTAGAGAAGAATGCTCCTATCTTCTTATTGTATTTTGGTAGTATGACTAAATCAAATGGCCAGTTTGCGTTTTGGTATTGTAGTAGTAGTAGTAGTAGGACATATTTCGTCCGAGCATTAGTACAGGTTTAAGTTCCAACTCAAAATTGGTACCATTACAATAATATTGAAAATATAATATGGTTGTAACTAAATTACAGAAAATGCTTTTTGCATGTTTTGGTATTTTTCGTAATAGCGGAACAACATAACCGTTGCTAATTGTATACTAATTAAATTAGTATTGTTTGTTGTTTGACTTTGTTCAGTTAGCAGCCACCTGCCGCATTTGTTTCATATTGTGACTGCGCTTGTTAATTGTGGACCGTTATCGCTACGAGCCTCTGTCCACGGCTTGGTCATTAACATTATTCATTCACTGTGTACTTGCTCTGATCCAGCGTTTTCAGGTTAGTGATGGCACATTAGTATGAATGAATTATTCTGTAAACGTTAAAATATTAAGGACTGAAAGTTTGGAAAATTATATAACTGTGATTTAGGTTATTTAATATTGTTGAAATTTCGTAAGCATTTTTAACTCTGATTTCAGATGACACCCGACGTGTTTTGAAGTTGGCGCTGACTGAATTTTCATTGCTAAAATTTTATCGGCTTTTTGGAATATCACAATTGAGTGTGAAATCAGGTAAAATGGTTCTTACATTTATAGTCATGGAGGTATTTCATTAAGTTACATTGTATTTACGATTTTTAACGACTAATAGATGGATATATCACACATGACGTAATCATCAGTTTTTCACATTGTTTATTGTATAAAGTGAAAAATGTGTAATCGGGAATTTAACGTTAAAATACGAATGCACACCTGTGATATAATGTCTAGATTAGTATTAATAAAGGGCGTATTGCATTGACATGATGCATTTAATTCTGTAAACTAGAAACCCTGGTCTCATTCTGTTTTAGAGGGAGTTTGTTTTGCAATGTGTTCGTTTTGTCGCTTTTGTGTAGTTATTGATTGTATTTAAGTAGTGCTATCTTGAGTGTTTGTTTTATTTCGAGTGTTTGTTTTATTTCAGTTGCACTGACGGCATTTCATGTCGCACCATTTGCTGGTCGTATTGCAACAACGGCAGCAAGCGGCTGTGTAGGATCATCATCGAATGTTGGTGGTGCAACAGGTATGTCAGGGGCACCGGCAGGTATTGGAACGTCTGCCCACGGTGCACTCACTGGAAGTAGCTGTTTTCTGGCCGATGCATGGAGTACGACAACTATACCTCAAGGTTCATCCACGGTAATGGGCGATTGTCAAACACCTGCTACATCTAGTACACTGCATATTGCTGGAGGTAACACTATAACTTCGTTGAATGCATCTAATGTTTCGGGTGCAGTAATTGCGTCTACGTCGGGTACCTGCTTAACGCCTGGACCCATGGCTTCTAACGCTGTTGCGGCAGCTACGAGTGTACCGGCAAATATCAGCGGCGCTGCCGTCGCAGGCAGCGGGCCTGGCGGTGTAGCGGCAGCGCTGAGCCGAAAGGATGTACTGACGCTGTCGAATTTGGAATCAATCGCTGATGCACTGATTGAAATTATTGAGGTACTTTTTAAATTGTAGTTATTATAATATGCAATCGCGTAGCTAGGAGTGAAATGCTTGGCTTGCCCACCTACTCACTCACTTGCTGTAACTTAATTCAACTTTAAGACTTTGTTTGCATATTCCATAGTAGAACATAGAAATTTTCTGTATCATTTATAAATCTAATCCTAATTTCGATTAAGGCTTGGCCCTGACAAGCTATAGCAGAAGGAAATCGCAGAAATAAAAGGCGTCATGTGGTGAATTCTCGTTCAGTACGTTTTGCAAATTTATTGTATCCACAACAACAGCTTCCCTCACAAATGAAACGAATGCACTGATTTTGTATATTCTTTATTATTAGCGCGCGTCTGAGTTACGCTCAGTATTCGGAACCACCGCTTCATAGGAGTATTTCTTTATTATATGCTGTGTATGCAATATATTAAACTCAATTTGTCTGTAAGAAGTAATGTATTGATACTGGTAATTCTCCGCTCTTCCAGAAATGCTGATAACGATACTGACATCATGATTTTACCGATACCAATATACCGCTGAAACACTAGTATTAGAAACAAAATTTAATTGTCAAGTTTCACACAGTGCATAATATATAAAAATTTTCAAAATTTGGTATGTATGCAGCAGTTATGTATGTATAGCACCAACAACCAATTTTCAATAGGTCTCGAAACAAGCTAATTGCAGCAATTTTGCATCTCAAATACTGTACCAGTCGTAGTGGGGCACATTTATTGAGCGAAGCTCGAACACACGTAAGCAATTAAGGTAATATGCAAATTAGTAACATAGCTAGCTACTCAATTATCGGTTTTAGAGGTTTGTAAACAATTTATTAATTTATTCAGATTCCTCTCACCCAATTAGCCTGTAGCTTATAAACGACTTAAAATTTTAAAACCCCAGTCAATGAGAGGTTAACACCACAAGATAATTGGCTTTCAAACAAAAAAGTTTGTCAAAACCGGTTCAGCCGTTCCTGAGATTCTTTCGGGCGGACAGACGGACGGACTTCGACCTCACAGCACAAAAAAAACGCTTCGCGAAACTCCGAGGGAAAATGTACTTAATCTCTTTGTTTATTATTCCTTCCTAGTTCAAAATTTACAATATTTTTCGTTAGTTGGTAATTAATTGTAGTTGTTACTATCATTTTAGCATGTTTCATATTCTATTTTTATTTTGGTAAGAACTCAAAAATATGTAATACAAGGGAATTGTAATGAAGAGTTTGTTTTGTTATTTTTTCAGGCCTGCAATCGTGACATAATTAATATTGATTTGCTTCATGAATGGACTCTTCTGGCCAGGAGCTTCGCATTTCGTTACAATCCTGCTTTACAAGCGCGAGCGTTAGTGGTGTTTGGATGTTTGGCTCGAAGCATCACAGAAAACGACTATAAGCAACTACTTATGTTACTTGTTCAGGTATTTAATTTTTTTCATTTATGCACTGTGTATTGTGTGTGTAATTGACTGATTATCGGACATTGTTCACGACCGCGTTTGCTAACACTGAGCAATCGCGAATGCACAACCGCGGTTTGCAGTGCGATAGCGGTTGCACATAATTCTATTCGTTGCTCCAGGGCCAACCTTAGGTTAGGCTTACGCGTAAGGTTCAAGCTTAGGTTTTGGGAATATGTGAAGTGAACTTTCGCTAATTATCGGTGTAATTGTGTTTGCATTATTCAATAATAATTTACAGGCTATCAAACAACACGATGACATTAATCTAATGAGCGCAATAATAATGGCGTTGACACGGCTTCAACCACTATTGCCACACGTAAGTTTGATAGTAAAGGATTCGTTTTCGTGTCGGACAACGCGTGTCGATAGGACATGATAGTAATTAGTGTCAATTTCTACCTTTTGTTGCTGGTACGTTTGAAGCAGGGAACGACCGGTATTTACCGGGACCGGAACCAATGTTAACCGGATATAGCGTCTAAATGTTTTGTGCTGCACTGTTGGTAGTATTTGAGTAGTGCACAAATGTATGTTTACTGGTTTAAAATTAATTGTCAACTTGCATTTTTCATTTCACTTCGCTTTAAAAACTTAAGAGCCATGGCTTGCCTGGAAATTCAGTCACGCCAAACGTCTAGCATTTTCATGTGTAGAAAGCAATTTTATGATATTCGGGACCACCACAACTGCAAATAACCGGTATCCGGCAGGTTTGTACTGTAACCGGATACGGATGTCGGATTTTAAACGTATATTAAACTGGAACCGGATATCCCGTCTATTTGTGATTCGAAAGTAGTAAAAATGGAAATGTAGGGTACACTGTAGTTCGATTATTAATTAAAATTTTTTGTCAAATTTAATGAAGACACGAATATTGTATTTCTATTTCAGGACTCTATTATCCACTTGACAGTGTTTTGGGTTGCAATCATTGTACTCCAGCTTGAAGACTGTGACTTGTATGAACACGGACTTGCAATGTTGGAGCAAGACTTGCATACGCTTGACGCACATGGGATTTTTGAATATGAGGTTTGATTTTTTGAAGCGGTCACTTGCTGTAGTGCCTATCAGCTGCCACTTATGTAATAGCTCTCACAACTTTCATATTTATCACAAGCAACAACGACAAAACGCAGCAAATGTCTTGGTATATGATCTGAGACATCTCAGCTTTACTACCAAGATACAGTCTGTCAGTTGTATTAGTGATAGATGTTATATTCGTTTGGAAACACTACTGATTTTGGTTATCAGCTGCAATACTCGTTGACGGTGTTTCTCATTTAATGAATAGAGCCAAGAACCTTTAAATTTGTTGCTTTTCCGTTGCTACTCATAAATGCATCATTTAATATTTTTTGGCTTAACTATTAATTGTTGTGTTTGATTTTTTCTAGAGAATCGAAAAATTGGAAATGGATGTGCGTAAAGCGTTAGAATGGGAATTTAAACCACTTGAACAACAAGTGGGACTGTCATTCAAACATAGTTTCCATTTTGCTTTGGTTGGATATCTACTGAAAGGTAAACCCATTGTAACGGGAAAATTCATTTAACCTATAAACGTTGTGTCTTACCCTACACAACTGTAGGATAGACCACATATAGGTTTTGAGATTTGTTTAAAATGTCGCAGACAGCGATTTAAATGCACTTTTCCAGTTTGTTGAGTTTTACGCATTAAAAATTTTCATTCTTCATTATAATGATATTATGTTAAAAACTTGCACTAAGATTTGTATAACTTTTTAGAAATTAGGTTTCTGGGTTTTGAAGCAAACAAAACCATAATATATATTATTGTTTTGCTATAGGATTGCGGCATCATTCGCAAAATACTGTATCGAGAACAACACGACTGCTCAACTTGCTGTTGACCGTTATTGCCAAATACACAAAACGGTAAATAAAACGATGCATATTTCAGCTTAACATGGTGCATTAATAATTGCTCAATCGAAAATGAAGCAAACCGAAGCGTAGCTTCGTAAATGTTTTGGCCCCATTGGCTAATAATCAAGATAATACCAACGGGCCTGATTCACGCGGTCTCAACAGTGGGTTTACAAAACATGTCGCATTTACATGACACACCATGCACGTGGTAATTGCACGGATTCTACGCTGGTTCTGAGGATATATTAAATCCTTGTTTTGTTGTTTTCAGTGACCGTCTGGAAGTAACACACGAAAGTTTACCGTATCTTGCTGCTCTTTTGCCGGTATCAGACGAAGTCCGACTCCGATGTAGGCTGCATTCACAAGCACGGCGCACGATTTCAAATTCTTTTGATAGTCTGGCTGTCAACGCGTCTAATACCCCTAGTGTGCTTGTACCACCGTTGTCACCTCCTGTTCCGGTTTGTGTCTTTTTGTTACGTGCTAGCTAAAACATTTTTATATAAAGCAGTGTCTTTTGTTGCTGCACTTACGAGTTATGCGCGCATAATCTAGCGTATCGCTAACATCAGCCTTCGTAATAATGCAGTGGAGATATCATCAATTTTATTTTAAACATAATTTTAATTCACTTACAGTCCCGTAGTTCTAACGCAAAATTTCATAAGATTACTGCTAATTTTGGAATACCTGAGGTTAGATGAGTGAACAAAGTTTGTGAAATTTTTTATTTTGCACTGCCCGCCAGTGTTTAGCCGTAAAGCTTACAATTACCCTTGAGTTTTAGCAGTGTTTGGTGTGTTATTTTGTTTAAATAATTGTAAAGATATGGTTCACGTAAACCCGAAATTTCAATCAAGCGACATAGCGTTTAGCTTAAGTTTACCTTGTTGCAGTCCCGCAGAAAATATTCTGCCCGCCCCGGCCCCTGATCTATACGTGGGCCGTAATTTTTAGGTGTATGAAGGTGCACCAATTTCTGACGCTTCGGCTGCAAACGCTACCGAAAATTTTTCAATTGATCTGCAGCACGGTACGTCGTCGGAAAGAGCTAATAATATTGCTACCGCTGCGCCAACAATGATGCAACAGTCTCAACAGAACCCAAGCACTGGGAAGAAAGACAAAAGTGTTATGTCAACCACCGTTGTGCAAGAGAAAATATCGCTCGATACTGTACCGCCTCCTGCACAAGGAGTTTTGCCGTTGCCATCGCAAGGGCCAGTACAAATGCAGCAGCTTGAAGTTGTACAGCAAATGTTAGCTTGTTCCCCAAATAAAATGTCTCCAGTCGCGAAAAACGGACCGAAACGTGTAAACAGCGCTGGATTTAATATGTCGACTGCTGTTGCATCACAACAGCCTCCAATTTCAACTGGAATTCCAAGTGCCACTGCAACAACAACGGCAACTGGAGGCCAGTCGTCGAAAGGAAAATACTGGCGCTCGGTTGATTATGATTTCAGTGTGGGCCGAGGGTACATTTTGAAATTTTTATCACTTGAAACGAAAATACTAATGTTTTTGTGTTTGTCTGTCTTTATCAATAAGTGATTTATTTAAGTAGAATGGACACTGCTTTGAAGTTTTGTTCTATTGCATTGAAAGCGATCACAAAATATCTTTTGGTTTCTAGCCATTTTATGACTGAGTGGTTTTGTGTTAAATGCTTTAACGGATCATTTATAATTGGAGCTGAGGGCGTCAGCTGAAAACAGCTGCATTTGTTTTAGGTCCCATTTGTACCATTTCGGCTATCGTAGTCAATCGCTGCCGTCCGGTGGTCAAAGCCTCTATCCAGGCCCGCTTGCCTCGCCAGGATGTGTGGTTGCACATTCTGGCCCGAAAGGTACGACTCCGATTAGTCTAAGTATGCGACCAGTACCCAGTGGTGCTACATCTGGAGGTCATTTTGTTGGGTCGTATTCGGCAGAGCAAAGTCCGTCGAAGCATTTAGCAACATCAGGTGCAAACAACGCGGCCGTACTATTTCTTAGTGGCATTAAACCGGTTGATGCTATAGTGTCACCGAATCAAACCTCACCACGCAGGGGTGCACTGCACTCGCCAAGCAAACGTGCACCGTTTGTGAGTGGCAAATCAGGAATAACAGCGTTTGGAACCAGCCATCAAATGATACCCTCGAAACGCGTTGGGCCTTCAATTGGAACTGGGCGGCAAATTTTACCGACAGCTGCGTCTGACAATATTCAAGGGCTCGCAATTTCACCGCGAGCGCTCTCACCAGTTTCGTTAAATTCGCACACAGAATGGAACGCAGACACGGTGGCGTATTTGTCGCGGTTACCTACAAGGCTGGAGACGCTACCACAAGTGAGCAGCATGTTTATTGTCGTAGAATCAGTTTTGGTTTGTTTCGAAAATAATTATTAGCGCAGTATAACTAACTTACACAAACTTCACTTTCTATAATTAAATCTATGAAAATGAAATTGCCGTGGTATCGTTAGAAATTATCTTTTTAAATACTGGTGGTCGGCTTCGTGTAAACTTGTAACGTTGTAAACGTATTCTGTTCACCTACATGCCAAAATCTTTTTACTCAACCGTAAAAATATGTCATTAGTAACTATAAGTCGCGTCATCGGATCTAACGCGAATGCATGTCGTATGGGAGGGTCTTGGGTTTGACTAATGGTCATTAGGGTTATTATATCGCTCACACCTTGGCCCATATTTTCAAATGTGTGCAGCACCTATCACCAGTTGGTGATAGTTTCTTTCACTCTCGAACCAGCGGGACCAATTTTCAGTTCAATAACTGCAATAGTGAGTTTAAAAACCGATTACTAACTGATGATAGCTGATATACACATTTCAGGGCAAAAATGGCATTTTGATCAGGGAAATCAGGGAAAATTGTTCTCAAAATTCTGCGGACACTGTTGAAAACACTGACCTTTGCATTAACTTTTTTAGAAGAGAATAGAATACAGCAGCACACATTGAGTCAAGCGAATCAATAAATCACGCCACCATATCTGAATATTTAGTAAACCCTGCATCCAACTTAAAGATGTGCTACAAACCACACCAAACTGAATTGTTAAATCACGCCGCCTTCAGTAACTAGATATAACTTTGTAAAGCACGCCTCCATACAGCCTTCGCGTTCAGTCTGTAAAAACCTGAAAAGACTTATAACAGGTGTAACATAAATTTTCATAATTGGAAAATCGGCTGTAAACAGATATGCACGCGGTAGCATTCGCGTTGGCACCCATGGCGGGGCTGTAACTTCTGTCAGTGCTGTTAAATGCATTTATGCGGAACATGCTTTTAGTAACACTTTTTCGTGAGAGCCGGATTCGCATTAACAAAATGTCATTCGTTGTCAATGTTCTAGGAAAAGTCATCCGCTGACGTCATGTCAGAAGCAGAAAGAACAACTATCGAACAGGATGTAACGGACTCTTCAGCACATCGAGCAACGTCGCCGTTGGTAATTTCAAGCACAACAACAGCAGCAAGTGATTTTGTCACAGCGCCATCGGAATTTGCGTGTTCTTTACCGGCGAACGCAACAATTACAAGCGAAGCATTTGACCAGAATATTGGTAACCCACCTGTAATTTTAGCGGCAGTACAAAATAAATCTCAGTGTCCGTTAGGTGACATATCGAGTACTGACGCGAGCGGTGGCATTGTAAGCAACAGCGCCGATACACATGTTTCGCCCGGAACTAGCGGCTCAAGTAGGTTTTGATAAAATTACTCACTACGGTGATTCACTTCTGTATTCGATTTCTGCGTTTAAGGATTTCATTTCTAATTCATATTGTGCGAAAGCAGGACTGCAGATCGAATTTATCGGTGATCGAAAAGTGTGGAGGAGGGGCGTGTATACGTTTCGGAATGACTTATTTGATCGTTGATCTGTGTTGTCTTGTATCACGCGAGAAACGCCAACCCCCGGTGCCGAAAAAAACGGCGTCATATGGCTTGTTGTTGTTGTTGTTGTTGTTGTTGTTGTTGTTGTTGTTGTTGTTGTTGTTGTTGTTGTTGTTGTTGTTGTTGTTGTTGTTGTTGTTGTTGTTGTTGTTGTTGTTGTTGGTGTTTGCTAGGCGTCATAATGACTGGATTCTTAGCCTGTGAGAAGCCTGTATGAATAGTTTAAAGTACATATTTAATGCAGTCTGGTAGAAAATCCTATACCTTGTTTGTTTGAAAGTAGCTTTCGAGTATACGTTGCTAAGAAATTATTTTGGTTTCATAGCCCGAGAGTTCTTGCTTTGCACAGGCGCGAAGAAAGATACAAATTCAGCTTCTAGAAATGATCGTGTTTGCAGTAGACTTTCTGAATCTGATTTGCTGGCTTCTCCACAGCGGGGGGCCAGCACTTTTCGAAATTTTCATTTTCCCCCCGGCGAAAATTTTGCCGCCCCAGGAAAGGCCCCCGGCGAATTTTCGTCCGCCCCCCAGCAAAATGCCCCCCAGCAAATTTTTTTGCTGGGGGGCCCCCAGGACTTTTCTAGGTCAAAAATTTTCAATGTTAAAACGTAAAGAGCTGGACTTCTTTTGAGGTGGACATTGGGCAAAATTTGATTTTATATTACGCTGAGTACTCATAATTTTTAATAGCGGTACAAATACCCGTAGTAACTAATACAATTCAATAATGAACTGAAAAAGCACAATTATATAAAGACCGTTTCAGGGCATACAGCATTAAAAAGTACCTTGCAGTAGCAAGTTCAACCCGCCTGAGCCTTATGATAAATAGAAGCTGTGACCAATATTCAAAATATATATTAACCACAGTTTCAATTATAGATTATCTATATTTTATATAATTGTGCTTCTTTCAACTTCTGGTTAAGTTGTCAGTATATACGTAATATTAGTTAAAATTGTTGTTATTAGCGTTTGCGAGAAATTTTTGTCATGTTGAGCGATGAGTAATCTTAAAAGTCGGTTCGCAAAAGAAGCCAGATTTGCACAGCTTAGTAGTTATTGCGCTATATTGCTATTCTATTTAGGTAATAATCTGGAAACGAGACTGAGAAATCGTTATGATTATATCACACGCAGCGAACGAGCGAACAATTCATTGCTGGACCCTGATATTTTATCCGATTTCTCCGAACAAGCACTATTACTAACAGTATTAGTAAGTTAAGATTGCAGTCGTCACTCTGATGAAATGTTATTTGCAAATCGTTTTAATTCATAAACTACAGGATAATATAGTAAAGCGCAATATTTTCAAAATATTTTAGCGAATATTTAAAAATCACTTTACAGCTGCAGCATGATACTGTTTTCGATTTAAAAAATATGAATCCTGGTTTTTGTTACAAGTTGGTACCGGGAGCGCATAAGAATGTAAAACAATAACACGGAAGGCAGTACGACATTAAATGACTTACGTACTCTGTTAGGCTATTTTAATTATTACAGCTTAAACATTTAGTTCGATAATCAAACAGGTCCAGTGAGTTGAATTCAGTTAAAATAAATGGTTAATTTAAAAAACAGGAGTGGAATAGTAAGTATATTCTTAAGCCTAGGTTTAGTCTAGGCCTAAACGTAAGAATGAGCAAATTCCTAAGACTAAGCGTAAGCCTAAGGCACGCAAAAAATTAGTCTAAAGTTTAAGCTTACTCTATTGCAGTCCCACAGAAATACGTTCCGCCTCTGATCTTTACACGGGCCAAATAAAGTATGTTTCATTACATTACAAAGGTGCAATTATGATTGCTCCTATTCCAGGCTACATTAGTTCGAAATACAACCGATGAAAAAGAATCGTTGATTTTGTTTGACTACCTTGCCGAAGCTTCTATAGTATTTCCGAAAGTGTTCCCAGTTATGTAAGTTTTTGCACGTTGTACGTTTATATTGCAGATAGGTTGTTTTTGAAAACTTATTTTTAGTATTCTAAAAAATAATTAATTTCGAACGTTCAGTCACAGACAGAATAAAGTGAATATTAATCGTGATTGCGCCTGTTGTCGGAGTGTTATTATAGCGATTAGTAGTTTTTTTGCTTGCCATTAGAGACGCGTGTACAGACGCGGTTTATATTGCAATGGAAAAATGCGTTAATAAGTTATGGAGTGAAAATCTAATACCAAACCGTTGGCCGCCCAAATTACCGTGTTCAGTTGTCACCACTTGACGAAATGTCTGTTGGCTTCTGGTGTTGTCGAAAACTTTAGGCGAAGTTTTAGTATAATACATATACAGGGTTACAACATGATCTAAATTTTTCACGAAGGGGAACTGGAACAGTAATTGAATTTCTTTGCACGAACCGGAACAGAAACAGGAACCGGAATTTGGAAAAATTTTCATCTCCAAATTATCGTTGGACTTTTCAGAAAACGTGCAAAAAATGGCTTAAGCGAATATTTTCAGCTATTTCATCATCAGGTTTGGCGAAAACCCGTCAGAAATGGTTTATTAACAAGATTGAAGTGATTGCAAAAAACACTCATGTCGAAATAACAATATTTTTCACGGATAAAGTTTCCAGTATTTAAATGTTTAGAAATAATTTGCCACAAAGCCGTAAAAAATTTAGGTTTCTGCATCATTGAATATGCAGGAACAGTAGCAGGAACAAGAATTGAATTTTTCAAGGAATTTCGGCCGAAACTGGAATTCCGGTTGAACCCTGGTAATATAATATCATGGTTTGTGGCTAATGGTCACATCGTGTTTCAGACACTCGCTTATTGATCAACGTATAACACAACTTTTGCAGTATTCACACGAACCAGCATTATTGAGTTCTGTTCTTGCCATTATCCAAAACATGACACCGTCGTTGTCAGAATTAACCGATCAGAATCAACAACATTTAACATATCTTCAAAGTAAGTTAGCGTACATAAATACATCATTAACTGAGACAGCTGAGGCAAAACTAGACACCATTTTCTTTATACTTTGGGACAAAATATCTGAGAAAACGTTGACGTTAACTGAGTAGTAAAAAGATTTATATGATCTACACTAAAGGTTTTCGGTTTAAATACGAAATTGAAATATGTGATTGAATGCGAACTGGTTGCCAAAGCAACCAGGACAGTGGCTGCAAGTCTTCGTCAATTTTTGGACAATTACCAAAAATGGATGACGCTTTTTTAACTAAAGTTTTTAGTGCTGTTTCAAAACTGTGTCTAGTGATTTAAGATGGAAACGAAACGATCTGTTCTAATTTGCAGGTTCGCTAAAAATTAAACTTCAGAACGGTTCCGCAATATTATATTTTGTATTTTTAAATATTATAAATGAAGCGAAAAGGAAAACAATTGTGTTGTGAAACTATACAGATGGGTGGACTCTAAAATTTTTCGTTATCTAATCCTGGCGTATGCAATTTTTGTATTTCACTGCATCGTGCAATATTATCAAAGCTTGAGACGTATTTGACGTAACATCTCATTAATATTATGTTTTTATAGCATCCGAATTGAGTAAACTTCGCCGATTTTTAACGTAATTTTCGCTCCGGCTCGGTATTCGATGTCCAATTATTAATAGCAAAATGCGAATTTTGCGAATGGTGTAAATAAAACATACTGATCGAAACATTAGTAAATGTGTCGTGTCAGATAAAGTTCTGATTCCTATATTAATCTCGGTACAAATTTGTTACACACCCTATATAATTTAATCGGGAAAGTTGAAATACCAGGGTAGGTTGTCGATTATTTGTCGGCGTTGGAGCAGGATATCCGGTCGCATCCTGGATGAGGTAACAAATTGTATATGGTTTTAGCGTAACGTTTCAGGTTGCGGATTTGGTGGTCTGTGGCGATTTGCGGGACCATTTATAAACAAGGTAATAAATTATTACAGTAGCTAACATACATGTCAGGGTGGCAACGAAAGTTTGGATTCGGTTTCAGATTCGGCAAAAATTGAAGATTGGAAATCAGATATTGATACGGTTTTGAAAAAGCCGAATCCAGATCGGTTTGAAAATAACCTGTTCACGTGTTTGAAGCTGAATTTTAACATATATTATGTTCCTTTTTTGTGCGCCTGTCTGCTACAAATGGGAATCCGAAATTAACAAAAACAGCAAAAATGCAGAATATTAATTATGTATTTCAGTATCGACTGAATTAGTATACTAAACAGGCCTTTTTTAATAATGTTTAACTTTTTCGTACCGTATATACTGACTGATTGTTTTTTCCATACTACCTTGCATATTTGTTGCCGGTATATATCACAGAATCGCCTTAATTTTATTTGTTTGATATTTTTTGACCGAAACTGTCGAAATATTGTTTGTCACTAATGAATAATAAAAATGTGTTTTCATTGAGTTGGTTTAAAGTTGCAGAACACACCAGGACTGCCTACCGTTACAGCAGAAGTGTGCACATGCCTTGAACGTTTAGTTGGCTCTTTGGGTGAAGCAGCTCCATTGACACCGCCACCGCCGTCTCCGCAATTGTTTTTGAATAACGGAAGTCATAATAGTAGTAGCGTTAGTGGATGTACTACTAATTCTGGAAATAGCAACAACAACAACAACAACAACAACAACAGCAGCAGCAACAGCAGCTATAATAACAATAACAACAACAACAATAACATTAGCGCTAACAATGCTAACATGGCTTCGAATAAGACAAATCTCATTCACACGTTTACGTCGCGCAAAACTGTACCGTCGTCGATACCATATTGTGAAGCCGGGTTGATGTCAAATGAGCAAGCGACAACTACAGCATCGACAAATTCAATGAAATTTTTCGGCAATTCAGCATGTACGGGTTGCGACTTAATCGGCGGTGTAATGTTTCGATATTCAGCAGGATCACGGAATCAACAGTCACAGTACGATTGGTTACGCGAACGAAAGTTGCAACATCAGCAGCAGCAACAACAACAACCACAACAACAGGAACAACCTGCGATGCAACCACAACAGAATTATCAAAGTGCACATTTCCAGGCACCTCGTCGTCGAAATATATCACCTTCTCCGGTAACATCATCACGTGTTGCTGCGTCACCGCCGGAAATTGTCGCGAGCAATTTTCGATCATCATCTTCGGCCGCAAGTAATCGCTACTATGTCAACTCGAGCGCAACCGGATTTCTTGACCAATCGCAACACTATGGAGTCCAGAGGCAACAACAACAGAAACTGCAAGAGCAACGACAAACACAACAACAGCAACCGCAACAAACACAGCCACAACAACACCAGCGTCAACAACAGTCAACACAACAACAACAACAACAACACCAACAACCACAACAAATGCAGCAACAACTTCCGTCACCAAACAAGAAGTCACATCAACAAGTATTGCCACGCGCTGCATCAGGAACTACAGCATCAATCAGTAGTCAGTTGCCGGTGGGAATTTCGTCGACCAGCAGTACAAAGTTGAATCCTTTAGGAACCGGCACAAAACATACCCAACAACAACCTCAACAGCAGCAACACAAAGAATTACCAGGACAGTACAGAAAATTGTCTGGTCGAAAATAATATTTTGCCAATTTAATTTTATGGCAAGTTCTTTGTTTGTTTGCACCGGATCACGTGCATTATCGCTGATAGTGTATCATTTGAAACGTCGTTTTTTAGCTTATTATAATAATACTTATTTTCATGTAGTCACTTAATTTATAAAAGCGAAATTGAACTAAAATGTGAACAGTACAATTTGACAAAATACTTGGCCTACGCAAGCATAGACAGGATTTTCTTTGCGAAGGGTATAATTTAATATTAAAAGTTGGTTGGATCCAAGACGGGGTATTCTAGGTTTGTTTGGGCATTTGTGTTTATTGTTGTTCACTAAAAATTGCAGCGTTTACTCGATGCACAAACTTGATTTCTGTATGGTGTGCGTCCTTGTTAAATATCGTTTATTTTGTCGTTGTAGGGTATCCAGTGTGTAAACCTATTCGTCTGTATTGTATGATTAATTAGTGAGTGTGTTTTAATAATGTTTATGTTTGCATTGGTTGAGTTGTAATCGCTTACTTACATAATTATTTGTGGAAAATTATTGCGAATCTATGGACACTAACATTTACACTACAAAATTGTGCACGCAGTTATTGGCGTTTTTCAAAACCGCAGCGGTGCTGAAACAAATGATAATTTATTTACTAAACAGGTTAATAATATAGTGCCAGGTGAATTTTGTTGTTCTCATGATTTCGTATACTTATGTGGGTATGATACCTATAACCAGAATCGAAATGGATTAAGCGCGCGATTTATAGTACCAGGAGTCGATAATGACTCTTTGCAAGAGTGTGCAGCTGGGCACACTCTTTGTATAACAGAATGTACCCGGCACGCGTTGCGTTTTTGCCCTACTCCTCCTTTATTTACAGGGGGTACAACCGGTGCGAACCATGACACTTTATGTATGCGGCGTCAAATATGCTCTGCTTATAGTTTAATTTAGGGGTATTCATGTGATGGCGACCCCCCCTGTAAACAAGGGGGGGTCAAAAATGCAACTCCCAGTGGTGCATTTTGTACCATGCGGGATCCCAACAGTTGCACACTCTTGTTATTATCCACTCTTGATAGTACGTATATGCAACAGACACTTTGCACAATTGTAGATATTGTCTGTTACCAGTGATTGCTTGGAGTATATGTTCAAATTTCAGATATTTTTGATTTATAGTTTTCAATTTGCTAACTGTTTTTTTAATAAATCCTTTGTTTTAACGATTCAAAAATATATAAATAAATGGAAAAAAATTGTATCTATAAATTTTTTTAAGATTATATTCATATTTTTTTATTTGTAATGGTAATTTTAAGTGTAACGTTATCGTGGGGTTTGTAATTTTAGTGGTCACCATTGTTGTCGTTGTTGGTTGTACTGTCGTTATATAACTGGATGCTTTAGTAGTACGGTGTTTGATGTGGTTTGTTTGCTGCTGCTGCTAATTTATTTTATATTTATTACTTAAGTGTGTTTGCACGATTTTGGATAGAAGGCAATACGATGGGTAGGGTAAAACTTTCCAAGGTTTTTGTTTGTGTTCCCCACTGAACTTTTTAAAATACCCTGGACCAAAATTATAAACAAAGGAGTGTTTGACCTGACCCCCCCTTAATGCCATCGCTTGGCTCTGCTGTTGCTATCGTTGAAAAAAAATTGAAAATTATTAAACGAAAAGGCGAGAGCGTTTTTTTATTCCAACGAAGACAGTGTTTTTAAATTAAAATCACGTATTTAGTACAAACTATGTACATTATTTCAAATTTTGATTGTTTCTGGTTACGAAAAAGATGACAGTATTGCGTCGGAAAATGTTTTACTTTAAATTAGTATCGGTTTTAAACGCTAGCTTTTGTGATGTTTAGTACGTATACGGATTGGCCTATTAGCTTCTTCGTACATTTTATGTAAATTCGTCCATTGTTTAGAATATATTTATTATTATTTTCATTTAATTATTCTAAATCAGTTTGTCAGCGTGTGACTTTGTATGGAAATATTAGATATTAAATATGGCGGAGTAACGATACGCTATGGTTGCTATTTAATGTCACAAGATATCTTAATGGTAAAGCCATAGGATAAAATCACCGAAACAGATAAAACAAACCAAAGACGAACCAATGCATTAATTTCTTACCATGTTTGAAGAATGCGTCGCGTATCAAGTTCACTAGGTAACCGGATTTGCTCAACACGCCAACGTTATCGAATCAACGCCAATCTGTATGCAAATGTTGTTTTCGCAGAACAATCACTTTTCTGTTGTAACAAAATATTGTGAACAAGGCAATTGCTGGACAATTGCTCAAAATACGTATGTGGGGCATTCCACCTTAGATTAGTTCATGTGTCAAAATTTTAAAATTGCGTTTTTTCAAAAACAAACGATTAATTAAACTGAATTGTGGCAAGTATTGTATCGATTGTATGGTTTACAATATGTAACAGTGTCTTGAAAATGTAGAGCTTGCTCATGGCATCATCATATTCATATATGGGGCTCATTCTGATATCATTTGAGCTTACGTATATATGTTTGTGTTTACTGTTGAATTATGCAGTGGCGGATCCATGGGTGTGAGGGATGTTGTCCCATTACAGGCTGCGCCGTAGGGACAATTTTACAATGCAAATGGTTCATTTCGATCTCAACTACTCAACGTGTGTTTCGTAGCCAAATTAGGTGAAAAATAAGACGAAACTATGCGCCGTTCAGAATATACAATTCGGTCGGCCCACTAAACGTGTCGTAGCCTTGGATTAACAACCACTCGTTAACCGTACTTTAACAAAAATTTTCATTGACCTTACCTCAGTTATGTATGGGCTACGATTTCTGGTCAGGTGCGGCCCGTGCTATATCTAATTAGCTGGATTTGAAATTTTGTTGTTTGTAGTACAATTTCATTTGTAAAATACATTGAAGTAATATCGCAAAGCTTCATTAAAGCGCGAATCCTTGGGTCGTGGGCAGGGTGCAACCGGAATTACAATTTACCGGATCCGGAACCGGAATTAGAAAATTTTACCGGAACCGGAACCGGAAAGTGAAAATTGCATTTCACCAAAAATTTCATTTTAATCTTATTTTTGCTCTGTTATTTGTGAAGTAACCGTAGTCGAACATAGGTATTTATTTCATTTGTTGTATTTTAGATTTTCATCATAGACTGAAGTGAAATCCACCATCAATGGCTTATATTCGGTGATTGTCAAGATTTATATATACATTTCCAGTAAAATGCTTTTGTCCACAACAATAACCACTGCATGAACAAGCAATTCAAAAACACTAGAAGTACAAGTGGCTTTCAAAAGAGATTCTTAAAAATTAGCAAAGTTAAGAAAACGGCCAAATTATAACACCGGAATTTTTAAATCCGGTAAAAATTTACCGGAACCGGAAGGTAAAAAAAATGCCGGAACCAGAATTCCGGTTGCACCCTGGTCGTGGGTAGATCTTTTTTGCGCGGGTATACCCGCGAGTAAAAAATACTATGCGTGGGTAAAGCGAAAATAATTACTCATTTCCCACTCTGGCTACGACACATTTTCGGACCTTGCCGAATTTTATATGTAAAATTACGAAATTCATCCGAACTCTTAAACATTTTGGTGCATTCGCTATTTTTTCCATTTTAGGAAGCCTGGTGATTATTTGCATGCCTAAAGTTAGTTGACTGCAAAATAAAACATCTTTGAAACATTAATACTTCAGTATTTGTTTTGTGTTCCGTTATACCCGTTGACACCTTGGACCCTAATATCACAAAGCTGATTTTTACATGTGTGTGGAAATACATGATAGTTTGCTACGACTGCAGTCACGGTCAGGTGAGGAAGGTTAAGTTTTTCATAATTAAGTAAAAAATTAGAAATCCAGGCTAAAATAAAACACATAATTTTACACAACTCAAATATCACCAACGTTTAACACTAATTTAGGTGCTATAAGTATTCGGTTACCATCCGGTTCCGTTCCGGTAAGAAATTTACAATCCGGCTGCCGTTCCGGTAACATTAATACCCGGTCGATCCTGTCTTCCCACTGGAAAATTATGGATCTGCCACGTAAATGTGTATAGTGTTTTAAAAACTGTACTCGGGCCCGTAGCCGAGTGGGGACAGGGGGCTCAGTCTCCTGGAAAAATTTTGTCCCCGAAAAAATTTTCAACTTTTCTTGTAAGCCATTGAAAACCCTTGTATGCTTCTCCTGAAAATTTTTTAGTCTCTCCAGCAAAATGAGCTGGGTACGGGCCTGGCTTTAATGCCGCTGGTAAGCAGCTTCATTTAGAATTTAAACCACTTCTTACATACACTGCAAAAAATGGTGAGTCAGTGAATCGAATTTGATCCTGGCTGAGTCGGATTTCGACTCAATTTGTGTAGTCAGGAAAAGCCTATTTCGGAGAGAGGCAATTTGACTCACCATTTTTTGTAGTATATATAAAGTCGACAATGAGTAATGCAACGCAATGTGAGTAAGTGAAATATTTCTTCGCAACGTAATGTATATTTCTATTCTTACGTGTGTGAGAGCACCGACGGACTCTAGCGTCAAGCTTGTAAGTGGTGATGGTAAATGCCTTCCACAAGTGAGGCTGCGATTTGAATCCTTTTTTGAAATTATATTTTAGACGAAGTAGAAAATATTCGTGTAATACAAAGGGATAAATGGAAATATCAGAAGAGACGTTTACCATCACGGATTGGCTATAACATATTGATGCTCTACTTCTACGGGGATCTTTATGTCCTGTTAGAGTTTTGAACCGCTCGTGCTAGTAAAAATTTGTGTAAACAGATTGTGCTGAGTTGCTCATAATATGCTATAAACGGGAAGTAGTTATGCCTATTAACCCTATTTAGACGTTTACCTATTATTGGATGGATGACAGTCTCGGGTGTTCGCGTACTTGAGTAAACGATTGATATGCTGGTTAACAAGTATTAAAGCATAATACCACGAATCGTATTTGTATTTTCATTGAGTATATATTGAACTTGTTCAAGTGAAGTTATGTTGTTTTGTATTTGAAGCGACATAGCTGTATCCTTCTGTGCCAGCAAGTTTAAGACATCCACGTTGTACTGACATAAGCTTATGAAGCTGTCTCAGCTGCAACAACAAAAATCGGTTTCGTGCTGACCTACGAGCGTTGGGTTTTACGTGTCGGGTACATGCGGAGGTCTGTCTCGAACAGAATCTCGAACCAGACTCTGGTATAATTTAACTGACGCATGTATTGAACAGGACCGGAACAGTTGTATCAGGGTACACGTTGTACTGACATAAGCTTATGAAGCTGTCTCAGCTGCAACAACAAAAATCGGTTTCGTGCTGACCTACGAGCGTTGGGTTTTACGTGTCGGGTACATGCGGAGGTCTGTCTCGAACAGAATCTCGAACCAGACTCTGGTATAATTTAACTGACGCATGTATTGAACAGGACCGGAACAGTTGTATCAGGGTACAACCGGAGGCCTGCCTCCGGCTCCGGTAAAGTTTATGCCGGAGGTTCAGGCAATTTTGGTAGTAAAATTTTGCATAATTTTGTGCAAAATTTATCTGTTTGAACGCGTTTCGTTTTTTACTTTTGTCACAATTTTCAGGAAAGAATTTCCGAAAATTCACGTAAAACCAAATAAATTAACATATTGCAGATATTGGCTAAAATTAACTATAGTTAACCATCATCGTTAATACCTAATTTTGCCTCACCTCCGGCTTCGGCAACTTTCATTGACCTGCGGCTCCGACATTTTTCACCTCCAGTTGCATCCTGGTCAGTATGCAAAATTTTACTACCGAAACTGCCGGAACCTCCGGTAAATGTTCTATACTGGAGCCGCAGGCCGATTTTCTGCCGGAGCCGAAGCCGGAGCAGAGCTCGGATTGTACCCTGCTGCCCAACAAGTAAACATGCTCATTAAAACAGTATAACTGTAAGTACGAAGCACGTTGTGAAATCGTATGCCTAGTGCTCGCAGCAGCTTGGAATAACGCTGTGAACTGACTCAATATTGTCACCCACACAACGCTCACTATATTTCACTAAACAAAGATAATTAGGGAAACTTTTTATTTTGATTTTTAGTTTGAATACATACTTTTTGTAAAAAAAGTTCTAAAATTCAAAAGGTTGATTTATGTATCTCATTGCCCGTGCCCAGTAATCAGTACTAAAAGCTTCAAAAACAATACCTTTTGGCTCTCTACACCGATTTTGTGGGAAACAGAAGTCTTCGAAAACGTTTTACGTTAACGTTAAAGCTACAAAACATTAGTAAAATGCTGACAGAAAGTCGAAATTGGACTTGAGACTCTCTCCGAAAGGGGCTCTAAGGGACTACACAGAATGAGTCATATTCGTCTCCGCCAGAGTCAAATGTGTAACTAAGTGATTCGAATTTGAGTCTGGTGGTGTCAAATTTGACACAGTTTCTGTAGTCTCATAGAGCCTACTTCGGAGAGTCAATGTGACTCACCATTTTTTGCACTGAATAGTGCATAATATAGTTTTCAAATAGAATATCAAAAATACCGAGCAGAAAGCTAACAATTATAAATGCGAAAAAAGTGTCATGTTTGGCATTCGGGCCAATGTATAGCACAGGGGCTTCCAGTTTTCCACGGTGGAAAACTTATGACCAGGAGTGCAGCGCAGCCACTTCTGTATGACGGCCGGATTTTCCGCTGTTTTGGTAGGAAAATTAATCCCTTCTCACATTGAGTTGCCTATAGGCAACTGAGCGCACTGTATATACGTTAAACCAGTCGTAGTGGGACTACATTTATTGAGCGAAGCTCGAACACACGTAAGTAATTAAGGTAATATGCAAATTAGTTATTAGCTAATTATTCATTTATCGCTTTTGGAGGTTTGTAAGCAATTTCCTTAGATTCCTCGCACCCAAAAACCCTTCAGCCACCTTAATAATTATTGGAATAATTTAAAGTCCTAATTTTGTCTCGTCAATTAAGCAAATTATGTATATATTAGCTAATTATTCGACAATTGCTTTAAAGGTCTTTAGATAATTTATTTAGATTCCTCGCACCCGAAAACCCATTATTGCTGAAATTAGATTGCTTGTAACCCTGATAATTAGTGAAACATTGTAAAAACGCCTAATTTAGGTATAATAATTATCGGTTTTAGACGTTTGTAAACAATTTATTTAGATTCCTCGCACCAAAAAACCTTCAGTAAACCCTAATAATTATTGAAATAATAAAAAGTCCTAATTTTGTCTGGTTAGTTAAGCTAATATGCAAATTAACTATTAGCTAACTATTCAATTATCCGTTTGGGATGTTTGTAAACAATTTATTCAAATTCCTCGCACCTAAAAACCCTTTATTGCTAAAATTATATTGCTTTTAACCTTAATTAGTGAAATATTGTAAAAAGTCATAATTCAGGCTTACAAACTATGCCAATATGCAAATTCTCCATTAGCTAAATGCTCAATTATGAGTTTTGGAGGTTTGTAAACAGTCTACGGAGATTTCTCGCACCCAAAAACCCTTTAATGCTAAAATTAGATTGTTTCTAACTATAATAATTACTGAGTTTAAGTTTAAGTTTAAGTCCGAAGCGCTCGTTTGCCGAACACCCCGGGTTTTATTAAAAGGATAAACCACATTTACATCAACGAAAGCAATTATATAAACCAAAGAAGGCAACAACATATTATCATAACATAACAAAGGTCCTTGAAAATTACCCATTATTCTACTCTGCTTGCAAGGATATTATTCAGAGCAAATATGTTAAAAAGCACACAAGAAACCTAGTTTCAAAACAAACTACAAATCAGGTACGCTGAGAAAAGGACATTCGAAAACCCAGCATGCTATCATTCTGTCGGGTTATTGTTCCAAAAACCTTAAAAAAACATTCTTCTTTTAGATACAGCTTAAGTTTGCACAAATTTCTATAAACATTTTCCTGAAAAACATCAACAACACAGACATTTTCATTGTTAAACTCGAGTTTACATCGAGCACTCCATATTGCCAATTGTGCATGTTGGACGATGAAATTAAAAGCTATTCTCTTTAATGGGTCGTGAATATTTCGTCCCAAAATTAAATCCGAAATCGTTATTTCATTTACTCCAGCTACCTGTTGCAAAACGGGAGTAATGAAAAAACTAATTTCTTGCGCCCGCAAACAATAAATAAACACATGAACATTATCCTCCCGCACTTCAATTCCATCCAAATAACAAAACGAACATATATTTGTCCCATCTGTAAAATGACTAGTGCGGTGATTAGTATACAATGACTTGTGTCTTAACCTAAAATGGACGTCTCGCGCAGAGCCGTCAACATATTTCGCTTTTGCCCATATCCATGATCGCTCGACAAAAATAGGTTCAACTCCTAGCTCGTCTCGCCAAAAAACATGTTTAGGATGCATGAGTCTCTTATACACAGCGTGTATCCACATTTTATACAATTTATTGTGGAAAGTCCTAATTTAGGCTTAATTATGCAAATTTGCCTGTAGCTAATAAACAGCTTAAAATTTTAAAACCCCAATGCGAGGTTAACACCGCAGGATAATTGGCTTTCAAACAAAAAAGTTTATGAAAATCGGTTCAGCCGCTTATGAGATTCTTTTCGGACGGACATCCACCTTTCGACCCCCAAGTAGGTACAAAACATAAAACGCTTCGCGAAACTCCGAACTTCGCTCGTAGTTTCGCTTCGCTCAATAATATATATAGCACCGTGTTTAACAATTGCAACACGTATACATAGTACTAAATCACCACAAGACGTGAGAGCCCCCTTGGGCTCGAGCGTCAAACTCCTATAGCTCAGTGGTGATGGTATACGCCTCCCACTCCAGTCACTGGAGTTCGAATCCTAGCATATAAGTAGGTCTCAGGGGAAATAGAAAATATTCATGTGAGAAAGGGTTAACAAGCATCAGTGTGGCTCGGAAAACTGGAAAATTTAAACGCCTAGGTAATCCCATGTTTGGTAGGAAAAGTTACAGGTGCAGACGAGTTTCGGAAAACTGGAAACGTTAAAATAGGGTTTCTCTTCGTCTGGTTGGGAAGGAACACTTTGGTTGGTTTGGCTGGAACATTGGGATGTGTGGTTGGGTTCGGAAACAGAGAAAAGTGGAAAATTAAAGCGTTGGTATATATAATTCCTTTCAGTTGGTAAGTAAATTTAAGAGGTGTAGGCGAGGGGCGGAAAACGGGAAAAGTTAAACGTATGTTTCTCTGGGTCTGGTAGAGAACAGGTACAACCGGATATCAAAAACTGACGGAGGCGGATAATCTAATATGCGGCCGGAGCCGGATAGTTAATTCGTTGTTTTATTTAATGTCATATTCCTTTTTATAGTCTGGTTAAGTAAACCATATTACTGTTTAAGCTCACTTACGATATTTTCATAAATTAATTGCCTATTAGGGTACAACCGGAGGTCTGCCTACGGCTCCGACAAAAAATATACTTCCGGCTCCAGTAAAATTTTTGCCAGAGGTTCCGACAATTTCTGTAGTAAATTTTGCATACTAGCGTAAAACCAAACCAATTAACAACATTTTGCAGATATTGGCTAAAATTAGCTAGTTAACCATCATCGTTACTACCTGAATTCGCCTCCCCTCCGGTTCCGGCAAGTTTCGTTGACCTCCGGCTCCGATATTTTTCAACTCCGGTTGCACCCTGCCTATCACTCAAAATACACCACGAGCACATACATTTTCAATTATCTATTTCCACAACTAACTGAAATTCAAAACAAAAAACTAAAATAAAGCATAAATGGTGACATATTCGTGTGTGTATGCAAGTCTAAGACCTATCCCAATCTAATACTAAACCGGCATTCAAATATCAGAACGTAACTCACAATTCTTCCTTCCGTGGTATGTTATTGTGTTTCCGGGACAAAGCTTAACCCTTTAACACGACCATATTCTATGTTTATGTAAAGAATTAAAAATATACGGTATTCACCACCAATACCTTTTTAACAATAGTTTATTTTGTCAACATAAAAAACAATAACAACCGCAATGGCAGGGATGGGCGGTCTCGGTCAAAAAAATGACACCGAGAGCGAAACATTTGGTCTCGGTCAATTTTAACCGTTGCCGAAAATATTATTTTTAACAAAACTTTTGAATATTTTTATCTGGTTTGAATTGCCGCTTTATACAAAACTAATAAATCGCAGCCAAAATTTATTTTTTACTTTATTTTTCACTTGGCTACTGTCGCAATACCGTTTGAACAGGCTCGGGACAAACCACACTGTCTCAAAACACACTCGATACAATCCCTAGTTCAGAGATAGTGTTGGTTTGCTCCTGGGCAAAACTAAATAGACTGGAAAATTTTTTAAAATAGCGTGAAGTTATAAATGTAGATGACCCATAACTTGTTACACGATGCCTTAAATATTTTAAACGCGAAAATGCAACTATGTTAGAAGTTTGGGTAACCGGGGGGTCATATGTTTCTCAAATCGCTGTATAACCACTCGCTGCGTTGGTAGACGAAATGTGTAGGTACTTCCAGGCCAAAGCTGCGATCCACGGAAATTTTTCTGATTGCTTATCGGTTTTTCACCTCTTAGGTCTCGGTTTGCAAACCACCGAGACTGAACAAAAGCGAGACCGAGATCACCATCCCTGCATAATGCAACCGGATATTCGATTCCGTTTACGGTGAAAAGCGGTGATCCGTTTCCGTTTCCAGTGAAAATCGGTGTAACGTTCAAAATTAGTCAAAAACCAAGTATATATACCGCAATTTTTGTTATAGAAGCTGCAGTTGTTCGAAATGAAATCAAACTTACGAAATTTAAGAATCTTAATAATGTCGGCCTGTTACTTTAAGGGGCGTAACCGTAGATTAAACGTATTCCAAAGCCTAAACCTAAGCGTTGCAAAAATGTGTTCCTAAGCCTAATCCTAAAAGTAACATGGGCCAAAATTTCGATGCATCCGCCATTTTCTTTAAAATTTTTGAAAGACCGGTGAACAATATATAGAAGCATCAATAAATTATGTTGGCAGAAAAATAAAAATTTTTTTGAAACGTATACTTGAATATCCGTTTTCCGCTTCCTATCCGTTTACATCCTGACGACAATCATTGACATTATGTTTTATGTAAGGTACTATCCGGAATAATATGTAGTTGTAATCGTACTTAAATATAATAAGGGTTGTGCTATACTTTTTTGACGTGCGGCGCCGCCCGCCACCCGTATGGCGCCGTTCGTCATTGTGAGGTAGCGTACGCAAATAACTCACGTACGATAACGTATGGTGACGTACGGGTGCCGCACGGTGACGGACGTCAAGTATATCGCAACCCTAACTCGATATTCATGCATAAGTTGTCTTACACGCTACACAAGGTTTGGACAAAAGCCCACGCAGTGGATAGACTTTTAAATACTATGAAAGGTAAATATTTCGATCTTGGCTTCTGATGAAAAACTTATGAAAGACGAATCAGGTAAAGGCGAATGGAATTTGAAAGGCAACCCAAAATTTGAACAAATCGGATTCTAGTTCTGTACAATTGAACACTATTTTATTACACAAGACAGACTGTTATAACGTTTACAGAACCGGTTTTTATTGGAACAACGACGATCGCTACAAGAATCTTAGGATTTCCACTAATGTTGTTGAACATCAACAACAAAATAATACGTATTCTAGTTTAAATACAGGAATAAAAGATTAATTAATTAAATTTTGCCCCGGAAAATACTGAAAATTTACGTCTGGAAGTAATGATTCATTTTCGTCGTTTGATCCAAACCCCTGGCGAAGTTTGTGTAGATTGCTCAAGGGGCTTTTCATTGATTTTACCTTCGATGTTTTCATTTTCGTTTCGAGCAACTACTGATTGTTTGCCTTTCTTCTGTTTCAGTCCGATCACACGTCGCTTGCAGCCCGGAGGAACAACACTACCATTTAACCCCGGTATAATGCTGTTTGCTTGAAATGGCCGCGGCTGCTGTTTTGAGATACTTTGTCTAATGTATTTTCGAACCAAAACCACTCCGATTGACCTTCGATTTGTGTGTTCCGCAAGTGATGGTTGCTGTTTAGTTGCAAGCACTCTATGACAAGGAATAATATTGTTTGCTTGACGTTGTTTGTGTTTTCCTTGAGTCCTTCTATGGGCACGTTCTTCTCCTTGCTGACGTCTTTTTAAACTTTGACGAACAGAGTTTTCAGCTCTCGGGCTCTGCCTATTCATTTTACTGTTACTACTTGAACTATCGCTACTGTTTTTACGTGCGCGACGAAGTTTCTCAATTACACTGCATTTTGTTTCAACTTTTTCTGGCCATTGCAACATCTGTCGAGCAACACCATTGACGTCTGTATCATGATTAGTGCACGAAGCCTGTAAAAATAGCGGTGGAGTGCTTTGATCTGCAGCTCGAAGTTTTCGTTTTGGAGTGACAGTCTTTTTTCCACGGGTGGAAAAGCCGTCAGTTTTTAAATTTTCAGGTTTCCCACGCTGGCGTTTTCTTGGAATATCTACAGTTGAACGCATGTTGTCAACATTTAAATGTTCCGTATTATATACTGAGTTCTTCGCAGGGCTTGGTCGCTGCATTGACCGTCTGTATTGAACTGACGACCTGCTAGTTTTCTCTTCAACTTTACGACATATATTTCGCAAATGTTCATAGTTAGGTATTTCATCATACTCCATATCAAAAACATATTGTAGCAATTCTACTAAACAATCGGTATAATTGGAATTGTTGGAACCAGCAAGGGCAACCTAGAAAAACGCGCAAACCGGCTGTCCGTTACTCGAACATAACCAAAAGGAACCGAATTCAAACAAAGCGGTGAACATGATACTAGGGCTAAAACGCAAACGGTATTAAGCAGCACACATTAAGTATTTTTCCCACACGCGGTTAAAACAAACACTGCTGACTGTTTTAGATACAATTTATGAATTATGACTTTTTTCTTTAAACAAGAGCATGCAGTTAAATAATACATTGTACCACACAGCGTTATGTTCTGTGTTTACGCTACCATGTTACTTTCTGAATATTATGCCGTTATACGAGCGAAACATAGCAAATACCGGTAAGGTGCATAATGGAAGCAACAAGCAAATGCAAGAATGTCCAATCGTTACAGCAATTCGCTCTCTGCTCCAGTGTGCTCGGGCATGGGCAAGGGTGCGACCGAATATCAATTTGCCGGATGAATATTGGATTTTTTATCGGAACCAGAGATAGCATGTAAATATGAGCACTGTTGAAAACAATTGAGTCACGCAAAAGTATAAGTTTACTTAATCACAATAGTTGGCTTGGGTAAAATTTTCACTTTATTAGGTGGGTGAAATTACTTGCCCGGGTTAAGTAATAATGTCCACTTTTCAAAAACTGCTTTATGGTATTCGGGACCACAACCGTAAATATTCGGTACGTTTATACCGGATACCAGAACCGGCTACGGATATCGGTTTTTGCCGGTTATTAAGTCAGAACCAGATATTCGGTCGCACACTGGAAGGACAAAACTTGAAACGTAACTAAACTTGATTGGTACATTTTTTGTACAAGAAAGGTACCAAGTTACGCGCTTGTATAAGAAATAAATTAAATCCAGTGAACGGTGAGCATACTCTTACCTTGACCGAAGTGTTTAAACTGCTACGGAAACTTTCTTTTGAAACTTGAACTCCAACGGGGTCTTCAAACAAATGACGCCACGGTAGAGTCCCAGTTAACCAATAGAGAATATTGTAAGCAAGTACTTCGATGTCCGTACGATAGGTAATTGGTGCTCCTCGATGAGCGTCAAGACTTGTGAATATGGTAGTACCATCATGAGCTTTTCGTGGATCTTCTTTGTATATTAACGGCGCATGTGGATCAACACGCCGAGAAAGTCCAAAATCGACCAAATAACAATGTGATAAATTCAGGTGTTCCGCATCGTTCTTATCAAGCAATAAATTTTCAGCCTACAGAAAGAAAAACATGGAAACAATAAAATTACGTAAGTACATGTATCAAATTTATGCTGAATTAGCGTTATGTTCTTTTTATTGAAATATAATATGTGCAATTTATTATCCGGTTAAGGTCAGTTTTCGATGATGTTTTATACATTTTTGCCGGAACAGGAATAATAACCGGACAGTAAATTGCAAATATATTGTATTACGAAAAATTTGCTATATTGACTATAACGCAATTAAAAATTTCGAGACGTAACTTTAATTTTAAGCTGTTTCCTTATAATTTGCTACAAAACCGGAAAAATTTATGCAAATGCATTGCGCTACATAGTATGCTTACCGGCAGCATACGGTCGACACGTATAGTGGACTATAAAAGCAGTATACAGGGTTCCAACAGGAACTAAGTTTTACCGGAACAGGCAACGAATTTTTTGCAGGAACCAAAACAGGAACAGGAATTTGAAATAATCATTATCACCTATTACAGCTGGACTTTTTAGAGAAATAACGAACAAATGACTAAAGAAAATTTTCAAAATTGTGAGTAACCTAATAGTACTAGCAAGGGATATGTTTCATATTCCTATTAAAAGTATGGTAAACTAGATCAACACATTCGCTTGATGTAACCTGGAAAAGTATTAAGAAACAATAGCGTCCAAAATCATGTTAACTATTAATTTTTCTGAAACATCTTGCGGACAGCAAATCTATTTCTAACTTTAAACTTTTTGACAGGATTTGTTGGGAATTTTCAGAAATTTCTTAGGGTTGCAGAGACATGGCTGAGGTATACCGCTCTTTGATTTTGCCACATTAATCAATGTTGCCAGAATACGATGCGATTTGTGAGCTTCTATAGTCGTGACTATGCAGTGAAACAGATAACTTGGGTGGGAAATGCGCATTTATAGAATTTGTCACTAAGGTCAAAAATCGAGTAAACTCAAAGTCACTTATAAGTGGAGCTTTTTTAAATTATCAATTACGATTCGTTTTGTGACGTCTGTTTAAGAAAGTATCTAACAAAATTGGTCATCAGGACTAACACAGCCATTATGTCGCCACACAATGCTCTTATGAAATTCAATTAACTATGGTAATACAAAGCCATGGGTAAATTTAATGCGTTATTGTAGAGAACTTCAATATACATTTATGGATTCCAAGCTAAATCTGTCTGCATTTCAGAAATTATTTCGCTTTGCATTCAAGAAAAGCATCTGTTTCTTACAAAAAGAAAATTACAGAAATTTTGCTGTCCGCAATATGTTTCAGAAAAATTAATAGTTAACATGATTTTGGACGCTATTGTTTCTTAATACTTTTCCAGGTTACATCAAGCGAATGTGCTGATCTAGTTTACCATCCTTTTAATAGGAATATGAAACATATCCCTTGCTGCTCAAGTGCTGAGCATTTTTTCTAGTTTCAACCGCTTTACCAAGCTGCTGCTTTAATCCACCAATCCAGGTTATGAAAAATGACAGGACCGATTAAACTAAATACTGAGTTTAAATAGATCGCTTGGTTGAAAGAAACTATTGTCATGGCAACAAGCGCCTAATCAAAGTATTTGTATGAAACCAAGAGTTGGGCGAAGCAAACGATGGGGGGACATCGTCCGTTGCGATGAAGCTAACCGTTTGTGTGAAACCAACCCTTGTGCTGAAACCGACCGTTGGGGTGAAACTAACCTCGGGGCAAAATTAACCGCTGGGGTAAAACTATCAGTTGCAGTGAAACCAACTGTGGGGTGAAACCAACCGTTGGAGTGAAACCGACCGTTGGAGTGAAACCGACCGTTGGGATGAAACCGACCGTTGGGGTGAAACCAACCGTTGGGGTGAAACCAACCGTTGGGGTGAAACCGACTGTTGGGGTGAAACCAACCGTTTGGGTGAAACCAACCGTTTGGCTGAAACCAACCGTTGCGGTAAAACCGACCGTTGGGGTTAAACCAACCATTGGGGCAAAACCAACCGTTGGGGTAAAACCAACTGTTGGGGCGAAACCAACCGTTGAGGTGAAACCAACCGTTGGGGTGAAACCAACCGTTGGGGTGAAACCAGCCGTTGGGGTGAAACCGACTGTTGGGGTGAAACCGACTGTTGGGGTGACACCGACTGTTGGGGTGAAACCGACTGTTGGGGTGAAACCAACCGTTGGGGTGAAACCAACCGTTGGGGTGAAACCAACCGTTGGGGTCATACCAACCGTTGGGGTGATACCAACCGTTGGGGTGAAACCAACCGTTGGGGTCATACCAACCGTTGGGGTGATACCAACCGTTGGGGTGAAACCAACCGTTGGGGTGAAACCAACCGTTGGGGTGAAACCGACTGTTGGGGTGAAACCGACTGTTGGGGTGAAACCAACCGTTGGGGTGAAAGCAACCGTTGGGGTGATACCAACCGTTGGGGTGAAACCAACCGTTGGGGTGAAAGCAACCGTTGGGGTGAAACCAACCGTTGGGGTGAAACCAACCGTTGGTGTGAAACCAACCGTTGGGGTGAAGCCAACCGTTGGGGTGATACCAACCGTTGGGTTGAAACCGACCGTTGGGGTGAAACCAACCGTTGGGGTGAAACCAACCGTTGGCGTGAAACCAACCGTTGTGGTGAAACCAACCGTTGGGGTGAAACCAGCCGTTGGGGTGAAACCGAATGTTGGGGTGAAACCAACCGTTGGGGTGAAAGCAACCGTTGGGGTGAAAGCAACCGTTGGGGTGACACCAACCGTTGGGGTGAAATCAACGAACCAAAATGAAAAATTTCGTGCACTTTCAGTAAGGAGTTTTTTGACCGTAACTATTGAAGACCACATTGGTTTGCCAAATCCTTTGGCACAAATATTCCCTACGTACCAGGATACCAATGTACAAAATTTAAACGATAGCGGTCTGATATTACTTGAGCACCAACATGCTAACTAAACTGAAAATACGCGCTTGAGATGCGCGAATTATATATATGAACACTATCGTGTTCATATGATTAACAAAACTGAAGTAATTACAAAAACACTCAGTTTCGAAATAATATACTTGTTAAAGACAAAGTTTTCAATATTTAGGTTCTTATGTATAATTTACCACAAAAAGGTAAAAATTCCGGTTCCTGCATCTTTGCATGCATTGATTAGGAATTGAATTTTTGCAGAAATTCCGGCTGAACCCTGATATATTTGTAGTTGTGAAAAATTAGTGCTACGCATCTCGCCAAATACGTATTCGCGGAACGCTATTTTTAATCAAAAACGGTAACTCATCTGGACACACAATCTTATCAATAAAAGTATATACAACACTTTGAACCTTAAGATCTGCGTGTACATAGTTATGACCATTTATGTACTCCAAAATATCGAGGCACGTAATAGCAAGCTTGAATGTTGCTTTAGCTGGAAACACATTGTCCGGAGCAAACTTTTTGATGCGTACACTTTCCAGATCCGAACCGTATTTTGGCATGACCAAAAAGCGCAGCTTGAACCCTTTATCCAGATGCATTCCAGAGCTTATGAACGGTGGAACGCCGAGGAATTTCATTTCTGTAAACAGATTTAGATTACAAACTTAATCAAAAGCCCTTTGCACTGAGATAACATTACAGAACTTAACACCCATTTAATTAATCGGTAGAACCAGCGCGATAAATACGCTATTTGCACAGACGTCAGAGTTTCAATAGGAATTAAAATTCGATAAAACCGGAACTGGATTCGGTGGAAATCTGTCGCAATGCCATATTACCTGTCTGACTATATTTTTACCAGTCGAAGTGAGACTGCACATTGAGCGAAGCTTGAACACACTCATGCAATTAAGCTAATATGCAAATTAGTTATTAGCTAACTACTCATTTATCAGTTTTGCAGGGTTGTAAACAATTTATTCAAATTCCTCGCCTCGCACCCAAAAACTCTTCAGAACCGTAATAATTAGTGAAATATTGCAAAACATCTTAATTTATGCTTATAAATTAAGCAAATATGCAAATTAGGTATTAGCTAACAATTAAATAATCGGTTATCAAGGTTTCTAGACCGTTTATTCAGATTTCTCGCACCCAAAAACCCTTTATTGCTGAAATTAGACCGTTTGTAACCCTGATAATTAGTGAAATAACTTAAAGAGTCACAATTTAGGCATAACCAATAAGCAAATATGCAAATTAGTTAACAGCAGGGTTCCTACCGGAACTAGATTTTATCGGAAACGGAATCAAATTTTTCTGTCGAAACCGGAGTCGGAATCCGAATCAAGTTTTAGTAATTCTAATAAAAAGTTAAAGGTGTATAACTTTTAACTTTTGTTGCATCACGCCTGTTTCCGTTACTGTTCGCAGTTTCAGTAAAAATTGTTTATATATCTGACGGAATACACGTAAAAACTCGGAATATTTACTAAGAAAAAACCAACGGAATAATCGGAACAGCAGTCAGCCGGAATCGGAAGTCAACTTTTGCCGGAATCGGAATTCCGATGGAACCCTGGTATCAGGGTGCAACCGGAATTACAATTTACCGGAACCGGAATTTGAAAATTTTACCGGAACCGGAAACGGAACCGGAAAGTGAAAAATGCATTTCACCAAAAATTTCATTTTATTCTTATTTTTGCTCTATTATTTGTGAAATAACCTTAGTCGAACATAGGTATTTATTGTATTTGTTGTATTTTAGATTTTCGTCGTAGACTGAAGTGAAATCCACCATCATTGGCTTATATTTGGAGTACAAGTGGCTTTCAAAAGAGATTCTTAAAAATTAGCAAAGTTAAGAAAACGGCCAAATTATAACACCGGAATTTTTAAATCCGGTAAAAATTTACCGGAACCGGAAGGTGAAAAAATGCCGGAACCGGAATTCCGGTTGCACCCTGCCTGGTATAGGTTTCATTCGTATAGTATATAAACCTTGACAATCACAGAAAATAAATCATCGAAAGTACAGTGCGCTTCTGCGGATTATGAAAATCTAAAATACAGCAGTTAAAGTGAATACCTACCTGCAACCAAAGTTATTTCACTAATAGTATTGCAAAAATTAAAATTAAAATGAACTTTTCGGTGGCATGTATTTTTAATTTTCCGGTTACTGTTCCGTTTTCAGTAATTTCTTCTAATGACGGCTCCGGTAAATTGGAAACAGGGATGTGCGATCTCGGTTACAGACCGAGACCCGACAACCGAGACTGTTTGGTCTAGGCCAATTTTTGACCGTTATCGAGCATAACCAGTCGTAGTACAACTAAATAACATTGAGCGAAGCATGGACATACTTGTGAAATAATTTAAAAAGTCCTAAATTAGGCTTAACTAATTAAGCTAATATGCAAATTTTCAATTCAATTATCAGTTTTGGAGGTTTATAAAGATTTTATTCTGATTTTTCGTTCCCAGAAACCCTTTGGTGATGAAATTGGATTGCTTGTAACTCTAAAAATAGTAATACAGTAAAAAGTACTAGTTTAGGCTTATTCAATTATGCAAATTAGCCAGTAGCTCATAACCGGCGTAAAGTTTTAAAATCCCAATGCGAGGTGAACGCTCTATGATAAAAAGCTTTCAAACAAAAAGGTTTATCAAAACCGGTTCAGCGGTTCCTGAGATTCTTTTCGGACGGACGGACATATAAAACGCTTGGCGAAACTCCGAAGCGTATATTTTGTGCATTAATACTAGGTGTTTGTGTTCATAGCAAGCAGGCAGGGTGCAACCGGAATTACAATTTACCCGAACCGGAATTTGGAAAAATTACCGGAAACGGAACCAGAAAATAAAAATACATGTCACCGAAAAATTCATTTTAATGTTCTTTTTTGCAATATTATTGGTGAAATAACGCTAGTTGGAGATAGGTATTCACTTTTTCGGCTTTATTTCAGATTTTCATAATCCACGTAAGCGAACTATACCGTCGATGGTTTATTGAAATCTACTTAATTTTTATCGTCATTTTATATCAAAATATCTTTATTTCAAAACCAAATTTTAATACCGGAATTTTCAATTCTGGTAAAAATTTACAGGAACCGGAAGGTAAAGAAATGTCTGAACCAGAATTCCGGTTGCACCCTTGCCATCATATATTAGGGATGTGCCGATACCAAACTTTTCACCGATGCCGAACCGATACCGATTCCAACTTTAGTGCACCATGCTTAAAAAGGATATATACTGCATTTCATCATGTGAAGACTTAAGCTCTAACCATCATAAACGATTATAAGTTTTTAAAAATGGTTCATTTCAATTAATTTTTCAAACACAAACGCGAGAAATAACAGTTTTCCTGACCAGACACACTGATATGCGCCCAAAAATGAAACGGATAGCATTCCAACGGACTGTTATATGCAATAAGTATCGGCAATAAATCGGCAACTTTTTGCAGTGCCAATGGCGATACTCTTGAAAAGTGCCGATTATTACCGATGCCGATTAATCGGCACATCCCTAATAAATATTACGTACGTATATCATAGCTCATTTTGATATAGTTATGGTACCGATTGGTACAAGCTCCCTGGGGCAACTTTACCTTGGATATAGCATCTAAAATTGTGGAGTTTGAAGAATTTAAGCGGCGCAGAAGCATATATTCAAGTAACTAGAATCAATGGTTAATAGCTTGAACTTTTCGTTTTTACTTCAGCATATCAAAATCTGAACTTTCTGCCTTGCGTAAAGGCGGAACCATCGCCGTGAATATCCAATACGCTTATAACAGATACCCAGACCGCATACGGATATCAGTTTTCTGCTGACTATTAAACCGGCCCGCATATCCGGTCGCACAATGATGAATATAGTCCTGGCGGTTCTTTAAGCATTATATATTAAAATTGGCATCTGCACGCCAATATTAAATAATAAAAATCATCATTGGTATAGGCATAGCGGAACATCACTATACATCTTATCCGTACCAAATTTCGAAACCAGACTATGTATATCCTGCCTTTGTAAATCCAGTTATATAAGCATGGCCGTGTTCTACTGCGCTCTCCGAGCCACAGCTAGTTTGTTGTGCTGATTCGCAGAGAGTGTTGTCTAAAACATACTTCGGCTGTGCATCCAGTCGTCGATCATTTGTTTCCGAGCAATTCTTTGATACACGTGAATCTCAGTAAACAATGGTCCATTACTGTAGGGTTCCATTTTGACGACAAAATCATTCTTTTCTTTTTGACGACGAGCACTGCCATCACAATTACCTTCTTTCTTAAACAATGACAAATATTTGTGCAATGCGTACGTACGTATATACGTATAAGTCAATCATCGAAGTTCACACTTAACTGTGAATTGTAATGCTATCATTTTCGTATGATAAAATTAATTGAAATGAACCATTCTCTTAAACTAATAATTTTTATGACTGTTAAGGTTTAAGTCTTCACATTTATAATGGTTCTATCCTATTTGTTGTTTAAGCATAGTGTATTATAATAGGAATCGGCAAGGGTGCAATGGAATGGAAATGCACTCTGGAATGAACATAAAATCGGCATCGGTACTAACATCTACAAACATTTTGGTATGAGCACATCCCTATAAATGATAATTTCCTAGATGTTTCATCACAAAATTAGGGATAGCAATACATCCAACTCCGGTATTTTAATATTCCGGATGTTTTTAGAAAACTTCAGAAAATTGGAACAATCACTTATATTAATGCCAACTGCCATGAAACTAACGGAGTTACTTTTGCATTTTTTCGGTCATAAATGTATTGTAAAGACAGGGTGCAAAGCGGAACTGGATTTTTCCGGAAACGAATGGGAATAGCAAATTTATACCGGAATTGTAATCTGGCTTCTCCACAGCGGGGCGGGGGGTGCCAGCACTTTTCTCGAAATTTTCATTTTCCCCCCGGCGGAAATTTTGCCGCCCCCAGGAAAGGCCCCCCGGCGAATTTTCGGCCGCCCCCAGCAAATTTTTTGCTGGAGGCCCCCAGGACTTTCCAAAGCCAAAAATTTTCAATGTTAAAACACGCCTGACCCATATGATAAACTGAAGCTGGGACTAATATATAAAATATGTTAATCACAGTTTCAATTATAGATTATCTATATTTTATATAATTGTGCTTCTTTCAACTTCTGGTAAAGTTGTCAGTAATATTAGTTAAAATTATTGTTATTAGCGTTTGCGGGGAATTTTTGTCATGTTGAGCGATGAGTAATCTTCAGTTGAGTTGGAAACACGATCTAGAATAAAAAATGGTCCAAAAAGTCGGCTTGCAAAATTTTGAGCCTGCCCTCCAGGGCCTCCCAAATCATCTGGGGGGGGCAAGAAAACTGCCCTCCAGCAAAATTAGCTGCCCCCCAGGAAACTCCCGGGGGCCCCCAGGAACCCCGGCGGAAATTTTCAAGCTGTGGAGAAGCCAGGTAATCGGAATCTGAACTAAAAATTTTGTGACTGTACGGAAAATTTGTATTGACAAATATAATATTGATTTAAAGTATCTGTTGGCAAACAGCAAAGGATTAAAGGATTAAAAATAAAATATCAAAATTCCGATTCCGATTGATTGTGCAATCGGAATCAGAATTCGCTTCGAATAAATGTTATTTTAGGGGCGTAACAGTATCTCAGCCAGCTCCTATTCCAAAGCGCAAGCTTAAACAATCTTAAGCCGCACTTATCCTGCTTCGGCAGCGGCATTTTTGGTATCTGCAATAATGCCAAAGCCCGATATCCGGTTTCACGCACCTAGTCACCAATTTACATCATTTATACGTGTCAATCTAGGTAGGAACCGAAACTTCAGACCTTTTGAATAAGCAACTGTAAAAGCGGGTAACGGGTGGTTTCGAACTCTGACCTTCTGCATGTCAGACAGTCGTTGTTATCACTGCGTTTCATTGCCCGTCTCTCCAACTACTTTTATCGTCGACTATATATGTCGATCGTATGCTGCCGGTTAGCATACATACAGTGCACTGCAGTATAATGAATGTGCAACTGGCGTGGATTCCGTGTTCACAACGCGGCAATTCACGATTGCGCTTACGGCGTAGCCCCCATGTCAGTCTAAGTAGGAACTAGAAACAGGGACTTCAGTCCTTTTAAGTAAGCAGCTGGAAAAGCGGGTTAAGACGGTTTCGAACTAGTCATTTTCTGCGTGTCAGGCAGACGCTGTTACCACTGAACCATGTTACATGTAGCCCGCATCTCCAACGTCTTTTATCGTCAACTATATAAGTATATGCCGACGCTATGCTGCCGGCTAGCATACATATGAGAGTACTAGCAGGAACTAAATGTAACCGGAACAGAAACAGGAAATAAATTTCTTTGCAGGAACCGGAACAGGAACCGGAATTTAAAAGTTTTCATCGAAGAATTCCTGTTGGACTTTTTAGCAAACTTGCCAGTTCGTTATTTTTAGCTATTTCATCATTAAATTTTGCGAAAACATACCAAAAATTGAGCTAATTACAAAAACACTCAATTCGAAACAACAATTTTTCAAAGACAAAGTTTCCAATATTTAAATGATTATTAGTAATTTGACACACAACCGTAAAAATTACGGTTCCTGCATCTTTGAAAGCAGGAACAGGAACAGCTGCACTATATTACATGTGCGAACACAGCGGACCAGCATGTCACACATGCTTACAATACGTTACCTTGCTTGCATAATAAATCAACCCAAATCCACCAGAAGCAAATTGTTGCCCGACAATCCATTCCTGCTTTGTAAAATCTTTTAAAATTGTCCCGCTGCCGACTGCCTTTCCTTTGTGGTGCGCTTTTGGCTGTCTCGGAGCAGCTGCTTTTTTGGGTGGCATGCCCAAACTGAGACGCTCAGATGACGTATATATTACGAATTTGACCAATAATTTATTCGGCACCTATAAATACAATTTGTATCGATACTGTGACATACGAAGGAACCGAAATTTGAAAAAATACAGGAAACGGAACCAGAAAATGAAAAATACATGCCACCGACAAATTCATTTTAATTTTATTTTTGCAATATATATTATTGCACCGGAACCGAAATTTGAAAAAATTACAGGAAACGGAACCAGAAAACGAAAAATACATGCCACCGACAAATTCATTTTAATTATATTTTTGCAATATTATTGGTGAAATAACCCTAGTTGCAGGTACCTTGCAGGCAGGGTGCAACCGGAATTACAATTTACCGGAACCGGAATTTGAAAATTTTACCGGAACCGGAAACGGAACCGGAAAGTGAAAAATGCATTTCACCAAAAATTTCATTTTATTCTTATTTTTTGCTCTATTATTTGTGAAATATATAACCTTAGTCGAACATAGGTATTTATTTTATTTGTTGTATTTTAGATTTTCGTCGTCGACTGAAGTGAAATCCACCATCATTGGCTTATATTTGGAGTACAAGTGGCTTTCAAAAGAGATTCTTAAAAATTAGCAAAGTTAAGAAAACGGCCAAATTATAACACCAGAATTTTTAAATCCGGTAAAGATTTACCGGAACCGGAAGGTGAAAAAATGCCGGAACCGGAATTCCGGTTGCACCCTGCTTGCAGGTATTAAAGGTGAAAAAATGCGAGAACCGTAACCGGAATTCCGATTGCATTCTAATGAAGGCAAAATAAAAAACCTCATGCTGTTGCTGTACAGCGGCAAATCAGTGCTGCATATATAGTACCTTCATATGCAGCAGCAGTATAAACATAGAAGAACCACGATACATGTGTATAATGTTGAGGTTCTTATAAGGCATAAAACAGAAAAACTCAGCAGTTGATTTTAGGCGGCGTGACTCAGTGGCTAGCGCGCTGCACGGATAATATGTCGATCGAGTTCGAAACCTCCTGAGAACGTACCTCATTTTAAGCTGCTGAGAACTCAACCGTCGCACTCTAGCCTACCCAGCTTATCACAGGTTCAAGCGCAGGACAACATTTGAATCATTACCTAAGTTTCTAAACCTTTCATACAATTTCTTGTGTCACAGATAAATGTGTATCCGTAAGAATTCTACGGTCACCGTCACCTTATCTAATATACATTTACATTCGAAATTTTTCTAGCTATCATAAACCTAAACCCTCAATTCCTAGCTATGATGTATTACAGTGCACTCGAAAATATTAGGTGTTGAGATTCATTGGATAAAATATGCGAAAATACTGTTTTCAGCTTTCACGCACCACTCGACTGTTACATAAGTTTCGAAAGCAGTTGAATCCCTAGAACAATTTATCAGCAAACTTTCGCCACGAACAATCTATATATTAAAGCTGGAATGCCCTACATTCCTATTCTGGGCAACTTTCCAGCATTGTTTACAATATTTGTTTAGAACAGAAAAGTGATTGTTCTGTGTAAAGAATATTTGCATACAGATTGCTGTTTATTCGCTAGAATTTGTGCAGTGCACAAATCGGAAAGCATAAAGCTTGCGTATGCACTTTAAAACCCAACTTTGCAACTGCGTTGGATTAAAACTAGGCTCACTTGACAACGATGATTTGTAAATTTTAGCCGTATCTGTTTAACAATCTTCAGGCAGTCTTCTGGGCGTCGATCTCTGGGTTATCACGGTTTTTTCAACGTTGTATTGTATTACTTAGCTATTGAAATTCCTATTGCTATTTCTTGACACTGAATTCTGTTACTTAAACAGAAGACAAGACAGCTAGAACTGAAAAAATTACAGCTAGCATTACAAACAATTGGTAGCAGTGTCGTTACGTTTAACATTGAAAGCACAGGCCAGTTTGCTTAATGCTTTTATTATCCGCCCCGTCCACAGTTAGACAGAAACGGTATATATGTTTTTTCTCTTTCAATCCTTTATTGTTTAGACAATTATTGCGAACAGTTTATAAATGTAAAACCATATTCCTATAATTTTGCCTAGCAATCGCATGTATTGTTCCTCTTCATACACATGCTTTATGTCAGTTTAGGTCGGATCAGGGACTTCAGACCTTTTACAAAGTTGCTTGAAAAGTATGTTACGGGTGGTTTCGAACTAGCAACATTCTATGTGTCACACACACGCACCGCGGCGCCACGTAGCCCATACTGTCCAACTGCTTTGTTTGATTTGTTATGTTATAAATATATTTCGAGGCGAGCAGTCTTTTGCTCTTAGCTAAAGAGGAGTCCTAACCCAATTATTATATTAGTGGGGCTTAAACTCAATATTCAAATTTTATCTCGGGTACGTATTGCAGTGAGCATATTCATTTCCATACAGGTACCTGACAAAATAATCCCACAAGCTAGAAACTTTTCTATTTTTCTCCAATTCTTTTGTAGATTGCCAAATCGTTTTTGAGCAATAAAAATTATAGTATTTCCAAGGCTAATTTCATCAGTATCCTCGAAAACCAAAGGTGTTTACTATGCAATTAAAAGTCAAATTTGGCCCAGTTTTTGCCAAAATAAACTTAATTTTATCCCATATTTCAAATTTTGAGGGCAATTTTAAAAAAACATGTTCAATAGTTTCCTTCTCTGCATTCCGAATCACCGTATATATATTTTTTAAAATTTGCTAAAAGTTCATTTTCAGTAACTACGTAGATTAACGTAAGTTTTTGACCTTTCCAAAGGTTTACTTCACATATGCTTAGCTTGTTTTTGTTCAAAGTAAGTTTCTACTAATGCGCCGTTGGAAATAATTTTTGAGTGCATTTGACCTTTCTATATATTTACAATGCTTAAAATTGATACATATATGTGTAGATAATAAAATTGTTAAAATTTTGTATAATTACAAAGTAAACAATTAAGTTTACTTGATTTAGACTTTAAAATTGTAAGTTATATTTTGTTCCGTTAACCCAAGGCTACGTATGTATTGTGTGTCGCTTAAAAACGACGTTTGTCCTTGTTATTTTTGAACTTTACAAAAAAGATTAGTGCAGCAGGAAGGGGCGGTCTCGGACTCGGTTTCGACAAGTCTCGGCCTCGGGATTTGATTGATCTTGAGTCTCGGTGATTTGCAATTCGGGACCAAAGTGGTGAAAAAGCGATAAACAATTGCTATTAGCTGAGCTAGCGCAGCTCGGAATTTCGCGAAGCGTTTTATGTTTTGTACTTGGGGGTCGAAAGGTGGATGTCCGTCTTAAGCCGTTTATTAGCTACAGGCTAATTTGCATAATTAATAGGAATCTGCGTAGACTGCTTACAAACCTCCAAAACCGATAATTGAGCAGTTAACTAATAGATAATTTGCATATTAGCATAGTTTATAAGCCTAAATTGGGACTTTTTACAATATTTCACTAATTATTAAGGTTAAAAGCAATATAATTTCAGCACTAAAGGGTTTTTTGGTGCGAGAAATTTGAATAAATAGTTTACAAACATCCAAAACAAATAATTGAATGTTAGCTAATAGCTAATTTGCATATTAGCTTAATTGACAAGACAAAACTACGACTTTTTAAATTATTTCAATAATTATTAGGGTTTACTGAAAGTTTTTAGGTGCGAAGAATGTGAATAAATTGTTTACAAACCTCCAAAACGATAATTGAATATTTAGCTAATAACTAATTTGCGTATTAGCTTAATTGACAAAACAAAATTAGGACTTTTTAAATTATTCCAAAAATTATTAGAGTGGCTGAAGGGTTTTTGGGTGCGAAAAATCTGAGTAAATTGCTTACAAACCTCCAAACCGATAAATGAATAGTTAGCTAACAACTAATTTGCATATTACCTTAATTGCTTACGTGCGTTCGAGCTTCGCTCAATAAATGTAGTCCCACTACGACTGGTAGGCCTATATACTTGTTGTGATATGTTGTTTAAAATTCTGCATCATTTATAAATTGTTTTCGATGACTTAACTTGTCAATAATTGATTGTAGTTTAGTTTTACAGAGCTAAATAATGATTGCCAATTTGTTCATGCGACGTTTTTGAGAGTTGTTGCCAGCCAACAGACACTCTAAATCAATATTAACTGGTTTATTCTAATTATCCGTATAGCCACAAAATTTGTAGTTCCGAACCGATTCCGGTATAAATTTGCTGTTCCGATTCCGGTATAATCCAGTTCCGCCTTGCACCCTGTTTTGCACGACTCAAATACCTTCAACAGTCCAAATTTAGATCTTATATCCGGTTAACATCCGGCTTTGGTTCCGGTACAAAATTCGGTATCCGTTTGCGGTACAAAATTCGCTATCCGGTATTCGGTAAAATTTGTACCCGGTCGATCGGTGCCATCAACCATTAAAAATTGGGTACCTATATACTTGTTTACCTGCTTCATTTAACACTATGATTGTATTAATAGTCTCAAGTTCTCTCAAACTGATGGATGGTTTAGCTTTAGGTGTACGCTTCAGCTTAGGTATGGGGGTGTGGGAATTATCAAGTAAAGAATATTGCACAACACAAGCAAAGTGAATGAGCTTTTTGCAGAGTTTTAAGTTAATTTTCATATGTGCGCAACTTGTTATATTTGGAGTTGGAGATACGTAGTTATATGAAAGTTTTCAATCTGAATGTTGTTAGAATATTTATTATACCGATATGAAGTTTTTTCTAAACCGGAAATTTTTTGTATCGGCGTTGCCTTTATATGGTCATTTTCATCCATCCACCAACCCCGTAAAATTTTAAGCAGTGTTTTGTTACACCTCTAAAACCATTGCCCCTCTAAACTCGTCGCTCTTTCTAAAGTCATCGCCACCCCCAAAAGCGTTAACTATCGGCTATCGCTCCTCGAAACACATTTGCTGAAAATTCGGTTTTAACTTTGTGCCACCGTCTACTCATAACACATCATAAGAAACACGGCGTTTGTGTTATGTTTGTATTGAAGTATTGAGGGTGTGATATTGTTAGCCTCACCCTAACGAGTGTCATATAATTTTCTGTGACACTCGTTAGGATAGTGCTAACAGGTAAACTGGCGTTAGGGTGCTGTTAACCAGTGTACAATTAAAAATGTGTACATGGGATAACACCATCACCAGTACATTTCCACCAAACAGAATTTAATACTGTAATTTTTAATTTCGGCAAAAATTAACCAGAACCGGGACCGGAAGGTGAAAAAATGCCGGAACCGGAATGCCGGTTGCACCCTGACTATCACAAGTTGGTGATAGATCTTGTGTCTCTCGAACCAGTGAATGCTGACGCTCAAAATTCAGCAATTTTTTGCATATGATTTACTCTACTCCTGTACCACTTCTGAACTCAACAACTGCCATAGTTAGTGAGTTTGAAAACCTAGTGCCAGCTCCTCGCCCCCCCCTTAGCTACGGCCAGCGATGAGCGGTCTCGGGATTTGGCTGATCTCGGTCTTGCTTTTTTCAGTCTCTGTGGTTTGCAAACCGAGACCGAAGAGGTGAAAAAGCGATGAGCACAGGGTGCAACCGGAATTCCGGTTCCGGTTTCGGCATTTTTTCACCTTCCGGTTCCGGTAAATTTTTACCGGATTTAAAAATTCCCGTGTTATAATTTGGCCGTTTTCTTAACTTTGCTAATTTTTAAGAATCTCTTTTGAAAGCCACTTGTAGTCCAAATATAAGCCATTGATGCTGGATTTCACTTCAGTCGATGACGAAAATCTAAAATACAACAAATGAAATAAATACCTATGTTCGACTAATGTTGTTTCACAAATAATAGAGCAAAAATACGATTAAAGTGAAATTTTTGGTGAAATGCATTTTTCACTTTCCGGTTCCGGTTCCAATAAAATTTTCAAATTCCGGTTCCGGTAAATTGTAATTCCGTTGCACCCTGGATGAGCAATCACAAAAATTTTCCTTGGATCGCAGCTTTGGCCCGGAAGTACTCGCGCATTTCTCCTACCAACACAGACAGTGAACGGTTGTGGAACACCATTACCTGGTTATACAGCGATCTGAGAAAGAGAATGACCCCTCCGGTTACCCGAAATTCGACATTTTGAAAGGAAACCCAGAACACTTTGATTTTATTGTAACAAAGCAAAAATGGTTGCATTTTTGCGTTTAAAACATATAAGACATCGTGTAAAAACTTATGGGTCATCTCCGCATATAACGTACACGCTGTGTAAAAATTCTCCAGTCTATTCGGTTTGCCCGGGACCAAATCAATATTATAGCTTCGAATTAGGGTTTTACTGAGGGTGTTGTGAGACAGTAGGATTTGTCCTGAGTAAAACAAAGTAAAAAATACAGTTTGTCGGCTATTTATTAGTTTAATTGTATGAAACTGCAATTCAAAGAAGATAACATGTTCAAAACTTTTGCTAAAAAATCTTGTTTTTATTTTCGGTAACGGTTGAACATTGACTGACACCAAAGTCTCGATCTCGGTAGGTTGGGTCTCGGCCTCATTCTCGATCTCGCTGTTTTGAGCGAGACCCTCCATCCCTACTGCGGGCCCGCCGCGTGCTAACTGATGATAGTTACTATACACATTTGAGAATATGGGACCGTGTCATAAGCCTGAAGCTGTACGTATCAGGTGACTAGCAACATAGTGTGATGATGGATAGCGAATTCTTATTGGAACCGGATATCAAACACCTATAACATCTAAATTAGAGCATGTGAACTGAAAACTTTTTTTGATGGACACATTTTAGATACAGCACCGCATTTTTTGGTGAGTATCGGACCACCATCTAAATGGGACGCAGACTAACCCCTAGGTTAGTTGTAACTCAATCGATGCAAAACGCTTTTCAAACGTTCACTACAGAGCCTACAACTCTACGGCACAGTTGCACGTAATAGTCTATCTAACTACAAACAGGAAAACAGGCTTCGTATCATACGCGTTCTATTAGTATGCTAATTCACAACTGCTGAGCAACCACCAAACTACATGTTCGGCGCAAAGACTAAAAATTATCGGTAAGAACTCAGCTGAACGCAAACATAAAACTACCACCACGAATTGATACACAACTTGTGTAGCTTGGTAGCTTGTAGTTTTGCTAAAGGAATACCTACCGCCTCTATCATTCATACATCGCTCTGTCGAATATCGCACTGCGGATCGGCAAAATTTGGTTTTTGGCTCCGATATTGAAACCTTTGCTTTTACACATTTTAGTAAATATATACATGATTCGCTTACTGTCATATTGCATTTGGTATTCCTATCTCCGTTACATGTTACATTATGGCAGGAGTTTTCGACATTGAAATTGCGGAAAACCGGGATGCAGTGGATCGCATATCAGACGACGATGACGAATATAGCCACGTTGAAGAGGTATCTGCCTATAGATTTGATGCGATGTGTATGCAACCTGTATGTATATATTAACCGGAGCAGCAATTTTGTGTTAGAATATAATTGAAAAACGATTTTTGAACAACAGTATATTTTTCATCGCATCATTTTGAGGATGAAAAATTTGTAAAACTAAAATATATACTAGACACGTCATATTCTTTAAGCTCGCTCCGTAGTAAACACATTATTTCGTACAATGTAAAATAACTTCATTAACGACGACTGCAGCAACTCCTGTAAAGAAGTGAAATGCACATTGTCTTGCAAATAGCAATACTTCAAGCGTTCACTTGTCTTGTTGCTATGATAATGATACCATCGTTACGTATCTTAATGCTGTTAGTACGATGTTTTAGGGCCGTATCGAAGGACCGCCCCCTAGTTCGTCTTACATGTGAGTTTACATTGTTATTCGTATAGAGATGGTCAGGGATAAGAGTGTCGGGCTCGACAACTCTCAGTATTTGGCTGATCTCCCGCTTGGTTTTTTGAGCTCGGAGTCGAGAATTCGGCAAATGATGGCTGTATTGTTGAAGGAAGTAATATTTGATAAATGAAAATGCGCTGTGAATCTATGAATTTTCACAGTTACGCAAGAATTATGAGCAAATATTCTGAATAAAATAAAATAACTGAATAACAGCCAAAAAACTGCGACAAAATCATTAGCAATAATTTATTTTGAAAATTTTAATTTTTTTCCGGTGATGATCAACAATTGACCGAGACCGAGAGCCGAGACCGTCCAATATATTTATATGCTGAAATAACTTGGTATATATATATATATATCAGGGTGCAACCGGAATTCCGGTTCCGGTTCCGGCATTTTTTCACCTTCCGGTTCCGGTTCCGGTAAATTTTTACCGGATTTAAAAATTCCGGTATTATAATTTGGCCGTTTTCTTAACTTTGCTAATTTTTAAGAATCTCTTTTGAAAGCCACTTGTACTCCGAATATAAGCCATTGCTGGTGGATTTCACTTCAGTCGATGATGAAAATCTAAAATACAACAAATAAAATAAATACCTATGTTCGACTAAGGTTATTTCACAAATAATAGAGCAAAAAATACGATTAAAATGAAATTTTTGGTGAAATGCGTTTTTCACTTTCCGGTTCCGGTTCCGGTAAAATTTTCAAATTCCGGTTCCGGTAAATTGTAATTCCGGTTGCACCCTGATATATATATATATATACACAATGTGTAAGAAGAATTGTACAGCTGCAATGACACTTTTTGCCGTTTGTCAAATTTAACACCAGCGCATTGAAAGAAAAGTACTTAACCAAAATAAAAAATTTCATGCATTTTCTGTAAAAGTTTTTTGAAAATAACTATTGGAAGATGAAGACCACGCTCGTTTGGCAAATCCTTTGGCACAGATATTCCTTACGTACCAGGCTACCAGTGTACAGAATTTAAGCTAGATAATTTATTTTGAATATTCTGTTTTTTCGGTGATAGCCAAAAATTGATCAAGACATGTTACTGAGTGGTTGTTTTGAAATATTAAACACATGAGTAGTCATTGAAATATTGATCGGGGACCAGACCGTAGATGCTAAAGCACTCTCGAAAACGGTTCTTTTTGTTCCAACTCATTTCGAACTGCTAGTTTTCGCCGTTTCGCGCTCATATTTGAGCTATATTTATGATATTTCAATTTTAGACAAGGTCCAAACATTGAGCTGCTGGATATTAATGAGTCAGTGGTTAATCCGATGGAGAAGGTCGGGCCCAAAGATTTTGAATTACTGAAGGTGCTTGGAAAAGGTGGCTACGGAAAAGTGAGCTGCTTTTTATATAACGGCTTATTAAAGTGATAATTTTTGTTAATTGAAATTGAAATATTATTTATCACACCCAAACGGTGTAAATTTAATTGTGCCGGTACCAAAACTGCTGGCAGATGCCGATTATTATTTTAAAAATATGCTGGTGCCCATTCCAATTTTAATACACGTTAATTAAAGAACTGATAGGATACAACATTACATCATTATAATTGCGAAAAGGTGAACTCTAACACAGGGGTTTTTTCAAATGTACGACGTATGCAAACATATGTGCATTTTCAAACTTAACTGCGCATTTAGGAATTCACTTGTGCCTTTTTTGCGTTTTATATAATATGACGACTTTGAATGACTGGTTTCTAGTTCTTAGGTCACAACACATATACAAAATGTTAGGTACTTAAATTAACGTACGTATTTGATTTCACACAATGAACAGACTGAATATATAAGTATATACGTATGTAGACATCGGCACTGAAAAAATTGTCAATAGTTTTTACACTTGATAGTGAGCTGGTATGTTTTCTACTGTGCATTTCGATGTGCGCATTTTCAAGCAAAGGTGTGCAAATGCACCGTAAGATACACAAAAGAAAAACTCTGCTCTAACAACCATTCCTGATTAGACGCATTGATATACGCCAACAAGTGAAATTGATAGTATTCCAACTAACTGTTGTGTCCAAAAGGTATCGGTAAATAATCGGCAATTTTTTTGCTGTGCCGATGCCGATACTCACGAGAAGTGCCGATTATTACCGATGTCTGTTAATCGGCACATCCGCAATGCAAATAGAATTGTGTATAAAATCTGTGTTTCGACTGGCAGTCCCTTGCATATACCTACTGACGTGCGTATCTTTATTTGAAAGGTTTGAAGTTTAGAACTAGAATCAAATGTTGTTTGGTACGGTGTAACTGTGCAATAACTCACAACAGTCGTGCGTAAAGCCAAGTTCGCTTGTGAGTAATAAGGTACGAGCAGTTGTGTTGAAGAAAACTTAAGAAACGCATATTGTACTGTAGAATTTCAGGTTTTTCTTGTCAAGAAAGCTAATGGGCCAAAAAAGAATCACGTGTTTGCAATGAAGGTGCTCAAAAAGGTACGTGCACAGTCCAGAATAGGCACAAGAGAATTTAGAGTTTGTAATTTCAAAAAGGTACATTGTACGCAGGGATCGACCGGATCCGGGCCGGATCTCTGCAATTTTTAAGATCCGGATCCGGTGAAATTTACTACCGGATCCCCGGATCTGAAATTTGATTTACAACAAAAAACATACCAAAATCGGTGTATCTAGTTTAACTATGCGTACGTACTCTAATAAGCACTGTGTGAGCATTAATGCTTTGTTGGAATGTCAGGTTAATGACATCCACGTGGAGACCAGTGTTGTTGCGGAAGAAGAACAAACATAAAAATTTTAAAGACTTCTTTTTAGTTGCTGTAAGTTTTGTTGACTAATTTTGCGAAAGAATCAGTTGAACTTTTTCTATTTTATATACGTTAGGTATTGAAAAATTATCCAGCTAGTAAGATCCGGATTCGAATCCGGTAAATGCAAATTTTGGATCCGGTCGTTCCCTAATTGTATATTTTGTAGTGAATTGCTTTTTCCTCAGCATTCTGCTTCATATCATTTGAGTATTTATAAATTCTTTATGTAGTTTACTAAACAGAAATGTCTGATTTGATAAATCCAGGCACATTTTTTTATGATAGACTTATTATTGTTTTGTGTATATTATTGTAAATGAATTTTTTAAATTATAATACAAGCTAACTGCAGTAAGGTAAATAATTTTAGGCAACTATTGTACGCAATCAGAAAGACACTGCTCACACCAAAGCGGAACGTAACATATTAGAAGCAGTAAAGGTATATAATCTGTTTGCGAAAGGGTTCAACCAGAATTGCAGTAAAAATTCAATTCCTGTTCCTGCGTTCAAAGATGCAGGATCCGGAATTTTTTACGGTTTTAATGCAAAGGAAACCTAATCATTAATTATTGGAAACTTAGTCTTAAAAATTGTTATTTTGGCGTGAGTGTTGTTCCAAATATATACTTCAATTGTGTTAATAAACTGTTTCTGTTGTGTCTTCGCAAAACTTGAGGATTAAATAGCTGAAAATTCGCTTAAGCCATTTTGTAGCAAATTTTCTAAAAAGTCCAACAGTAATTCGGTAATGAAAAATATTTTAAATTCCGGCTCATGTTCCTGTTCCGGTTTCTGCAAAGTATAAGTGTCTATTATAACCGATGCCGATTAATCGGCACATCCCTAATAAGATAGAACCAGTCAATGTGGTTTCAGTATTTTAAATGCTAAAACGTATTATCCTGCAGGCTTTGTTTTTGGAAGCTACAAAGCAAGTTTTTTGTTATTTTTATGGTAAAAAGGAACCTATCTATTCTTTTGGCAACTTAAGTATTAAGTAGGAAAGCATAACGATTTATTAAATCTGGCCTCTCCCTGGGGTCAAAAATTTGGGGGGGAGGACGTTAATTTCGCCAAAAATGTACATAAACATGACAACAGTCGTAAATTTGTATAGGTACATATACGCATATTCTAACTTTTTACCCAAACATATATACATATATAAGTATTATACGTATCAGCGTTAAAAGACTTTGATGATATGTACAATAAAAAATTTTAGGAGGCCCAAAAGTTGGGGAGGGCGATTTGAGGGGGCGGGGGGTAAAATAAAATGCGTGAAATGGCCATTTGAGGTGGGCTGAAGTTTTCTGAGAGGGCACCCGTCCCCCCACCCACTAGGTAGAGGCCAGTAAATAAATAATACGCTGGTACTGGATATCCGCCTTCTACTTCAGTTCAAAACTCGCATTCGGCTTTAGCTAATATTAAATCCTAGTAAAAACCAAACTTTAGAATTTATAACAAGTAGTGCTAAATTAGCATTATTATGATTTCCTTTTTATTGAAATCTGGCTTCGGTAATTTATGGTGTCCAGTCTTACATTGGCTTGTAGATAAACAAGCCGATAGAAATACAGCCAGTATATTATTTTATTTTGTTTCGTTGCAGAATCCATTTATAGTCGATCTTATGTATGCATTCCAAACGGGTGGCAAGTTGTACCTTATTTTGGAATATCTTAGCGGCGGAGAGTTGTTTATGCATTTGGAGCGTGAAGGGATTTTTATGGAAGATACTGCATGGTAACTAACAACACCGTAAATTAGATATTTTTTCAGCGCCACTGGCTTTGACGTTGATTGGGGTTCATTGAAATTTTCAGGGTGTGGGGGTGGCTAGTGTACAGGGCATTCAAACATTGCGAGCGTAGCGAAAGGGAAACAAACAGGATGTACTTTTATTGCAAGACAACATAACATGTCGCCAAAATGATTGCAGTAAAATCAATACGTTGGGGTAAAATTAACTGTGCACAGTGCTTCGGCATGTACTGTTCATTATAAGTGATCTTTTTGTGACGTTTCTGTTTTCAGCTTTTACCTATCAGAAATCATTTGCGGCCTAGAACATCTTCACTCACAGGGAATCATTTATCGAGACTTAAAACCGGAAAATATTTTGCTTGACAGTAAAGGTGAGAACCTTCGTATTATTTGATTTCGTTTCAAGTACTGTGGTCAAGATGTTAAGTCAAGATGTTATTTTTATTTCTGAGTGGAAATGTGTCGTCAGTTGCTTATGACAAATTTATAGTAAATGCGTCCATTACTTTGAAGTAGCTGCAGCAGACATTATAGATGAATTGAATGCAGTGTTTTCGCACACAACTCAGTTTTATAGCATATATACCCAATGACTTATTTTATTTCTAGCTGGTTTTTTACATAAAATATTTTACGTTGCCAGCAATTATAGTGTTGCCTTTTTGTTTTCAGGCCATGTCAAACTAACTGATTTCGGATTGTGCAAGGAGTCCATTGAAGGCGACGCCATGACCCACACCTTCTGCGGCACCATAGAATATATGTACGTAAATTTCCGTATGTATTTTGGTTCTGTTTAGAAGTATTATAGGGTGCAACAGGATTTGAAAAATATCGTAAGAGAAATCGAGATCGCAAACAATTAATTTAATAACAACATATACCTACCGAGATTAGTGCCAGAATAGTAATCCCGATTGCATAGTGGTGAGTAACTCTTTTATGTTCACAAATTATCCTTATTTTCCACTTGAAACACTTAGTTTTATTTAATTTTTCATTTCATTGAGCCTATAGTTTTATAGGGCACCTGAAATTTTAATGCGAACTGGCCATGGAAAAGCGGTTGACTGGTGGAGTCTCGGTGCCTTAATGTACGATATGCTCACTGGCGGGGTAAAATGTTTGTTTTCGTTTGGAAATTAGGAATTTGAACTTAGTACTTAGGGTTCCTTTAACTCGTATTACATATTTAACACTGCGATTTCTGTACAGTTTTTATTATTTAAAGTTATGTCCCCCATCATTTTGTTATTTCTGTTAGTATAAGGCACTGCTTCGAATTGTTACAGTTAACGTAGCTCAGTATATTTCTTATTTCTGCTCACATCTTCATTTCCACAGAATTACGATTTCTAGTGTTATAGTTTTACGGACCTTTGAAACATCTTTTCTGATATATATATATATATATATATATATATATATATATATATATATATATATATATATATATATATATATATATATTTGTTATGTTTTAGCCTCCGTTTACAGCTGAAAACAGAAAGAAAACAATTGATAGGGTAAGCTATGTAGTTTGAGTATAGGCGATTCAACGTAGTGTATTATCCCTTAGATTAATTTATTCCATGATAGAATAATAAAGGTTACAGTTCAAGCCAGATGTTTTCAGATTTTAAAAGCCAAGATGACGCTACCACCTTATTTGAGACCAGAAGCCAGGGATTTGATCAAAAAGGTATTAATTCGTTTATTATTGACATATAGCGAGGAAAAAGTTTCTGACATGAAAATCAAATTTCTCAACTTTTAGGACACGTTTGCCCATTCCTTTAAGGGCTTGTTTTATTCAGTGAACAGTTTTAATAGCCGATGAATTTAACTTTGCAGACAGCTTTTTTCTTTCAGAGCGATATTGCTTTGCACAAATTCTAAAGTAAAGTGACAAAAATAGGCTCGTCCAAAGTTTCGCAACGCGCAAAGGTTTTAGATTGCAACATATAATTGCAATGAATACATGACAGCTTTATTGCGGTCCCGTGACCAGGCAAAGCATAGTGGGGGCTCAGTCTCCTAGAAGAATTTTAGTCGGTGCAAAAATCATGAACCATGCATGTAAGGCAGGCGGACTCCCTAAATATCCCTTCTTAAATTGTTTTTTCGGCCCTAGCTCATTGTGCTGACTACGGGTCTATTGCGATGATAATGTTGACAGTAAAAGTGGAGTCTTTAGTTTTGGTAATACATAAACGAACTAAACTGTTAAAAGTGTGTCAGCATCGTCGTCTGGACAATATTATTACTGCTGCCTATACTATAACAGCTACATTATGTCATTCGGCACACGTCTCTCGACTACACGTCAAACAGCACCCTATACTGTAAGCGCATGCATAACTCGATATGTGTGTGTGCAATTTTTAACTTACAGGCGAACTATGTTTATGTAAGAAAATCTTATAAGCATTGTACTGCTGGAAATTTGCGCAAAATTTGATGTGGGACATTCCAGTTTTTGTTATATAGGTATTGTCTTGTTTTAAGCTACTCAAGCGTCATGTACAAAGCAGGCTTGGGGCTGGACCTGAAGATGCTGCTGCAATAAAAGTAATCTTGCTTGTATTTGTTCGCACTTGGTTTTTAAGCTGCATAGAACAACACACTCATTAAACTGCAGCGTTGGGTAGAAATTGGTTTCTTTTCAAGATATCGTTGGCGCTGCTGTTTTAATTGGAATAACCGAGAAATTTCATTCACTGATGATTATGGGTTCTTGTGTTACAAACTGTAAAAACTTGTTTTACAAAGATCATTCCCGAGTGAAGTTTGACCTCTAAGTTTCCACTAAGCTGGCTACGTCCTTAGATACATGCTTGGTACGTAGTCTTAAAGCTTGTCTCAGCTAACACTCAGACGATATAATTAGGACCTCATCAAACCGCTTAATGAAAAACTTTCGACACATGGACTCATCTCATAAGCAAAGTTAAATTTACACAAAATTGGTTTAGCTGATGTGGAACTATTTAAATGTTTCTGTGCATCCATATTGAACTGTAGTTTTTTGTTTCAGTGCCACCCGTTCTTCAAAAACTTAAACTGGGATAAAGTTTACGCCCGCCAATATGAACCTGTTTTCAAGCCAAATATAGTAAGTACGAGCACATGCTGTAACCGTAATATTATAAGTTTTATTTGGTTCACTATACTCAGAACGAATACATGGTAAACTACCAAGCTGAATATATAGATTTCACTTTTGAAAACGGTACTCTTGCCGCTGGCTGTAGAAATGTTTGTATTTAGTAGACGCGTCAAACACTAGTGGCTTTTGCATTTCAAAACCTTGTTCTAGAAAATTAGTACTGTATTTGTAGCAACTTGTATTTAGACGTCAGAAGAAGACACCTCATTATTCGATACAAAGTTTACTAAGATGACTCCAGTTGATTCGCCATGTGATTATACCCTTTCTCAAAGCGCTAACCTAGTCTTCGAGGTAACATTGTTATCGCTAACTCGCAAATTTATTAGCTGTAGTGTCATGTTTCGTTTTGTTCATTTTTGGTGTTTATAACATATTTGTAGCTAAATACTAGGAGCCTGACGACTAGAAGTTATCATTCGCACATTATAAAATATCTCACCGGTTTGCATCTTTATATTGTGTTTGTGTTTATCTTACGTAAAAGAGACAAAAATTTAACTATGTTTTATCTCAATTTACGCTTCCGCACACAAGAACTTGGATTTGCGGTTTATACTTTTGGCTACTGCGCTAGCTATTTGTGACACAAGAAATTAAAACTATCTTATTTGAATACGTACAAAGTGGTTGCATGTAACTCTTTACTAATATTTGTGTTTTATAGGGATTCACGTATGTTGCACCATCAGTTCTGGAGGATATGATGAGACCAGATCCTAAAATTGTCAAAGCGCGTTCACCTCGTAAACCCAGTGCTCACGCTTCTGCAGAGTATGTTTAAAGTGTGTTTACGAGTTTCTGATGCTGGTTAGCGCTGGCCTATGTTATTTTTTGGTAAAAATCCGAATCCAATGCTACTTTGCAGAATCCGAAACTTGCATTTTTTTAAATTTCTTGATTTGCATATCAATACTTTGTTTCAGAATAGCAACTTAATAAAATCTGAACGTTGGTTTTCGACTTTGCAAAACTAATAACATTTTTTATTCTGGCAAATCTACTTTTTCTCAAACGCAATTATTTCGTGCCCGACCTCAATTTTGATGTTTGGGACATGAAAGAAAAAATATTGATGTATATAACAAGTTATTTATAATTTTTATTGTTTGAAATGAAAAACAAAGCATATTGCCGCTGCATATAACGAAGTACAAAGTTTCAATTTGCCGGCTTTATCCATACTGTCGATGCAAATACAAATCTGCAACATTTTTATGCAATACGCAAAAATATTAAATCTTTTCTACTCGAGGTTGAAATCCGGGTAGTTCTTTTTCAGAACACAAAACAAATATTCGTTTTACGATTCGCCTTACGCAAAACATGACGGAGGCGGCATTGCAGCAGAACTAACAAGCGGTCATCAGCATACAGCGTGTAATCTAGTAGACGAAATTGAAGCTATGGATACATCAACTAATTACAATTCGAATCTATTGCCGTCTGACATTACTTCTAGAAACGTGCCTTATTTGCTCAACAACAACGTTAATAGCAATGGAAGTACTACTACCACTACTACTACAAAAAGTAGCGACGGAAGTAGCAGTGGAAACAATAGTAGCATCATCAACAATAGCAGCAATCAGAAAATACTGAACAATGGTACTGGCACATCATCAGTTCCCCGGTGAGCAGAAAGCTCCGGTGTAGCCGCGCCTACTTTCTGCACAGCGCACTATAATTTAAGACAATAATTAAAGTAATTTTGTGTTTTTAGGGGTTTTTTGTTGCTTAATTTGATTTGCTTGTAATTTATTGTGAAACGCGTGTGACTTCTCTAATTGATATGCGTCATGGATTTTGCATCATTATACTACTTATTTTGATTCATGGCCCATATTCTCAAGTGAGTGTAGCCCTTTCAAACCCACGAATTCTGTGCAGTTGCAGATCCAGAAATTTGCACAAAAGCAGGGCATATCAAATGAAAAATCTGTACCAAATTTTAAATGGTGTAGCGTTAATTATTACGCAGGACAGGCACGAATGTAACGCATCTGCTTGCTGTTTTATTGTCAAAAAAAATTTTGGATTTCACTTTTGTTGTGGGGCCGCTCAGAGTAAGCTTTGTTTCCGATTTTTTGACTACTTTTATTTTGGGCAAGCAGTTTGTTGTTTCGGTACCATGTGTCGCCTGGCTACTTTGTTAGGGGGATCAGGGAAAACATTGAAACAATGAGGTTTCAAGCCAAAAAACAGGGGGGGGGGGGGATTTTGTTTTAACGTAATTGGTGTATTATTTATACAAGAACAAAATCAAATGTCATTTAGAATGCAATTAATGTTCGGAATGAAAAATTTCGTTAGCAAAAGCGTATATGTTGAGTGGTTTTAGTAAGAAATAGCTCGCATGAGATACGCTTAGGTTCTTATTTGAAGAAAGTGTCAAAACGCTTCCACGGCCACGTATGGCGTACTACGAATGTGGTATTATAGATTTTGCATACCCCCAAATTGTTATCGGTTGCTATTTGGTTTATTTGACAAATTTTTTTTATATAGTTTTAGAACTTAGTTGCTATCCTATTATGCTCTGGACTTTCAAAAGTAACCTTCGTGGCTGTTTCCTCGTTATATTGACCGTGAAAATCACAGGAATTCTGTAGACACATTGCTGGATCGAAGATTTAGGATGACGTGGGCTACGTATGTCAAATTTTAAATAGGTCTTCATTCACTAAACTAGCGCATTTAGCACGCCGATAACAGTTTGTTTTAAGCGAACTTTTAAACGATATGTAACACTTTAAGGTTTCTTTACGTGAATTATTTATTCGGTTTGATTATTTTTATTGTCTGCAGCATATTTTTGGCAATCTTGCATTTTCATCATAATCATTTCGTATTTTTTCGCATTTTGTCCGATTCGATTTAAAAACGCGTATATATGTATATACTTAAATCTTTCCGTTTCGGCACACAAATTGCAATGCAGTTGTCTCACTGTTCTATGTCAAATTGGTAGATTTTGTCTCGTCAACGTCAGTAGACGCTCATAGAGAGTTTGAAAGCGTTTAACAATTTATTTGCAAGAATCGCAGAATTCCTATGCTTGGGCGTTGTGCAAACGTATTCCATTAGTGCTAAAATCACATGTGAAAGGGTACATACATTAGTATTAGCAAACCCAAATTGGGTAAAAATTGTTCAAAGCAAAGAATTCGTATACGTCACCACCGTCTGCTCTGTTGGTCAAACTCACCGCAGGTGTCTACCAATTGCAACCGTTCAGTACTTAAGTTATGAATTATAGCAGTGGTGTCGGACCGCATGTATTACTCAACGATTGCAATTTTACAGTCTTATTCCGTGACCGTAATCTTATTAAGCAACGAAATCGCTCCGGTTTTCTCGTCAGCAACTAAGCTAATATGCAAATTAGTTATTAGCTAACTGTTCGTTTATCGATTTTGAAGGTGGGACAATGAACGGCAGTAACGGTTTTAAGCGACTTTTCGATGGCAAAAAGCTGCCGTTTAGACGTCGTGTAAATACGTAAGTGCATTAAAATTTTATATAACATAATATTTCTCAGCCATCATCGGCACATAAATGTCGGATCAGTTTAAAGTGTGGTCCGATCCAAATCGGTATTTTGTATAATATACCCTGGTTTCGCCGGGTAATACAGTATATGGCTTAGTGATTTTTGTTTCGATCAATCACATTGTGGATAATTTCTAGCTTGCTAATATATACGTAGATGGTTGATTTGCATGCGTTTACGTGATGTTAATATGTGCTTTATCGACAGTTTAAATTCAAACTAAATTTATTTTATAAACTAATTAGATAACGCATAATCTCGAAGCTTGCGATGTTGAATACGCGTGCAATTTGTGCTTGAATGATTTTTTTGCCTCAAGTCTTGCTCCCTTCTTTAAATAATACGTATGCTTAAATTTCGCTTGACCTTCCGTTAAATGGGGAGAACTTAAGGGCGGAAGACGGAAAAAAAGATATGCGCCTAAATATAAAAATCATTTATTTGATAATCGTACATAATATATATATGCGTCCAGCAGGGTGCAAAGCTGAACTGGATTATGCCGGAATCGCAATCGGAACAGCAAATTTATACCGGAATCGGAACTACAAAATTTGTGACTATGCGGAAAATTTGTATTAACAAAGTATAATATTGATTTAGAATGTCTGTTCGTTGGCGGCAACTATTCTCAACGACGTCGCTTGAACAAATTGGCAATAATTTTTTGGCTCTGTAAAGCTGAACTGCAATCAATTATTGCTAAGTTAACATGTCGAAAACAATTTAATAGATAAATGATGCAGAATATTTATACAACATATCACAACAGGTAGGCCTAAAATTAAAATGTAGAAATTCGAACTCCGATTGATTGTGCATTCGAAATCGGAATCGAAACTCGTTTTGAATCGGAATTCTAATCGGAATCGGAATTACGATTGCATCCTGACGTCCAGGCGGTATTTTGAGTACTATGACATTATGCATTATGCATTCAAATCTAAAAAAATATTTAATGTCGGTTTAGGCAAAGACTTTCATGTGATTTTCGACTAATCTCGTTTAACGGTGTACTTTTAAACGATTTGTACTGTGGCTGGTAATTGCCGGGGTGGTTTTTTGTGCGCAAATCGGATATTACCATGAAAATAGTTTGGCTAAAATAGCAGTTGTTACGATTGTTACAATTTAGTGCAGGGCCCATGTATAAAACAGGGCCGGGTCGGTTTCCGGAGGCGCTATAATAGAGTCAGTTTCAGCTTTAATTATATTTTCCGAATATTAAAAATAATTTTATATACAGTCTGTAAATATACATTTCCATGCCTTCAAACTCCATATTGTAAATCGTACCTCAAAACGTAATTTCGACGCTTGTTTAAATATTGGTACATAAATGTGTGGTGAGTCCAGTATTAGGCTTAAGAATATGTTTATACTACTGTTCCGGTCCGGTTTTATACATGGGCTCAGTACTGTATGCGTAACGATACGTAAACGGTTTGTGTAATATGTTTTGCCTAAAATTACAAAAGCGACACTGGCTAATAATGGGCAAACTCGCCTGTTTACAATGCATACTGGCCGAGTAATTTCATGCTTATAAGGCGTACGAGTGGTACTGTACTTGTACTGCCGTCCATCACCGCGCGCGTTGCTGTCCGTCATCGTGCAGTATCGTGCGTGCGACGAGAGTAAACAAATTTAAAAAAACTGTATTCCCAGTGCCATCCTAATAATTAATGTTTTGTTTTGGTTTGAATTTTTTTAGGTGTAACCGTGTTTACCGGTTCAATTTAAAATATATACAATACGTACGTAGTTGCCTTGAACTAACTACTAACAGTTAGAAACGATATTGTTGTTATCGCATGCCAGCATCATCAAAGTTGTTTTTATCAACGTTTTTTGTAACCTGGAAAACGTCGTTTTGTTGTCTCTGTATGAACGGTTTGTTTTTTTTGGGTCGCTGAACGTTTTTTATCTGGCAAAAGCGATATCAGCTGGCAATTTTGTATTTTATGAGTGTTAGAGCAAGTATGAAAATTAGGGGCGTTTCTAATAATGTATTAGCTATCACGATGCTAGTTGTTAAGTTAAAAATCAGTTTTATATATATGTGATAACGTTAGGGACAGGGTGCAACCGAAATTCCGGTTCCGGCATTTTTTCACCTTCCGGTTCCGGTAAATTTTTACCGGATTTAAAAATTCCGGTATTATAATTTGGCCGTTTTCTTAACTTTGCTAATTTTTAAGAATCTCTTTTGAAAGCCACTTGTACTCCGAATATAAGCCATTGATGGTGGATTTCACTTCAGTCGATGATGAAAATCTAAAATACAACAAATAAAATAAATACCTATGTTCGACTAAGGTTATTTCACAAATAATAGAGCAAAAAATAAGATTAAAATGAAATTTTTGGTGAAATGCATTTTTCATTTTCCGGTTCCGGTAAAATTTTCCAATTCCGGTTCCGGTAAATTGTAATTCCGGTTGCACCCTGGTTAGGGACTAGTGCTATACTGTATTGACCAGAATAAGTGAGAGGGGGTGCGTAATAAGACGGGGATCCCCATTTTGAGTCCCGATCAATAGGAGTCTGTATTCGTTATAAGAGTCCGTAAGCGGATAGAGTCCCTAAACGCTAATTACAGTCCATAAATGACAATTATCCCTAGTGGTAGCGCAAAAATGACTCCAGGGCCAGATAAAGTTGAGTTCGAAACTTAAAGCGTACCTAAGTTTTGAAAGCGTACTTAAGTTTTGAAAATAACATTCCAAAGCATAACCTTGCATTATCGCTCAAGCGTTTGATGCTAAGCAAAAACGTTTAATTCAACGGATAGTTGCACTACCGAACATATCAGTAACGAATGACGGCGGAGGGCGGGTTAAAAATAAATAACAGTCCGTAACCGAATAACAAGGAGGGGGTACCCTCTGGAGAGGCCAAATTAATATCACTACCCCCTCTCATTCTGGTCAATACAGTGTTGTAGTGGTTTGATGTGTATTAAAAATTGCACGCTGAGACTACACTCTGTGGTTTTGTAGACTTTGAAGTTGTAAGACATGCAAAAGACAGCGTAAAAATGTTTGGTTTTGGGCGTCAGAATTTGGGCATCACTTAAATAATCATTTCAAAAGCTAGCGAGTCTGTTGATGAAATGCGAGTGCATGTCACTTGTAGGTTTCGGTTGAAGCAATGTTGTTTAAAATTTCATTAAAGTGAACTTGATATTAGTATAGAAAAACAAGTAGTTTTTGAGTAATTTTTTGGTTCCTGCTTTAGAAAAGAATTACTGACACTCGGGTTAGTTTTAATGCACCTTGCCGCATGGTAGTAGTCTTCCTTCATTGTACTGCATTATATAAGTACGTACGTATGTGTGTGTGTGACTGTGTAAAATAGAAGCACAGCAAGGATTTCCCATTCAGTGAAGAATATGACCGGAACGTTTGAAAAAGCGAAAAAAATTTATTATTAAATATTTTATCATTCTGAATAAATTTTCAAAAAGTAAAGTTAAAAACGATCCAGCGGAGAAAATTTTTAAACTCTACGACGTTGCGTCCAACTGGTTATTTAAGAGTTGTCGACTGTAGAAAT